>CM073770.1:105852396-106452396 GCA_037158775.1 Hetaerina titia
GATACCGTGAACTTCACTTTCGCCCGGCCCGGCGTCAGCTGCCCCTCGCGGACTGCACCACCTTATGATGCCTAATGGTGCAACTGTTGCCTTTCACCATGGGTTTTGCTTTTTATTAGAAGTCTATTTTTGTCGTTGTCTAGTTCCGAAATACTATTTTTGTGGTTTTTCTGTTAATGTGTGGTTGTTTCGTTCCGAAAAACCATTATCAAATTTTTCTAGACTGAAAAATTTCCGCCGGACTCGAACCAATGACCTTCGGCTCCACAGGTAGACACGCTACCTATGGTCTATCACCGCCCCCTTTTACTTTAGAATGAATTTTATTTTATGAATTTGATATTTCCGTGTGTTTCTCAAACTATATATTTTCAGAATTCATGAAATCTTTAGATACATGTCAAAGATATTCCAAATACGTGTATAAGAAATTCCAAATTTCACTTAGCATGAAGCTTTGGTTCACCGACCGATTGAGAGTTAAAGCATTTTCTGCGGGGCATAACAATGTGCTTTAACCTTTGAGTTGATTTGTTTGGGCACCAAGGGCCTGCGACCGGCGACTTTTAGCTTCGAAAATACTCGAAAGCATCAACGCCCTGAGCGTCGAAGTGTTTTGATCGATGTGCATTAGGATTATTTACACTCGCACTGAGATCACTTAGATCTCCCAACGCAAGGCTCGAATGTGTGAACCGGAATGATTTATGGCGTATTGACGTCATTGATCGATAGTTTTTATGGATAAACTGGAATAGAGTTAGTCATAATACAGGGTTTATGCAATAAATTTATATTCAATTGAGATGCTTTTAATCACCTGGGGTATCGGGATGGGTAACGTACTCGCTCCCCACCCAGAGGGCCCGGGTTCGAATCCCGGCGACGACAGATATTATTCAGTGGCGTCCCGATCCCTAATTGAGGTGCTTCGTTGAGGGAACTTTGAGCGAGTACGCCGTTCGTCGGATGGGACGTTAAACCGTGTGTGACCCCTTGGCGCCTTTGTTAATAATAGTGGACTAATGCCGATGCTGGGTTTCTATCCATCCATCATCCTTTCCTTTCCATCCCTAATGGCGCAAATGACCTCAGCTGACGGTCGCCTCCCATAAAAAAAACTACTACTTCAATCATCGGAAGCGATGAAATTTCTTTTCTGCCCGATGGTTAAATATTCATTCGTTCGATTTAACCAATTTTAGGGCAGAAAGAATAATTGAGCGGTCCGGAGTATTATCTCAATAAAAAGTCAACCTAACGCTATAATTGCCTATAATATACGTGTCGCTGTTAGCATTGTTATGGACCACCTGCAAGTACCAACCTGCAAAACGACCACACACATTGCCAGTAAAAAGAAAGATATTGGTAGATAATTGAGCCAGGCTAATGAGAAAGCTAATACCGGAAACGAGACATCACGATATCTGATCATATTCTAAAACAACTGAATTACAAAAGGCGTGGAACATATTCCTGCTAGAGTTTGCCCGACGAAAACCATTGAATGAGGCGAGTTCGTTCGAAATGCACAAGCCCTCGGAGCGAGGAGCAAGCATTCTGTTCTCGACCGAATAAGGGACCAGAGGGGCAGGTATGAGGGATTACGAGAATTAATCCCTCCCTTTGGGCCGAGTTATTATTTGCCTGAATGACAGGCCTACCCGTACTTAATTGTTTTGAGCATGTTTACACTTTCTTTTGTTTTATAGCTTTTAGAATCACTTATTCTACATTTATGACCCATTGAACAACTTGAATCTCAAAAACCAGAGTAGTATTCGGAGTGATTTTAAGGAAGATCCTGCCATAATCCACCACCAACCCAATAATCAACCGCTTGCTTAATAGCGGTCAACTTACCAAAGGTCGGTTTGGTAGGTGAGGGTAAAGTACGCCAAGTACTAAGCCCGTACTGTGAAATTCGCACATTAGCAGGGTAGGAGGGCCAGTAGTTCCTTTCCCTGTACCGGATATGGTATCATAGAAAGACCTGCCACCCCAAAAATCACACAGCTTGGATAGAACTGAGGGTGCCCATAGAGGTTTGCACAGGAATCATACCCTGCCCCTCCTCCCGGTCCGTATTCTTGCGCCGCTCTACTCAATGTACTAATACTACCAAGATCCCTGGCTATATCCATGAATATTAAATTACATTATCTATAAAAACAGGAGCAACAGAAGCAGTCAGCTACAGGGGGCGTGGCGAGTACAACGTATCTCCACAATAGGCACATCAACTTGGTCATGTGTATACGATATACGAGGTCTGTGCAATAAATGCGTGAACTGATGCAATCTGGCGGCCATAACACGGACTATAGCCCCACCAACTAACGGCGCTAGTTGCCGCCCACCACCCACTAGCGGTGCTAGTTTGCCTGAGACTTGTCTGAGACAGTCTGTGCTTGGCGGATCATCGAGTATGTTGCCATTTATGTTAGTTTCTGTTGTCCTTATTGTTACTGTTTGTCGGAAATAGAATCACGGAGCAACGAATCAACATCAAGTTATTTGGTGAAGTGCGGTAAAAGTTATCAAGAAATGTTTACGGCGATAATGCTCCGATGAAAACAACATCCATTTCCAAGTGAATTAAGCGTTTTAAAGACGGCCGACAAGACGGATGATGCAAGGCCGGGATGACCTTCAACCACCTGTGTTGACGAAAACATTGATCGTGTGCGGTCCCTTTTCCTTACCGATCGTCGAAAAACTGCCTGAATGATAGCTGATGAACTGAGTTTAGGAAAAGCAACAGTGCACACTATTTTAACCGAACATTTGGGTTTTTTTTTAAATGTCTGCGAAAATCATGCACATTCAGCATTGATTGTTCTCCAATTTCTGGCAAAAAATTCAATCACCTTCCTTGATCACCCTCCTTATTCACCAGATCTCGCACCCTGCGACTTTTTCCTATCCCCTAAATACAAAAATATGATGAGGGGACATCACTGGGAAGATCAAGACAATAAATAAAGAAACGAGGAGTAAACTAAAAAGCCTAACTTCCGAGGACTTCCAAGGGTCCTTTAAACAGTGGAAAAGAAGATGGAATAACTGCATAGAAACGAATGGAGAGTACTTTGAAGGAGAAAAAATCGATGTAGATTAAATTTTCCAAATTGAAGTTTTTATGGCCTCAGTTCGCGTATTTATTGGATAGACCTCGTATACGTGTATGAGGCCAAATGAGCGCTCTATATTATCAACATCACACACGTGAAATGACGATCGGCATATCGTAATCGAATGAGTCAATTCTTTCATTTACACTCTATCATGACAATCACATTGGCGTGACTTCACACTATTTACATTGGAAGGTCCACTAGTAATATTTGTCTCAAATAAACGTAGTATTAATTATATGACTTGGTGAAAAAATCTAGATGTTTTACTGACAGGTCAATTTTTAAAAATCTTCCTGAAATCTGTCGACGGTGTGCATAATTTTCCTTTTTGATAACCTTATGATAAAATATTATTACAGAAGAGCCGTTTTCATAACATCTGTTGACTTTAATTGAATGAAGGGAACATTTTGCCAAACAACAGGGTATTTTTGAGGGTTTTATATTTTTGTTTAGTGATTACATCAATTTGAATAACAGGAAATCGTTTGCCACTTTCCTGAAATTTTACGTACCACGATGCAACATGCCAAAATGGGATAATGAACTATAAATGTGGAGAATAATATTAGCGAGCAGGAATAACACCGTGAAAAATTTGGTACATCCTTCGAGTGATATGATGAAATTTACATTACCTTGCATACAAGGCTGAATATTCTTAGCACTCTACAAGTGTTCACGACAATAATATGCCCAAAAGAACTTTCTCAATATTAACAATGTCAAGACTTTCTTAAGAATTATGAAATCGCAGGAATTTCGCAAATTATTTTCATTAAAAACTTGTTTTTGTCTTTCCTTTTGCTTAACTTTTGAAGTATACTAATTAAATTTCTACATTTTTCTTTTGTCACAATACTTAACAGTCTAGATTCATTATGTATTCACAAAAACACGCCATTAAATATAGCTGAAGTCACTGATAAGTTTGCTAAGAAACCACGAAGACTAGGGCTTTCATTATGAATGTTCAACGGTCCCAAATTTTCCATTTTGTATACCTTTCCTTTTTCATTGCATTTTTTTTATTTAGGGGCCAAATCAATTTCTCAATTTCATTCCGAACAATCGTTAGGCCTATTCTACAATGTAATCCGCTTATCAGTAGGAATTTTTAAAACTCGGCTTCTACATGTAAATGCGCTCATTAGAGCCAGCTCCTACTATTATTATTATATGAGTTCACAATTAAACTGATAAAAAAACACCTAGATTCGCATTAATAGGGATTTAGCTTTCACAAGGAGAATGCCATTGATGACAGTGTAAGGATTTGAGTAAGGATGTTAAGAAAAGGCTCGTTAAAACTTTGATATGAGCTCGGTTTTGTACGGCGCGGAAACATGGCCATTGAATCAGGGTGATAGACGTAGATTGGAGGCTTTTGAAATGTGGGTGTGGAAAAGAATGGAGAAGGTGGAATGGACCGAAAGGAAAACAAATGAGGAAGTACTGGAGATGGTGGGTGAGGGGAGGGGTTTGTTGAGAGAAATCCTATGGAGGCAGGAAAAAAGAATGAAAGGCGTATTGAGCGGTAGTGGCATATTGAAGAAGGTAATAGAGGGGAGGATGTGGGCAAACGAGGAAAGGGCAGGAACAGAATAGGGATGTTGGACGGGGTGAAGAGAGAAAGAAAGTACACAGAGATGAAGAGAGACCTGATGTAGAATAGGTTACTGGACAGTATTTGGTTAGGAGCCACAAAATATTTATTTGGTAGTTGTGTCCATCCAAAAGCATGTTGGACGAAATGTATACGGAGATGAAGAGGGACTTATTGTAGAGTAGGATGTTGGGTTGTGTTTTTTTGGTAGAAACAAGATGTTTATTTGAAAGTTGTGTCCATCCAAAACCAACTTTAACCGGTAGAGCACCAATAATAATAATTAGACTAGACAAAATATAATATGAAAATATTATATGAAAAGGTAATTTGAAAATTGAATGGAAAATGTGTCCCTACGCAACTGTTAAGAGACTACAGCATATGGTCTGGGTTGCTGGAGACAAGGAAATTAACTGATCCAATCCGAAATCGTTATACGATAGTTTCAAGCCCGGGTCGAGTCTGTTCGAAAGATCTCTCAGCAAAAGAAAGAAGACAAATACAACATGCGGCCAATAGAGTGAAATACTAAGAGGAGGATAGGGAAGGTCTTTCATTCCAAGATCCCACCCCAGGGTGAAGTGGGGCCACAGAGGAGGTCAGGTCTCCGTTCAGTCGATTGTTCAGTTCACCAACTGGGTTTTTTATCGGAGGGGGCAGGGGTGGAAGTGGGGGTCGGCAGTTCATCGCTGAGAGGAGGCGAGTGAGCGGGGCAGCGAAGGGCGGGTGCACATACTAATGGCCGCACCCGCTGTCATTCCCGAGGTAGATCGCCAAAGCGGGGCGCGAAGGACACACACCCACACACTGCAGGGTCCCTCCAGCCCCTCTGCGCCCACACCCCTTCCCCTCCAACGACCCTATCCCTACAGCGCTCACACCAGCCAGGCTTGTGCCTCAAACCCTTTCCTACAGATGTCCCTCCCCTTGCAATGTACATACAAATCCGCAACCCCCCCGTGTCACGGCGAGAGAGTTAGGCCTTCCGGACACGCGGAAGAATTCTGGTCCTCAACCACGCCTATTTCACTCTCTTGCCGTCTCGATAGTTTTTCTTATCCTCCTGCACACCTCATATTTCACCTCCCTCACCCCATCCTTCCCAAGCACACCCCATCTCAAACCCTTCGTCTCTTCACTACCCATCTTCCTCTCTACACAGAGCCAAACGTCTCTCGAAACGAAAGCATTGATGCCGTTAATCTGGGTAACTTCTCCGACCATTAAATGGCAAGTGACCTCGTAACCTACGACAAAAATATGGACTAGGATCCCTGATGGAGCCGGAAAGTAAGAGAGTAGGAATGGTACCGTCTAATAGGTGAACCAAACGGACCCGAGCCCTCATCCTTCTAGGGTCTCATACTTACGTGTTCATGAACAGCATGAACGCAGCTGTGTGAGAAAGACGATTGCATGCGGAGGCTAGAATGATTGTGTGTTTCGTGACGTAAAGGGAAGCAATGATCACAAGCGTTGAAGAGTAAATGGCTCACAATGGAAAGGCGAGATGCGAGGAAAACTATTTATTTTCGTCTGGTTGTCCTTCGAACATTAAATATTAATAATATTATGTTAAGTGCTCGGAGCAAAGGAGCCCGAAGCAAGTTGCCTTAACAATTTGCCTTAGCATTAATCAAAGTAAACATTATAGAGAGGAGTGTTTGTGACATGATAGTGACAAGCACCGTCGGCTTCGGCATGTGCAGATACAGGAACACTCTCTCCCGCGCCTACGCATTTAGTCGCCCTACCGAAAGCGCGGGAGAGGCATCCACAATTAGTTTCTTACGGTATATTTCGGAAATGGCTTCCGATAATATCATATTATAGCACGTCATATTTCGCATTTAATTAGTCACTCAAACCTCATGAAGCCTCACGGCAGTTGCTTCGTGCACTCTTCATATTTTGCATTGCTTAAAGGCAAATCTATTTAACAAAGATAAATAGTTTTCTTTTATAACGTACCAAAATGAAAATCACTTAGACACACGTTAATATTCCCACCATAAAATCCCTCTTTACCTCATATCCGATCAGTTTCATCCTTAGTTTGTCATTTTAATAGCCTGTAAGTCACCACAAGGGTATCTGACAGGGGGTGAATACACACCAGACTAATTTTGACCCTTCCACGTTCGGACAATATTATTCGGATCCCTTATCGTTCGTGGAAAAAATGACATCTTAATTATATCTACACAACACTTAATCTCTTTAGTTTTATTGATACGATCTCTTCTACCGTAGTACGATGGGGATAATAACACTTCTTCAATATCACTGCTAAAGAGACCTCCTTCCAATTTATGTAAGAGCTTCAAATCTGTAATTTAACCTTCGCTCCGTGAGTGATTCCCTACCTAGCTGCGCTAATATTTTGGATACGCTACCAAGTTTATCAAAGCAACGTTTTTCAAATCTACGATAGCTCCTCTACACTGCACGCGAACCAATTCGCCAATTAATCCAATAATCGTGAGGATTCCATATACTTGCAGCATATTCTAAATGAGGCCTAACCAGCGAAAGATAACATTTCTCTTTGACCTTTTCATCGCATTTACGCAGTAATCCTCTAATAAATCCTCATTTGTTGTTAGCTTGTCCATATATTCCTCGTATGTGTTTCATCCAGGAGGGGTCGTGAGTGAGGGTAACGCGTAAGTATTTAATTCATTCTACACGTTCGGGAGTGAATTACCTTTTCCAGAAATTCACGACGATGCACTTTTTTAAGTTTACTTCTAATTTCTAAGTCTCGCACCGACGTTGTTTTGCATTAAAGTCATCTGACAAAGCTTCGAACATCACAGTAAACCACTGTGTCATCGGCAAATGAACGTATCTTACCAGTGACTCTGGAGGCAATGTTGTTTTCGTGAAGTAGGAATAAAAGAGATTTGATTTCACTAACCAGGGGAACACCTCAAGTAACTTCTACTGCATTTGAGATAACTCCATCTATCACTACTCTCCGTACCTGACCTTTCACTAAGTCTTTAATCCAACCCCGGATATTTTTATCTATGCGATATACTTCCTGCTTTGTGAGTAGTTCATTATGGGGTACTTAGTCGAAAGCTTTCTTAAAATCTAGAAAATCGCGTCCACTGGAATATTGTTCTCAGTCGAGGTAAGAATATCATGAACAAAAAGCGTAAGTTGTGGATCTACCCTTTTGGGAACTGTGCTGATTTTCCGTCGATAACGCCTGATTATCAAGGTGTCTCACGATCGAACTAGCAGCTACGTATATGTTCCATAACCTTGCACGAAATAGATGTGAGGGAAATAGGTCTGTAATTGCTCCGTTGCTCCTTGTCTCCTTCTTTAAATATTGGTGTTACGATAACCGTTTTCCTATCTCTGGGAACTTTGTGATCTACTAGCGACTTCTTAAATATTAATTCTAGATACGACGCAATTTCCGAAGCTGAATCCTTAAATATAAGAGCGAATATTTCATCGGGGTCGGAGGATTTATTAGGCTTAATATTTTTCAGCAAACGTTTTATTCCATTACATGAAATTTCAATTTTGGGCATCGGTTGATCGGCACGATTTGTTAAGCTATCGGAGGAATTGGTGAAGACGTTTTGAAAGAAGGAATTTAATAAGTTAGCCTATTGAAAACTGCTGGTTACTCATTTTTGAGTGAGTTAACAGTTGATTTATTTCCCTGAGCCTCTCTGACGTACAACCAAAATGATTTCGGATTCTCTTTCAACTTTTCCGCTACTCTTTTCCTATTGAATTCGTTTTGCGCTTTCCACAATTCCTTCTTGGCATTTGCCTTAAATACATTCGCCCTGTATTTTGTAATCATAAGAGATCTCAATTCTTTTTTTCGCGATAGATATCATCCCTAATATTTTTCATTTTGATGTGGCATAACCTTTGACGTCGCAATACTTTTGTAACATGTGCCTTGGACCATCTATGTTCCGTGTTATCTTTTATAAATTTACTGGGAATGAACTTGCTGACTGAGCGAGTGATCTCCACGTATCTTAAGTATTTCGGTGATTACTATCTTTCTTAAAACTTCCTTTAGTCCATTAAAATGAAAAACATTTAGGACGACCATTTTTAAATAGATAAATAGACGTAGATCGCAATTCTCTCTGCCGACCTACGATACTCAAGAGGCTTGTGCGCTGCAGCAGTCTTCTTCTATTGATGTAACTATTCACGCTCCACACATTTTGGAGAAGACGGTATGATAGCTGATATCTTATTTTTAGCCTTCAATGAAACAATATGTGTTCTTCACATTTTATAATACAAAACTGTCAAAAACTTTAACCGCTTTATAAGATAACGATTTTTTTAAATGTTTATTTCAAAAACACTCTAAAATGCTTTAAAAATATATATGGATTAACTTTCAACACAGATCACGTATCAACGATACCACGCGTATTTTCAAATTCACGTATGTCCAAATAAACCGCACAATCTTCTAAAGTGTTAACCGATTACTAAACGTAAAACTGTACTTAAAATGTTCCCCATCTTTAAGGGATGCGAACTGCTCTTCATATACTTGAATAGATCTCGTCGAAATCTTTTAAATGGCGTCACGCACAGTTGCGGTGCGGCCACGTGTGCCGGGACTTAGAGAAACGCGGCGGCAAGCAACTCGCATCATTGCCCGTACCAACAAAGGAGAAGGGGAGGTAGCACCATGCGAGTGACTGAGTATGCAAAATTGACTCCTTGCTGTTTATGTATATGCTAGTATGATTACTGTGCGGCACGTGATTTTAACATTTTAACAAAAAGCCAATAGGGTTCTATTTTTGTCACAGGCGGTCGACCGTGAGTCGCTCCATACTATCTGTATGTTCAGATGTAGTCTTAGGACGAAAGAAAAGCCTCCCCGCTAATTCCAGCGCCTAAACGCAACCCCTTCGACGGATGAACACGTCATTCTCACCTTCCCTCACTCCTCCTCGTACCTATAGGTTCACGTCCCCTCCCTCCCAGCCCACCCAATATAATAATAATGATTTGGCACGTTCGATTAGAATCGGGTGATTTATTGTTTCCATTTATTTGGGTTACCTCATTTTTGAACCCCCAATACAATTTCGTTAATTTTTTACAAATGTGAGTTACTTGCCCTTCCTTTCCGTCGTTCTCCCCTTTCCAACTTTAATTTTTGTCGATAAATCTATCCAATATTTTCCTAATCGGTTCCTCTTGTAGATATTTCCCAATGTGTTGGACGTTATGCAGATATCCAAGGATAGCTTCCAGTTCGCGTCTTTCCTCGGCATAAATTGGCCAATAAAGGACTCTTGTGTATTGTTGTGTTCTCCTCCATCATGCATTCACACGTCCCCTCCTTTTTTCCCTATTTTCGTGAGGTATGATCTAAACTCCCCGTGTTCTGTTAAAATTTGCTTAATTTCTTTATGAGTTAAGTAAAAATTGATCTTCATTCTTTCCTTCACACTAGGAAGGAATTGTCTGGTTGTGTTGCCCTTTTCTAATGTTTCCCATTCTCGTTTCCATTTCTCCACCCAATATGTTCGTCCCCTTTTGACGCGTCACTACGTCAAGCTCTCCGTTTCAGAGAGACACCCTCCCGCCGCTCCTTACCCACCCCTCTTATCCCGAAGAGTTTCTGCCCATGCATAACTTATGTGTGTATACAACCTGCTCTCTTCCGCGATTTTTTACGTTTATATTCTCACTCCTCTCGCCCCACCTCACTCACGTATATTTATTCTCCTCCAAGGGCTACCAAACACTTTCGATCGGCTCCTCTCCCGCCACTAGCCCGACTTATTTCCCCCAAGCAGAAAGGAAGAACGAAGGCTGGAGATGGATGGAAAATGGTGGGAAAAATAAAACTGTATCAACATCAGAGATGCAAATGAGAATATGCAACTAGGAAATGAATAATGGGAAATATATAAGACGTAATTTATCGAAAGATTAGCTGCATCAATGGTCAAAAGCTATGGAAGTCGGCTCAACGAAACGTAGAGACTGAGTTGAACGAATCTAACAGGGGATTACATATGCTGAGAAGTGAATTCCAGTCAGCAGTAAAGATCTTGAGGTAGGTAGAAGTAAAGGGAGCATTTCAAGGAGCCAATGCTAATTATAACAGCTATTTTCGTTTTGCACCTCCCTTTCGTTCTGTTCAATTAAAAAATGCCTACCTTATCGATTATCCTTAATAACAATAATCATATACTCTATCTTAGAATAACCACACTAGGCGGTGATTTGAGGGGATTTATTGACCTTAGAGTAGAAGTAAAATTTTGATTCGAGGCAATAGGAATATCCAAAGCAAAAATGTGCAAATGTAGCCATTTATATGGTGAATCGGAGGGGACTGTTGAAATTTTTCGCCGGGAGAAGACCAAGCGGGTATTGCTGTTGCTATTAACTCCAATTTGGAACACTTCTCTGTAATACTTGTGCCATTTCATTGATTTGGTGAACTTCCACTAGTTATAATAGGGGCTAGTGAGTTGTTTTAGTACACTGGAAGCCACCGCTAGGGTACGTGGCAGGGGGTAAATAGACACCAAACTAATTGTGACCTGAATATGACCCTTCCGTGGTCGGAAAATGTTATTCTGATACTCTATCGTTTGTGGAAAAAATGATATCTTAAACCTATCTGTTCTAGACTTAATCTCTGTAATTTTATTTACATTATCTCTCCTACCGTAGTAGGATGGGGGTAATAATAAATTTTCAACATCACTGCTAAAGAGATCTCCTTCCAATTTATGCAAGATGTTGAATCTCTAATTTAACCTTCGCTCTCTGAGTGATAGCCTAGCCTAGCTGCTCTAATATTTTGGATACGCTACTAAGTTTATCATAACAACGCTTTACAAATCTAGCTCTTCTACGCTCCACGTGATCCAATTGGGCAATCAATCCAGCTTCTTGAGGAGCCCATATACTAGTAACATATTCTAAATGAGGGATTCTAAAATTAAATTAATTGTTGTTGTAGAAATTAAATGTTGAACAGATAGATTCAATATGCCATTTTTTCCACAAACGATAAGGGATCATAATAACATTGTTTGACCGCGGATGGGTCATGTTCGGGTCCAAAATTAGTCTGGTGTGTATTCAACCCTTGCCACACATCCTAGCAGTGGTATACAGGGTACTAAAATAACAAAATAAATACGAGAGCATTCACGAAGGAGATAATTAGAATTGGTAGTGTATATATTTTCTCGAGATCCTATACTTATGTTATTCTTTTTATTTAATAAACCCATCTTTTTAACATTTTTTTGTTAAAATTTTTCGAGTGCATTGTCAAATTAATATTTGTATAGAGGTAACATGATTGCGATTCTGCATCCCCCGCCACACGCCCTTGCGGCTGTTTGCGGGGTATTGTGTAGAAGTATATTACTGCCTTCTTCTTGTAGGGCGGAAGCCTTACCACCACAGAGAAGAAATACTAGTGGATGGTTGATAATTTTTTCTTGGCAATCGCTTGCATTATTTGGTACAACTCTCGGAATGGAAGTTGGTTGCGAACTCCGTTTAATTATATATTTAAAATATATTAATTCCAGCTCCACTAGTAAACGTGGATCAACTTCGTAACCTGTACTGTGTTAATTACTGGCTTCCTACTCATACAACCTACGCCAGATTTCCTGGAATGGGAATATTTTCAGCATTTTATTCCCTCCGTTTGAGGTGGAATGGTAAGTACATCGTTCGTCTGTTAAGTTCTCTTGCGCCTTAACGCAAGAACACTAGAGCGGTTGCCTTGTTTTTCATTGCAGTTTCTCATTCCTATTTTGTATTTATACCTGTTCTCTCATAAAAAGATTACTAAAGCATAAAAAGCCGCGTTGATTATGTGGACGTGAAATGAAAATGAGTGCCTGCTTTCAGTTCTCGGTCCGGGAAAATAGCGGTGTTAATATTTTCCCCAATTAAAAAGCGTGTTCTATAATGTCAGGAGTGAATCTTTTGAAACTTTAATTACTTTTTAAAATTATTTAGAATAATTTAACTAAAACCGTGACATCTTTCCCCAATACTAAGGAAGTGTTCCTGGACTCAGATCAGCGAGTCACAACGAGCCGTGGTGTTTCTAATCCGGACTAAATGATATCCTGACAAAAGTTTGACCATTCACTTTGTGGACATTTGAGTTGGGTACGTGCAGTGAATCGAAAGGTTCCTTAGCAACTCGCCTGCATAAACGGGGATACGACAGTGTTTGCAGGAAAATGGGTCACGTTGTTTAATGTAATGCCAAATTGGCTACATTTGTGAATCTGAATTTGCTAATGAACTATTATGCTCAGTTCGTTCGGTTATTATCTCTACATGATTTTCAGAAAGGTGTTTCCCGGTCGGTTTGTTGTAAAGGAAGTAGAATATTGTTCTCTGCGATTTCATCGATGGTCAAATTAAGCAGAGACACTTCACTAACGTGTGTTTAACTGTTTACACTTCAACTTCAACACCCATTTTTATGCCCCTGCTTGAAAACGTTAGAAGAAGTGAAAAATTAAACTATCCTACACCGCCATAGACACCTTGCGAATAACACCTTCCGTGAAATTGAATGTATGCCATCAATTTTATGCGATTCCTGTAATGTGGGAATAATAATATTATGATTTTGAAAATTGATAATACATTTGCTTGGCTAACGTTTTCAAGAACCGTTTTGGTCATTGTCTTCTGGAAATAGGTCAACTGCTTAGCCTTGAGATCAAATTTGGTATTCCGTAGTGAAAAGATAGTGGAACAGTGGTACACTAGTATTTTACTAAGTGCATTAGAATGTTTAGACTCCATTTAGGTCCTTCTTTGTCTAGCGGGAAGCAAAAGCATAATAAAATTCAATATGAAAATGGCGTCATCGGTGAGAAAATGGAAGCCAGGTGTGGACATTTTCAAATGGAATCTTACGTACAGTAAACCAACAAGAATAATAATAGACAATATTATTTCAAAAACTCATTCGCAATTTCAAAATGGGCATTAAATTCAAACGATAACATTTTTAATCGTGTTAATTTTTTCCAAAACAAACATTTCAAATCAATCAACTCTTTCTTCAAATACGTCCCTTATTCAAAGTATGCGGTAGCACATGATTTATTAGGAAGCAAATATCTGAAAAATGATGAAATTTTTTAATTTTTTATGTTTCCAGAATGTTTCAACGTTTATCTGTGATCATTTCACATTTAGAGGGAAAGAGCATCCATCAATGTAAGCGAATGAACGTGGCAAATATTTTCCACACGCAGACACAAATTTAACTAATCTTTGGGGTACCCGGGGTAACTTAACAATCAAAATGGTTTGAGATGGGGTGTATATGAACGAAGGATAACAACAGTTTCTATGGTTTAGCAACGCAAAAGAGTGTTAGTACCGTTCGCGAGGCAAACACTGATAAGTAATCGAAGGTAATTCTTTCACTTCATGCACACTATTAGAAACTTGATGAAAAAGACAGGACGTAGAAACCATGTGAAACATATAAAACCTAACATAATACCTACATACAATATATAATATATGCCACTAACAACATCCTGCATACAATTAATACTTGTGTGTTTTTCTAACGCTATCATATTATAGAAGAAACCGAATTTCAAGATTTAGGTCATCGGATCCCAAGTAGCCCATAGGTCTAAAACACGATAATTCAATAAGAATGGATGGGCATATAAGGCAAAAGAAATGATACCAGCATTCCATCCAAGCTCTCTCGTATCACTCTTCTTTGTAAATTGCCTTGAAAGAGTGTGTTTGCAACCATTTTGTGCTGTTCGTGGTACTTAATGTATGTAATGTAAAATCCCTGTTATGTCTCATAAATTAAAAAAGGTTAAGTTTTCTCTGACTGCTTAGTAAAAATATATTCACGAAATGCTAGCCGTTATTTAATTGCCTCAGGAATTTTTCATTCCAGCGTGGTTGCATTGAAATTTCCGAAAACCAAAAGTTTGATGTTGATATCTGTATGTGGGTATAGCGCACCTGAAATCACTAGCGAGCCCAATGGGATGTGAAATTCACGCATTGATGAGGCAGTTCCTTTTCATGCGCCACTCGGTGTTCAACATGCTATCCTAACAAATCACATATTAGGGATAAAATTCGATTCTACGAATATTAATAATTAATAAATATCAAATAGGCTCCCGAATATAATTTAATATATTTTAGATCACCAAAGCGTTTGATGGCACTTAAAACATCGAATGTTTATAACTGAGCGTATTTTATGAATAACAATTTTTACAGTAAACGTAGCCGATAAAAGAATACAATATCCCCTTCATTTAAGTGTATGAATTTAAACAACTTGAAAACACTGAAAAATTCGCAAAAAAAAAATATTTTAATTGCGCCCAGGTAACCGGGTTACTCTCGGTCAAGGCGAATGATTTTTACACTCTTAAATTGTTGCATTGAAATGCATATTAGCGGATAACTCCGTTAATAGTTACTGTTGCGGCATCTTCCGCAGTTTCTTGTAACTTGCCAACGGTATAAACAGCCTAAGTTTTTAAAATTGGCTTTAACCTCGTGGACTGTGGTGCGTCACGCAAGGCTACGAATGCCTGTCAACGTTCGAATTTCTTCACAACATCTGGTTCCTTAAAAGTCCTCAAAATTTCAGATTTTCAGAGGACGCCTCGATAAGCTTAAGCACTCGGCCGGGCATTGAGGGATCCGGGTTCCAATCCCGGTCAAAGCGAATATTTTTACACTCTGAAATTGTTGCATTGAGATACTCTCACGTAGATATTTCGCTGGAAGACAACATCTCAGTCGGTATCTTTAGACCCGAAGTCTTCGTCACTTCGGATTGAAATGTGGCGACCAGAATATGTAAGTGCATTGATGACCACAGCCGCAATGAAGGATTTGTAGGATAAACCGTTATATGCTCTGTACTCATTCGGTGATTTTTGTAAATAATAAGCTAATTCAAAATCCAAGGCTCTTCCTCCGCCCCAATTACATACATTAAATCACATTTAATAGAGCAAAATAATTTTTGCAATCATACTGGCCCCTCTGCTCCCTCATTTAATTATTCATTCCTATTCATTGTTTTCGAAGGGGCCTGCCTGATTTCATTTCCGCAGGCGAAAGGCTTAAGGAACCTGCTTTAGACACCACTCACTTCTCAGTCCATTACAAATCAGTCTTCGGTGGATGAATTGAATCGTTCAACCGTGAACCAACTTGCAGAATTGTTTGTATGTATTAAGGTTAATTATAAATTTTAAATTTATCTTTTCGCAATCCACACCATGATCTGCAAAGTATGGGTGTTCAGGCACAGGTCGTGGAAATACAATCCACCCACCATTACCTTCCGCCAACATTCTCCACTCCCCGCAGTAGTGAGAGGGATAGTGTCCCCAATGCATCTATCCAGAGTAAGCTCCTTTGCACAGTATAGCTCTGAATCGGAAGCTCTCCCCCTGTCGGCCCTTCCTTCTTGTATTCAAGTTGACGTCCGGCTGAGCAGACAAATATTACGTATATTCAGAGGTTTCGAGCGCTCGCTTTGATTGGATGCTGTTTTTTGATCAGTGCATTTTCATGACAAGTATAAATGAAATGTCCGGTAAATACGTACTGTTATGCATCCGAAACACTGTAATTTCGGCAATGCTCTGTTGGCCTGTTCTAGATAATCCGGAATGCGGAAATTTAGCTGCAAAGTAAACTTATTTCCAGTAAGAAAATGAAGCTACTTCGCGATTTTATCAAAAACATAAACGATTAAGTTCCGATCTCTGAAACTAACTCAAACGCTTATTCTTTGTCCCGAGTTGGTGGGTGTGAGTGGACAATTTTTATCTGTTTACAGTTACCGAAAAAGGTTACATGTGTGGTGAAGTTTGATCCCGCTGTGGGTTAGTAGGAAGAAAGTAATACGAGGGTCATCCGGAAAGTAGTACCCGTTCGTGCCGTATGAAGTGCTGACGACGCGAGTAGCCGCTGGACGAGGTCAGATAGCTTCAGTGGCTTGTCTGCCTTCTCTGAGCCAAGTTGCGTGACGCTAGCATTGCCTGTGTTGTTTCTGTGATTGTTTACAATGTTTAAAAAAATTGAGAACGCCGCCAGTTGTGAAGTGAGGGCAGTGATTAAATTCCTCAATGCAAGAAACGTTCGCCCATGTGATATTCATCGCCAATTAAAGGAGGTGTATGGAGACAATGCAATGGACGAGTCGTCTGTTCGGCGGTGGTGTCGCAACTTCAACATGGGGAGGGGGAACACACACGACGATGAGCGTTCGGGGAGACCGTCTGTCATTACAGACCAACTGGTGAGCTCAGTTGACGAATTCGTGAGGAACGATCGGCGCGTCACAATTGATGACATCTGTGAGCATTTTCCCAATGTTTCTCGAACAATTGTTCATGAAATTGTTAAACACCATCTGCATTATGCAAAAATTTGTGCAAGATGGGTCCCTCGCATGCTTACAGATGAGCACAAAACCAAGCGTATGGCTGCAGCACTGACGTTTTTGGGACGTTATTCTGATGAAGGAGACTCTTTCTTGACTCGCATAATTACTGGTGACGAAACATGGGTTTGTTATGCATCACCTGAGAGTAAACGACAGTCAATGGAGTGGCATCATGCTCATTCACCAAACAAACCAAAAAAATTCAAGACAGTTCTGTCCACCAGGAAACTCATGGCAACCATTTTCTGGGATCGACGAGGTGTATTGCTTATTGATTTTATGGCCCGTGGAGACACTATTAATGCCAATGCGTATTGTGAAACATTAAAGAAATTACGGCGGGCAATACAAAATCGGCGGCGAGGTCTATTGTCTACTGGTGTCATTCTCGTTCATGACAATGCCAGGCCTCATGCAGCTGGGATAACACAAAAACTTTTGCAGCAATTCAAATGGGAAACTTTCGACCATCCACCGTATAGCCCGGACTTGGCCCCTTCAGATTTTCATCTCTTTACAAAGCTTAAAGACTTTTTGGCAGGAAAAAGATTTGACAGCGATGAAGAACTTAAAGGAGTGACCCTGTATCTCAATGAGCTGGCGGCGAAGGACTATGCAGCAGGAATACAGAAACTTGTCACACGTTATGACAAATGCCTTAATTTGCTTGGAGATTATGTTGAGAAATAGTTTAAAGTATCCTCTTTCAAATAAAATTTTTTATGTTTGTTAATATTTACTTTTGTGTCTTTATTTCACGAACGGGTACTACTTTCCGGATGACCCTCGTATTTTAGGCAGATTTTTTGCTCTTGATTGCTCTGATCTGATAATTATGGTCAATGTTCTCATTGATCTAATTAAATTTCTTTACCACAGTGTGCCTATTGTTAGAGGGTAAAGCACCCACATGCCGAAGTCCAGGATGATTTAAAATTGGTGCTATTTGATAAATATTTTCTAATACAGATTTTGTAAATAGTACAAGTAGTAGTCTACCGTCTTGTAGTCTACCGATCAAGATAGATATTTGATGTACCCAGGGGCCTGCTACATGTCTAGGTACCGTATTAAACGATGATAATCACCTTAAAACCATAATCGCCAAAATAAACCTTTTTTTCAATTCATACACCTTCTACGTACTCCACTTTATTTCATCCGGCGTGCCTACTGCTTCATTCTCTCTAGTATTTGGCTCCCACAGCGTTGTCCCCTCTACCACAGTCTTCAGCATAGCCCAGTAAAATGCACTCCATTCACTTGTCCTGCCTAAAATTCTCCCAACAACCTCCTAAGTTCTTTAAACACAAAAAGCACTCCTTCACTTGTTGCACTTATTCCCGTTTTACTTTTTCCATTGTCCCCCAACCGAAATTTAAAAATCCCCCGTCAACATTTATCCTATGGTTTTAATGAATAAGTTTTCGACCCATACGAAAAACGCTTTGATGATATGTTCTTTGTAGATAAACTCATGTATCGCATTAAAAGCTTCTCTCTGGAAGACGACGATCGATGGAAGCACACATATCATGAAGCGAATTTGATCAAATAAAAATAGCCTTAAGATGAGATTAGGCAATAGTTTCAAGGACATTGGTAAGTTAAAACTACTTAATTGTAAAGCACTGAGAGAAAAAGTAACACATACCGTATAATTGATAAAAACAGCCACGATAATTGTATACGACTAATTATACTCGTATTTAAGAGTAATTATCGCATATATTTGATGCTCATATTACCTTAGAATTCGGAGAACAAATATTGGTAGCGATACAGAAAAACTAATGCATATTTAAATGATAAGATGAAATATGACAAAATATATGAACGATGAAATATCGCACAGGTCTTTCGCATATTTCGTCTAAAACACAAAAAGGAATAATTATTGCAATGAGGGAAAAATGGAGAAAATCCACCTTAGAACAGAAACGAATTCAAAAGAACTACGGAAATTGCATTGAGTTTATCATTAGTGGCAGTCAAGTTTCGTGTGCTAGAAAAGTGATTGCACAATACATCCCTTAGACTTTAAAAAGAATGGGGTAGTTTTGAGTGTAATAGGATTTTTTTAACATCAGGAATACATTCTATAAAAGAAGTAGCATTTAAGCCCACACAGAAATCAATCACGTAGTATCGCTGCAAATCACAGCTGAATGAAAATACAAGTACATTAAGCAAAGTAGAATAAAAATAATGAACTCAACCCAAACGTTGGTAATGTATTCCAAAAAAATTCAATCAAAATACTTAAGATTGTTGACCGGAATCGAGAAATCAAGAAAAATTGAGAGCATCTAGCCATATTGGTTCGGCTAATGACTCTCCAGCCATCAGAGAAACCCAGAATGTGAGCTAATGCGTAATCTCGACTGAAGGAATTCAAGAGTGTAAGTGCTCTAAGGATTCAATATCCAGAAAAAGAAAATATTCTTTATTGTAATCCCGAGAACATCTAAAAAGAAGTTTGTTTCATTAAGAGAAAAACTATATCGAGTGAATACCTTCATGTAGTTTGGAACCAACGCGGAATAGAATGCAGCATCACGAGGTATAATAGGGACGAAGGCGTTCATGACAAAGAGAAAACTACTTGGCTCTAAGAACTGGAACTGTAAACAAAAAAAATATATGTTCGCATCACACAAAAAAGATAAGAAATACAGACAATGGGAAAAGCAATAAAAAATGAATTCTTAAAAGTCATGGAAACTTTTGTTGGAGACAACTGATGCAATCAAGCAAAGCATTAGAAGCGAACGGAACTGCGTCGTGCGGAAAAAGAGAAGGAAAGAATTCCCCGTGGAACAATATGCACATCGAGGAAAGAAGAAACAGATAATTTTCATGCCTTAAGATCCATAACTATTCGTGATGATTATCATTAATGGAAAATGAGGAGCGGAAGGCATTAGGAGACAAATGAAGTTAAAATAACACATGAGGCAATCAATATGATAATATTTTTGAGAAAAACTTTCAGAATACGAGGGTAGGCTGAAAACTAACGCACACATGCTTTTAGACCATAAACAAAATGACCTTCAGAAGCACTCCTGGTGGCATGAGGAAGTAACATTCCCCCTAAATATGCATGCGCAGGTTTGAGGTCGCTGCGTCCATCCAGTGTATTTTGAGAAGCGGTTCTTGTGTTATGTCAATGAGAGTTAAACAGCGTGCTGTTATCGAATTTTTAACTGCTGAAAAAGTGACTCCAACTGAAATTCATCCTTGTTTAAAGACTGTTTATGGTGACGATTCTGTTGATAGGCCCACTTTAAATGCATGGATAGTAAAATTTCGTGGTTGCGAACCTGGAACAAGCCAGAATTGTCGATGAAACGCAGCGGACGTCCGATCACTGCTACAGGCGACAAGCATCGAAAACTCGTCGAAGATTTGATTCAAAATGACCGGCGAATTACTCAAAAGCGTATCGCAAACCATATTGACCGAGTTTGCCGGGTTAAAGGCAGCGTGGCGCCAATAAATTTGCAACATGGCAACACTCGTCCATACATCGCGCGCAACTGGAGAGGCTCTGCGAAACCTGAAATTTTAACCGATTCCACACCCTCCTTATGCCCCCGATCATGCGCCTTGCGAATTTATTTTTTCCTCAACTCAAGAGACACCTCAAGAGAATATAATAATTACACCTCAGACTAGGAGGTGAAGGCAGTTGTCAAGTCCTGGATTCGAGAAAAGTCGGAAGATTTTTTCAGTGGCGGAAACTTATTACACGTTGGGAGAAATGTGTTAGCCTGAATGGTTACTATGTTGAAAATAAATATATGATTTGAAGCTTAAAAATGGTACTTGAATGTAGTTTTTGCCCGATCTTGCTATTTGTTTTTGTTCTCGCTCTACAAGCATGTGTGCATTAGTTTTCAGCCTACCCTCGTATAATCTCGAGCATAGGTATGGGCACCCCTATTAGTTTCCCACAAGCAACACAATGTTCCTATTGCCTTCAAGGTCCCTCCATCTGATCCAATTCCATTTTCCATAATTTGACGGCGTAAATCAGAACACGAGGACTTCTCTCGCAAACTGAAACACGGTAGCGATTTGCTTTGTTTCGATAGTATTTCCTTCCTCCCTTTCTCATCGCCCTCACGTTTTTCCTCCGCTCGTTTGTTCGGGACGCACCTTTTGAGCCCCGGTGTTTTGTTTCCTGTTGGGAAGAGCGGAGCGTGGTAAGTTGGGTGAGAGATGGAGGTCTCCATCCGCTCCAGGCGTAATCATAGTCGCTCGCTAAGTGCCTACGGGTGCCGAAAAGCACGGAGGGTGACCTAGCGGGAGGAGGGAATCCGAGATTCCAGGGACTGAGGAAATGTGGGGAGATGGAAAAATGTGCATTAACGGGTTTTTTTTTAATGGTAGATGATTGGGCCAGGTACGAGAGTATTTTTTATTCTCGACGAGTACACGAGAATCGAGGCGTAAATTGTCCGCTATCTTTTTAAAAGCTTTTTCTCCTGAATATTATTACTCTGGCATTCGTTTTCACAGCCCACGGATGTTTAAGGACTGTGATAAAAATGTGAGCCTCACAGTATTTGTGGGTGACAAAATTGAAGGATTCGAATGTGCTGGAGTGGCGTGATTCGTCAAATTTTAACAAACGTTGCTCCATTGTTTCTGTTTCATCACGGTCAAGGGAGGACTGAAATGTATTGTTAATTTGTATTTCATTGAGGGGCTGCGTTGTCCCGCTGCTTGCTTTCCAAGTAGCTTTACTTTGGACGAGCTGAGCAAAAGGACGAAAGTATTGCTGGAAGTCACATTATTTTCTAAACAAATGGTAATTGATTTCAGCGCTATTTGTCTTTTAATTGTGATGCTGAGAACTCCCCTTCAGGTTTGAATAAACAGAGAACCCATTGGAAGGTGATGTTTTGTTTTGGTTTGCTTTTTAAGCCTTGATTACATTTACTCAGTTAATTTTTATCAACGGAATTCATTTCAGCCAAGCATTGATTACTTTCCGGGAATGTTTCCTCCTGTTGGAGAGGAATTCAATATCCGATACCTTAGAATGGAAACTTTTCTTTATGGAAATGTTATATATTTCCTAAGAACTTTCAATATGGCATGCCTAAAATGATAAATGAAATCATAAATGAACTATTCAGAAAATATTTTGTGCCAGATATATATTACTTAAGGAAACGTGATAGGTATGTCGTCCGTGGAAAATTATTATGCATAGCGTAATTAAAGCTGTATGGTTATAGCCAGTAAAGTACAGAAGGACACTAAAGTACATGAATATTGGAAGTCTTGGAGAAAAAGGTAATAATTGTAATGAGACCATAAAGATCCGATAAGCATTGAACCTGGAGTTGTGTGTTTAATGTAAACCTAAATGCCAGCACTAATCCCATTAGATAAAATCGATAACAACTTGCGGGAAAGCCAATCTGAATTCAACAAAACCAGAAAATAAATGTGTAATCTTATGAAGACATACTCTTAGAACACATAAAAAAGGTATTGCATATGATATCCGTGCATTTGGAGAAGACCCTTTGATGACATGTGAAGATCTCAATGGTAACGCAGTTGAAAACACTTGGGATTTACAAAGACAATAAAATTAGCAAATCCATGAAAAATAAATCACAATAATGGGGAGAAAGAACGGAAGAAAGATAAAAGGTAGCACAATTTAGAACCCAAAAAAAGATGAAAAAACTCAATATTTTTCCTCAACACAAACTTGACATAGTATGCAATAAAGTACGCAATTGATGATCAACCAAGAGAAGACACTAACAAAACATGAATTGTGGTGGAAAGAGCAACTCAAGGATGTGGAGGGGGTACAGAGAAAGAATGAAATGGGTGCACTTCACGGTAAAGAAAAACAACGATCAGGAAGTAAGCTTGAAATATTACCTGATGATGTTATACCATAACGAAACCTAGGTCGTGAGAATAAAAAATTTTAAGTGGAAAAGCCAAGTTGTTTAATTTTCAAATGTCAATATTCATTCCCACTATAAGAGATAAGACAGGAAAGTAATAATTGAAGAAGATATTCAGGAAAGATGCAAACATTGCACATCATCATCATTACTCATGTGGTAGGTTTTGTAGAAGTAGCATACGTATATTTGTTTGTTCCGTGGATTTCGAGAAGGCGTTCAACAGAGCGAATTGGGTAGAATAAATGAATGTGTTACAGAGTATACATTAAATGAGAAGACTGGAGGGATGTGCGGCTTATTCGAAACCTGTACTCGTAAGTACATATGCGGCAGACTGCCCAGGTGCGGCGGCTAGAAAATAAGAGTCGGAATGGGCGGTATTAGTCAGGGTAGTAATACATAATACTATAGCTCACTGCCACCCGGGCTGCCCAACAATTACGGAGAGTAAATGGTAACAGGGACATAGGAAGGGTTGCAGAAGGAATGAAAGTTGGTGGGGAACTGATCAAGTCAGTTGCATTTACGAATGACCACGCTTAGTTAGCCAAGGGATTGCAATTATTTCTGAAGGTATTTCCGAATCAGTGTTGGCAGGGTATATTGACTTTCAATTGACTGATGATGACTGTGGCAAAGGTCAAAATGTGAAGTACAAGATATCGTATATCAGATAGATTCAGGAAATTAATAGGCATTCTGGACGGAATAAAGACAGGAGAGTTGAAGAATTGTTTTTGAAATGCTGGCTTAGAGTATTTATTAAATGTCGTGTAATTTGTGCCTTGAAAATGCAGCCCAGCTTAGGGAACGGATCCATCACAAACCTACCTTGACAGGTAAACTATTCTTAGTAATATCCTAAATAAATACCCGTAAAGAAAATGAGGATAATGGACAGGAATAATCATTCTTTGACACACACATGAAATTAAGCTATTGTGTACAATCATTAAGAGTTGATGGATACCCTTGAACGCATTGTATACTCCGCATAAATGGAAAATCAATAGAAAGAAAGCTGAAATTCGTGTATGCGAAAGAGAATAGCTTAGGCAGAATTCGCGCTCCTAGGAGAGATGAAAGCACGCAGAGTTTGTCTTCTTATTGAGTCGCAGTGCTAAGGATATTCAGAAGCTCGACGAATGCCAATCCCACAAAGAAGATTTCAGGCTAAGAAGTCCTGTACGTATATCGAAGAAAGACAACTACGCCAAAATAATATACAGAGACCAACAGAAAACAAAACGGGAACACATTTCTATGGTGTTGTCTATGAATCGGCATTGCAAAAGCAGACCAGAGTAGCATACTTGTGCTATGGTCGCGTTAGTGAATGTCGAACTGATAATGGATGAATACGATGATACACGAGGGAGTGGGGCGTTGAAACATTCCTCGCTGTTGCTTGTCATTGGTAGTTGACGCGAGGGGTGCGAAGTGCCAGGGGATGATGAGCGATACGATAAGGGATTCCCCAGGCACTAATAAAGTCTCTGGAGTTTTGTTTTGCCTTGTCGTGGGTATTTACGGGTTTTGGAGAATGTGAATAAGCAGCACTGACTCGGGATCCACGTACATCCGATAGAGATACTTGGGGGGTTATTCCCTAACTCTAAGTTGCCCGATGCTATTCTTCAAATGGCATCGGAAGTCATTCTCTAAAAGCGCCAGGCCATCGGTTACGACCGATTCTATTCTGATGCCACGGAAAAATTAGGGAAGAGTGAAGTTAATGCCTTCTACGTGACATTTCAAGTTGATGGAAGGTTGACAAAAGAAAAACATATTCTTTCAATTAATGCTACTGGTTGAAATGATAGTTCCCGGCAATTTAAATACAGCAGCCGCGGATTATTTATGTTCACTGAATAGTTTTATTTACATATTCGTCGATTCACTTTTTAAAGTCATATAACTCATATGTACTTCGTGCTTATTTAATTATAATTTTTATATCATGGATATCTGATGGTAGGTGACTGACACACTGATATGAAATTGTGAAACAAAGCTGTGGCACTACTTTGTAAAGCATTACCATTGGTCGTGCATATCCATTTGCCCCTGCTAACATCACTCATGTTACAAGTCGTTATATAAATGTGATTTGAATACGGAACTGCATTAAATAGTAAAATCAACATAAGACATTTGTAAAGTGGAGTAGTAAAGTATTTTCCTCTTTTCCCAAACATCTTTTCTCAACATCCCTGTATGCATCGTTCAATTTGATTTGCCATCACAATTCTTCTTCTTACGCCCCTTCTATTTTACGATCTTGGTCTAAAACACTTCAAAGATATGCAAATTGTTCCACCCACTCTAGTTCATGCCCTCCAATTTCAAAATT
The DNA here is from genome assembly GCA_037158775.1 of Hetaerina titia. Classification (NCBI taxonomy): domain Eukaryota; kingdom Metazoa; phylum Arthropoda; class Insecta; order Odonata; family Calopterygidae; genus Hetaerina; species Hetaerina titia. Next base: position 105,877,937 of record CM073770.1, read on the forward strand.
TCCCTTCGCCTTTCTCTTTCTTGAAAACCTAATAACCTTTGTTATGTTTAAATTGATTCTCATCCCTTACCTACCATCCTATTTCATAATGTCCTCAGTAACAATCAAGCCAACCACCCACCCACTTTCATTACTATCTCCAACTATTCCCATGTCTCTTTGACCACTCCCTCTGCATAAAAGTCTTAGATAATGGACAATCCTGTCTTATCCCTCTTCCTAACACTGCCCATTCAGACTCTGCATCCACCACATGCACCTGAGCAGTCTGAGACATAAACAGATTGTGGATAAGTCACCTAACTCCCAAATCTACTTCTAAGTACCATTTTACCTGCATTTGAAATCAAACTCATTGTTCTATAATCCTCACACATGGCTGTCTTTCCTTATTTTGGGATAGGAACTATTAACTCACCTGATGAAGTCTTTCAGTCAAATTTCTCCCAATCTTGTACAATGCACCAATTTCACCCATCCTCTTTGAATTCTCCATATCCTCATATTTTATCATCCACTACACTTCTTTCACTGCATTACTTTTCCACCTTAGTTTATTATTCAACTCTCTGTACTTCCTAATAACTCTGTTTACATTCTTCAATTTCATTCTCTCGTCTATCTCCCTATTCATCTCATCTGTAATCCATGGTTTCCTAGTAAATTTCTTATTTTTTGGTCCAATAGTTTTGTTTCCAGTTTTCGATATCCCTTTTTTTGGGATGTCCAACCATTCTTCTACCAAGAAGTTCACTGTAAACAAAAAATACCAGGACCGTAAACTTGAATGGCACTAAGTAATAAGAAGAAGAAAGAAAGAAAAACACACACACAAAAACCAAAACAAATAATAATGAAACAAACTTACAACCACTCGATCACTAGAGTGTGTTACGAAATAACTTTCACTCTTGTGAATCACATTCACACACACACTCAGGATTTGTGAGGATCCCTCCTATGTCGGTGACACCGATCCCTCCTATGCCACTGACATAGGAGGGATCCTTGCAAACCCTGAGTGTGTGTGTGTATGTGATTCACAAGAGTGAAAGTTATTTCGTAACACACCCTAGTGATCGTGTGGTTGTAAGTTTGTTTCATTATTTTTTATTTATTTTATTATTTTTATTATTTGTTTTGGTTTTTGTGTGTGTGTGTGTTTTTTTTTTCTTCTTATTACTTAGTTCCATTTTAGTTTACAGTCCCAGTATTTTTTGTTTACATTGATTCATGACCGTAGCTATGTTCCTTGTATATTTAACAAGAAATTTATTTATTGATTAACAAAAATAATCCATTGTAGCCCCAGTAATTAATAGGAAAGTGAGAGGAAGAGTAATGAACATGGAACAGATGAATGACAGGATATGATTAGTTTTGAAAAAAGAAAACCCAGTCAATATAGTATTAATCGAGGTGTACTTGTCAACAAGCAGTCAAAGGAAATGAAAAGATGATAACTTTGTAATTTCACAGAAATATATCTGTGAAATTACAAAGTTATCATCTTTTCATTTCCAATATGAATCAATTTCACAAAGTTATGCCGAATACCATCAATTATATAAAGCAGTCAAAGGAAAAATGAAGTAGATGGTGCATAATATCAGAGAGATGAAATTATTATGAATTTACCCAGAAAAACACATTGATAGTAATGGGAGTTTGGAATTCAGTGAGGTAGACAATGGGAGAGACAAGATTGAGGAAGGAGAGTGTGGATTCGGAGAAAAGAATGTCCACCAGGAGAAAACTATGGTTTTGCAGAAAAAAATGCTTGGTTATAAATAATGCCTGATTTTAAACCAAAGCAGGTACAGGCAGAAAATGCCAGGAGGCACATGGAAAATGCTGGGAAATGAAAGAAGATATCAGTTAGACTCTATTATAATTATGCACAGCTTTAGGGGAATAGTGACATCAAATTACATAGTTCCCCAGGAGCAGTTTTGGATTAACATCACAACTGGTGCTTGCAAAGTTTATTGTTTAAGAGAATGAGGAAGGGAGGAAGCATAAAAAATTGAACTGTTGAAGGCATAACTAGGTGACAAGGGAAGAGTACCAGGGGGAAATTTACTGAGAATTCTGAGTGAGCATTAGGGGATGGGTACAGTAGAAGGATAGCAATACCTAAAACAAGGAATAAAGAAGGTGCTGACCAATAGGAATGAAAAATAGAGAGTGGGTTAGAAAGTCATGAGTAACAGAGGGAATGATTAGGAAAATGGATGAAATAAGGAAGTGGAAGGATAAGAACATGGCATTAAGGAGGAGTGCAAAGATCTTAATAATAAACTGAAGTGAAAACTAATAGGCCAAAGGAATCATGGTGGGTGGAACAGTGTGAGGACATGAGAACAGTTTGAAAGATTACAGAGGCAGGGCAAAATGTGTGTGCTAAACAGGAAAAATAATTTTTTTAAGTGGAAATCTCCTTCAGTAACAGTAAATTCCACATGATGTCCACGTGAAAGCTACGAATAAATGGCAATGTCTTCATCACAGCAACGGCCATTCTTCCCAAATCAAAAGTACACTCTCATGCACCGATTCCATTCATGGCCTCTGAATCTGTTAAAATTCTAATCTCCTCAATAAATTTCTGAAGTTTCTTAATTACCTCCTCCACTCCATCTGCAAATGTGAATAACCAGCATCTCTCCTCTATAAAAATTCCACAAACACTCCAGCATGCCCAAACCCTCCTCCATTAAACATTCTCACTCTACTACCCATTTCTCTGGGGTATATTTTCTAATATCCAATCTAAAGAAGTTCCTTACCATTCTGAAAAATCATCAGACCACAGCCAACATTTTCTCTATATGCCAAACCAACCTTTCCAAACCCACTTAACCCCAACCATGCCTATCTCTAAATCCTCCCACCACCAAAATTCACATCTGCATGCTATTGGGCCAGATGTCACCCCTGCCTAATCCTCACCACTCCTGCACTCCCCACCTAAATCATCAAACTTCTGTCACTCCTCCTGTTGTGCATCCAAGGACATTCTCTATCTGCTACAATGTAACTTCTACTCTGCTTTCTGCATAAGACAATGTACCACACCACTTAAACTCCATATCAATAACCACAGCACATCCTGCAAACATTCTTGTCAGTTTTCAAACATGCTGCCCTCCATGATGTTTCATTCGATAAGTGTTCCAAAATTTCTATATTGGCTCCCCCTCCCCACTGACTTCCTGATTAAACTTAAAAGCCTTGAGCAGGCCTGACTACAGCTTCTTGAAGGTTGCCGGAGAAAATAAATTACAATGAAAAATCAAGAAGTGTTAAGAAGAAATATTCAAGCATAAAAGTATAATATAAAGGAAAAGATCATGACCTGAGTGAATATTAAGATGGAACTGTTAACAAAGATGAATCATTATCAAACCGAAAAGCGGACAGAATAAGAGGAAGAATAAATGCCATATAGTATGTACGATATCATGTTACCAGGCATATGAGGGGAAGGAGTAAGGAATAGATGTCACTGGATTCACATGACAGAGAATGTAAGAGAGTCGATCATTACCTGGCTGTGGGTAGTTTTGCAAAATGGTGTCCAATTTCTCATTTTGAGAAGTATTGAAATTAAACATAGCATAACTGCGTTTAAAAGATTTACTCACCAATATTTCAGCCTAAAACCATTGTATACAATTAATCCCAATTATAAATCCAGAAAACAGTGGAAACACATCGAAGCACCCTGGAGTCACTTTTCATTGAAACATCTTGTTAGCTGTGGATAAATATCAAGTTTTCAATAATTCTTAGCGAAAAACTATTATCAGTAACCTTTTCATTGAATTACAGTTAGGATGTAAAATTTGCCGCGGATATTTTACATCTATATCTGTATAATCTAAAATTAAAGCAAAAACTTACCAAATATATCACCCTAAAGAGTATAAACCAGAACAAGTTCTACCATACTTCATATTGGAATCGCAATACGATAACCTACAATTATTTACTGAAAACTATTAATTATAAGGTTTAAAAAAGTTTAATGCACGATTCGGACATCATTCTATCGTAATTGGCCCTACAACCTTACGATTGGTTCTTCAAAAAGGCGCCTTTTTACAGATGAATTACGATATGCATTGCTGGCTCACATTGGTTAGATTGAATGCATTCCTTGTATATAATCCTTACAGAAAATGGATTTGAATAAAAAAAATAGAATTTCTTACTCTCATTGGGAAATTAAAGGTAAAATTTTTAATAAATTGTTAACACACATATTGAAGTTTCTACTTTCGTCTAATTGTTTAATATTATAGCATATCAAACGAACCGGATGGGTTTTAAGAGGAGTGGAAAATCCAGAGCCGATCGCAGGGCACATGTATAGAATGGGAATAATGACATTTCTTCTTGAGGAACAGCATAATTTGAACAAATTCAGGTCAGCGCCTATATATTATTTGTTATTGTCTGTTGAGTTTTCAAGTTCAAGTGTGGTGCCAGAGAGAACAGTACTCCTTGACGAGAATAAGTATTTTTCACGTTCACAATATCTCTCTTTATTTCTCCTTTATAGTTTCTCTTATCTTCAAGCACTGTATCGTACATCTTGATGAATCAAGTAACTTCACCAGTCCGCATGTACCTAATACATAGATATATGCACCCCTTATTATTAGTCTATATTTCCTATTTATTAAATATTCCCATTCTCAGATAGGGTTCTGGGCTAAATTTTCCGTAGCTAAAAATCAGTTTCCTCATAAACTTTTCTGTAGGAGCACCCAAATTCGTAATTGCTATTTTCATAGTTTCAATGTGTTCATTAATATTATGCCCAGCTATCGACAATTAGATAGGTCCATTCCCGATAACATCATTTTCACAAGATCCTTCGACAAATATTTTTAGACAGAATTTTTACTTTTTTACATTTTATTTGGTTTATCTCAATCCCTTGGTTTACATGCTGAGAGCACTGAATTTCCTATCAAAACAAATAATGCTTTTAGAAGTCAGATCGTATCATTTACCGCGATGTTCCTTGTAAATATTTGTATTCGACGTATTTTTCATTGTAAGATGGTCATGGTTCAACTATTTAAGATTCCCCATTTTAAAAATAATTTCTAATTGGTACCAACTGACAATGGTAGATATTTGTTAAATGTCAGTTGCATTCTCATACACAACGTATGTTGAGAATTAATTACACAAAGCAGACATTTTAAGCAACAACCCAAAGGTGGACATATATAATTACAGTAAAATCCGCATATAAGAAGGACAGTATGTAAAGTGTATCAGTAACAGCAACGCCTGCATGGTGCATACAGGTCTATACATAAAAATGGAAATCATAAAATTGTGTCGATATCTCAAGGTGGAGAGCAGTAGTATTCACCATTTTAGCCTGCCCGTTCTAATTCCTGGATGTGTGTGCGCTTCTAATGGATTATTTACTTTTCACATTACTTTGTCAGACCTTGACTCATGAATGGATCCAGATTAAAATTCTGGGTATCACTTTGTTTGCCATACTTGATAGATTTTGTCTGCAGCACAATCAAGGTGAAATCCAAGCAATTCATACATTATATTTTCTGCTAATATTCATTAATTCTGCAGAATTCACTCTATTGAGCAAGTCAATGTCTACTAAACAAACAAATAGCATACATTCTGATTGAATTCTATGTTATTCTCTATTAGTCACCTCATTACTGCAATGTCATTGTGCATGTCTCTCTCCTTCGTAAACCCAAACTGATCATCCCTTTGATGATCCTGAGAAGCACTTTAGCTGCATGGGAAATCAAAATTATTGTTTGGTAGTCCTCACATGATGTAGCCTTTACCTTTATTGGAATAGGAACTAACACTGACCTCACAAAGTCTTTTGGTCAGATTCCTTCCTCATAAATGCTAAGAATTTTCCATAAAGACTCTTCATCCCATATTCTTCAAAACCTTTAAGTAGTTCTGCAGGAATGTTGTCTACCGCCATGGCCTTATTTGATGTCATTTCCCATAATGCACATACTATCTCACCAAAAAGTAAGCCTGGACCTTCTATGTCTTTCTCTGTCTAACCTTGCTGGCCTAAATTCTTTATTGTGTAGTTCTTCTGTACATTTCTTCTATCTTGAATCTTCCCTTGCTAAAATAATAATTTTCCTGAATTTTCTTATATTTGGTATGGATATTTCCCTTCTTATTTCCTGACTATGTTTTCACTCAAATGCACCAATTTCACCCTTCCTTTGTAAATTTGCCACATCCTACTGAGTCTTCCACCACACTTTTCTCATCCTATTAGTTTCCTACCTCAGTTTATTGTTACAATATCACTAGGCATCTTGTGAAAAGAATGCAAATTCATTAAAATATATCATAAATCGTTAATAATAGTTTTTGATAGCTCAAGAACTATTATAAGAAATACGTGCAGTGATAGATTTCACTCTGAAAGTCAAGAATCAGCGAAGAAACTAGAATGGTGGTCATGACTCCAACTGCATCTGTAATATCTCTAGAAGGTAGTCAAAGAAAAACAAATTTAGATGTTTAAGAGAACTTTGAAATTAAATAATAAAAGGAATTTTTAATTTTTTTTTAAATTGCCGTATTTGTTGAATTAATTGAATTTAGGCAATCATTTATTTTTTTTTGTATTTCTGTGGTACTGTAATTATTGACGTTTTTTTAAAAAAAAACAAACCACTTTACTTTTACACATAAACTTTTTATTCTCACGACCCAGGTTTCGTTATAGCATAACATCATCAGGTTGTCGAAGTGTAATTTTTTGTATTCTACGTTTATCACATTGCACATGAAGACTGCACAATATGTTATAGTCAATATCTTTATTAATAGCATATAACTTTTATGTGATTATTCTGTTTTTACAATGTTGATATGTACATTAATTTTAACATGGATTTTATCTTTCGAAATATGTCACCCTATATTATTAGTAACATTAGATGTCATGGGAGTGGGTCCAATTTTGGTGGGAGGAGGTTGGGTGAGTAGGGAGGGGTAAGCGTGTCCCTGCCTAATTAGGGAAAATTAAATGGGTAGACTCTGAACTACTGAAACATTACAAGGCTGACCTTTAGACTGACGGTCACAACTAACATCTAATGCTGGATGCCTTGGGTAGTATTCAAGCATCCAAGAGTCAAATTATTATAGGATATGTAAATGAGTTTCATTTCTTTAATATCTGTACTAATTTTTTTTTTAAGATGCATGAAGCTTGCTTTGGTTCATGACATGGCAGAATGTATTGTAGGAGATATAACCCCTTGTTGTGGAGTGGATCCAGCCGAAAAGCATAGACAAGAGGAGGAGGCTATGGACAAGTTGTCAGCTTTAGTTGGTGTCAGTGGAAAGGAATTAGTGGAGCTGTTCAAGGTAAATTTGTTGTCCTTTGCTTTATTAGCTTAGCCTTGATGTAATTGAAAATGATCTAATGTAAGAGAGTAATAATCTCAATTTATTTTACTTAGGAATATGAAGATCAATCTTCACCGGAGGCAAAATTTGTTAAAGATCTTGATCGTTTTGACATGATATTGCAAGCCTTTGAATATGAAAAAGAAAATAAAAAACCCCATAGCCTTCAAGAATTTTTTGATTCTGTGGATGGCAAGTTATCTCACCCAATGATTGTAGCTCTATCTGAAGAAATGAAAAAGCAAAGAACAGAATTTGAAGCTGCCAGAGAAGAGACATCTTCAAGAGATAGTGCCTAGATCAGTGAAAATTATTCCTTCATTAATGTGTATTGTTAGGCATTTTATTTATTTTTGGTGCTTAACAAATTAAGCTAATTCCCAGTTGGAGATGGCATTGGAAATTGACATTATTGTACTTATGGTCCTTGTCCTGTTTTGTGATGTATTTTGTCTTTATGTATGAAGTTATCCCTTTTTCACTCGCCAAGAATTGAGTCCAATGTAATTTGGATCAAGAATGAAATACAGGTAAGCTTTTGCTTGAAAGTTAAAAAGAGGAAATTGTGTAATGTGATTGAGAAAAGTATTGTATGCATATTGAAAATATATCCAGACCTTCTGAGATGATGAACATGAATACATGTTATCCATTTGGTTTGCTTGGAACATCATTAGTAGCATTAATCAATGTTAACCACCCCCCAGAATGATCAACCTGACGGTTTTTTTTTAATTGGTAGATGGTGGTAGAGCTCACCCGAAACTGTCTATTGACACGTAAGATCTACACATTGAGGGTAAAGAAACCAATTAAATGCAATGGCCAATGAAGGACATTTGGTTTTTCATGAAGTTTTGGTTCCAGAAAATTACCCTGCTGGGACTCTTAGGTGGTGTTGCTAGTTGAAAGTTTATCACTCTGTCGTGAAACACAAAGGAAACTGTAGCTGTAATGGGTTCTTCAAGCTGGATGTTATCACTTTGACTTAGCCGGTTAAGTTTTTTCCAGATGGCTAACCTTTTCTAATGAGTAATCTCAACCCCTGAAATCCTACACTTTGTCAAAAAAGGGAGTGAATTTATTTTTTTCATATTGGAAGAGCTGGAGATAAGACAACAAGTGGAAAAAGGGCATATCCATAATGACTATGCTTTTTGAAGATGTTTCCTACTGATGACAACCTCTCTTGCATTAAGAAAATGCCTCGTGACCCCCACCATCAACCTTCCTGACCACCTCCATTCTCCTCTGACCTTACCCTACCCAATCGCCACCGCCCCTGCCTCTCTCAACCACCAACTTCAACTAATTCCAGCCTCCTCTTCTCCTCCACGGTGTATACAGTATATAACCAATCTGTATGTGTAACTCTGTACCTGAGGATGATGCTAATGCATCGAAACTAGTTGTGCCAAATAAAAATTCAGTGGAAAAACACATTGGTATTTTTTACTTCAGTGGAAGAACTGGAGATAGGAATGAAAGTTGGCGGGGAATACGTAAAACCAGTTAGGTTTGCTGATGACCAAGCTCTAGTTTCTCAGTCAGCCACGGGGTTACAAGAATTGCTGAATGAATTGGAAATCCAGTGCGATAGATATGGGATGATAATCAATATTAATAAAGCAAAGGTTATGCAATTTTCCAGAAAGAAAAAGGTTACACTAAACATTAAAATAAGAGGGGAAAAAAAAGAGAAGGTAGCAAAGTTTACATATCTTGTTTTGGACCAAAATGGTCAAAGTAGTAGGGACTTAAGGAGAGGAATTGCTCCAGGCAAAGAAGCTTTGACAAGGAGGAGAGAATTGATTATGGATGTTGGAAAAAGGCTCATTAAAACTTAAACATGGAGCAGAGTTCTGTACGGCATGGAAACATGACCATTGAAGCAGGGTGATATGCCTAGATTAGAGGCTTTAAAAATGTGATTTTGGGTAAGGTTAAATGCCCAGAAAGGAAAAAATATGAAGAGGTGCTGGATATGGTGCAGGAGGACTTTTTGGGAGAAATTTTAAGGAGATCAGAAAAATATAAGCAAAGCATATTAATTGGCAGCGGGATGTTGAAGACTGATAGAAGGGAGAATTTTAGAAAAATGAGGAACGGACAGGAACAATATAGGAATGAAGAAAGGAAATACATGGAGATGAAGAGGAACTTTGTTGTAGAGTAGGATGATGGATTGTGTTTTCTTTTAGGAGATATATGATTTATTTGGCAGTTGTGTCCACCCAAAACCTAACTTCACCAGTAGATTAGCCTAATAATGATACATGCAAAATAAGGAAGAAGGAATTGCAAATAGATAAATAACAACCTGAGGCAAGAAATTCAAAGCAAAAGAAGCATATCTGAGGATGCAGTACAATGACATTTGAGAGTTTACAAAGAATAGGTGCATTCTATTGCACCTATTCTTGCATTCTAGAGCAAGGTAAAACATCAATCAGGAAGTAAGAAGGGAAAATCCATGAACACAATGGAAGATGCAACGGGAAAATCATTAATGAACCAAGATAGATGGAAAAGATAAATTGAGAATCTATGCAGTAAAGATATTAAGTCAGCAATTTTTGTCATAAAAATAGAGGATGCATTAAAAATAAATCAATATATTATCACATAGGAAAACAAAATTCCATTTAAATTATTACAAAAGGAAGGAACAAGAAGATTTTGCAGCAACAACTTTTTCAGAGATCATATGGTCTTCAACAACTTGCAACCAAATATTGTTAACAGTATCTGGGGTAAAAGATTTTATTTTGAATTTCCAAGACCAATTATTTCTTTGATTACTCTCCATGTTGCCTTGTTAACTTTCTGCATTGCAAATTAGTCCTTACATGCTTTACTTTTGGCACACCTAATTGAATTATAATAATATTCTAAGCCTCTTGTAACGCATGCATGCTCTGGTTTTGTAAGAATGGTAGCAACTAATTAAATCATTTTAAGAGCTAATAACTTTTCAGTATACCAAAGATTGTTCTTTTAGTGAGGCTACAATTTTGTATTTTTTTAGGAAAGCAGTGTTCATTCATGTCCAGGAAATTACTTAAAAACTTGGAAAAACTAAGTTGCCTAACTAAGCCTGAACAAAAACCTTACCAATGATAGAAGCAGTTGGAAACTCTGAACATTCTGATGTTATGTGCCTAATAAAAAATACTTGTAATATTATGTTCAGGACCACTTTGCAGAGTGAGTACACTATGTAGGCAGGCAGAAAGATGAGTCGGTTGTTTTTTTGCCCAGGGTATACTATATGAAACCAGAAAAATATCAAAACCATGACAATCAATAGTATTCAGTGTTAATTAATGTTGAACTCCCTAAAAATTATGATATTGGCTTTCAGAGTCAAGAAAATGGATAGTACTAGTTCCAGTTAATTATATAAATGCTCAAATACACCATTAGGGGAGTGATAAACAGAAGCTATGATCAGATTCAGGTACTTTAACGTGATCGCAGATATTTCAAAGTGCAATTCCATACAGAATGTCTAAATCAATTACTTTAAAAGCCATAACTTTCACTGCATAAATACAAGTACCAACATTTTTGGATACAGTCCAGTAGTAGAAACGTAGTGGACCAGCAGTACAAATGTCACTGTGTCTAGGCAGACCCTTCTAAAGAATTCACGGATTACTATTCAAGGAAATAATCAAATACAAAGAAGTAAGAATTCCAAAAATATAATGAATACAAGTTAATGAGAACAGAAGAGATTAATAGCCATAGAATACTTCATTGAATTCCTTTTCGTCACTACTTATATACAAAATGTAAGATAAGGTATGAAATAATGGTAGTGCAACAAATCATTAGAACAAATTACAATAAATTGTAATTTTAATCAAACTAAACAAATTGTCCAAATTTACTGAAGCATGGGTTCCCAGTATAATCACTTCAAATTAAATATATGTAAACCATTTACTTCATCAATGTCCATAGATATATAATACATACACAAAGTTTTCACAACCAATATTGTGCTCATAAGATGCAAAAAACATGCATAGCAAAGTTAAAAGAGACTCTTTTATGTAACTGAATAAGCAGAGTCAATTAATTTCACATAAAATACACGGGATATCTGGCACATGATTGTGCAAATTCACTCACATGAAGACCATTTAAATAATAATTTTTATACTGAACACATTGACAAAATATTTTCTTGTACACATTATGAATAAAATATTTATATGGTAACAGCTTACATAGTAGTCAGCATATTGCTTCATTACCAATAGTAAAGTGTGTACTCAAAACACCAAATATTGCATGAACTCCCACTAAAATACGCTTAAGAAGTCAGAAGTGGGAATCTGTTGGTAAAAACAGTTCAGGTCCATTCATTTCAAAGGTCTACAGCCAAATGACTAATACCGACTAATCACGGCATAAATAGAAAAGCACCACCCATTATCATAATAGATTCTCACTCATATTATCATGGCACAATCTACATGAAAACTTTTAATGTCCCACAGTTAAGTGGGTAAAATTGTCATGTGACAAAGCCTGATTCATATACAATCAAGGATCCCAATGCCAATTCACTTTCACATGTCAAAAACGCTGACAGGTCAAGATTTTACATAAAAAATATTCAAATTACCTTCACAGTATAAACCAGAGTGAGATATCATATATTCAACCAAAGGCAAGTGCAAAAATACCTTTTTTATAAAATTAGCCCATCCTCCATGAGTCATAAAAGTTGCAATGGCTTTTCTCACATTCAATCAGGTGATGACTGCTGCCAAATACCCTGGATACCTGCACATAAGCATACCCAGTGGTATACTGTACAATTTCTTATGTGGAAAATGACTTCATACCTATAATAATGTCATAGGGCTATGAGGAAAGGCACCACTACACTCCATCCATCTTATTTCCAAGACTATGTAAAGAAAGACTGATGAAAATGGAGGGATTAGGAAGGAGTTAAAAAATATTGTTAAAAAAATTTAGGAGTCTTTCTCCTATTATTTCATACAAACACTTATCATGTTTCCTGTATAATAATTTCTTGTCTTAAAGTTCAGACGACAATGATAAAATTGTATCTCTATCATTACAGGTGTACTAATAACTTGCATTGATTAGCCTATATTAAATTCATGAATGATGGCATGAACATTTTCATTACCTACCCAAAATTTACTCAAAATATGCAATGGGGCACTTAATATGAAAAAGTGACTGTAAAACAAAGAATCAGTAAAAGGTTAACAGTAATAGCATTGGCATAATCTCTAGGATGATATGTGTCTGCTGATGTATAATTCTTACAACACAACTAGTCTCTTATGTAATCACTTAAGAAACTCAAAATTTTCAATAGCATGATAAAAAAATGTTCTACTGGCCTCTTTTTTACCTATTCAGTTAACATAAAACACTAAGAGTACAACCCAAGCACATTTGTCAAGGGCTTCAATATTTCATTGCCACAGAACAAATTCTAAAATCCAACAATTAACTTATAAGACAATGTAATAATAAATACATTAATATATAATTTAATAATTGTATAACTTTTAGTTCATTTCATAATTGAAAGAATTTTACTTGAGTGAGATTTACAAGGGCCTTTGAATGAGCAGCTAATGAAAAATACAAACAATGTGCATTCCAATTCAAGAAATACCACTGAATTACAAATTATATTTCTCATAGAAACAGCTAATTCAAAACCCTTCAAATGTGCAATCTCACAAATCCTCAGAAAAACAATTGTAAATAATAGATAACAGATATTTCATAAAAAGTTACTATATAATTGACCAATCATGATTCAATCAAATATGCAGAGAATAAAAACAAATGTACCAGCAAAGAAAAAAGTTCATTTACTGAATATCTCACAGTTCAAAATCTAAATTCATTGTGAAGTTAGCAGTAAATGCTAATTATTGTAGCTGAATTCCATCCCTTAATTCTGAAGAACATCCCTCCAATCAAAAACACATTGGCTCCTTAAGTAATTCAGCTTAGAAAGGAACAGTCGGATTCAGAGATAAATTATCATGAAGTTTGAACCATATAAGTAGTAATCAATATAGTTTCTCATTAAATTCATCAATCACACAAAGTTTTCAAAATATTTAAGTGAAAGTAACAATCCAGGATGGCACAAGTAGCAAAGCAATTAAAATGCAAAAGGAATGTGCCAGTTGACAGTTTTGAAATTGTAAATAAGTTTTCTTAGGTTTTAGCATGACAATAGTCATTTAAACTTGCCTGGTAATCTATGCTTTCACGTAATATACACAAAAATCATTTATTGAATTAGAAAGAATTATATTTGCAACAGATTATGTAATAAATAACTAATTTCACACTAAACATGTAGAAATTCTATACAAAAATAAGTAGCCTTCTACAAATAATTTTTCCCATGCATATCATATGTGGCACAGCAATGTTGTCATGTGAAAAACATATCCAACAATGCAGCTATTATAACTTCAAATGCATTTCACAGGTCTACCTTTCTTTATCCCATGCTTAAATCATCATGATAGAGATGTAATAAAATTATATTCTTTAACTTTGTCAATAATGACTTGAACAAGCAAATATGCTACATGCCATATGAAAAGGTCATACTTGAAATTATAGCAACTGAAATAATTTAGAGAAAGTTTTCACCACATGTGACTGTTAGAGTATGAATAAGATTAAAAGAAATCTAATTGACAGTAATATGGGCATTTTTGGCGATTCGATGAGATTTAACATTAAAAGCCAAAAACTAAAATATGCTCATTCCACAGATAAAATTACTATGATCAACAAAGAATTATATAATGCTCTAGCATACTGCATATTACATATAATACAGAATATGATTTAAATGCAACACAGTTATACAGACAGCACTTGAAAGTGTACAAAATGTTTAGTTAAATGCTCAATAACACTGTTTAATACTCAATGGGAAGTATGGCAAGGAACTCTGAGACAAAAACCAATCAAATCATTTTCCTACCACCCTCAATCAAGCGGGCCAATTCTAAGCCACTCCCCAGCTACAAGTAGCGGCAATTGTGCTGATCTGGTTCTGTGGTAACACAAATATGGAATGGCATAGAAGCTTCCAAATAAATCATACAGATGGCAGTGATTTACAGAAGAAATATTGTTTATAATCCTGCAACAAGGAGTAGCTTAATATTCGGATATAAATAAAGTTACAATGGAACTCTGCAAAGCCTGCCATGGATCCTAAAACAACCTGGCCTAATAAAAACAATTCCTATCGTTGTACAAATGCCTTCAGCATTTAATACAAATTCAACCAACCCATAAACCATAAATTATAATCACAAAGTATAATTGAAATCCTAGTTAGGGTATTTAATGACAAATAATAAAACCCAATTTTAAAATGCATGTGTAATGCATCTGATCAGAATGGCAAGATAGGAATAAAATAATAATGAAACAGAATGTCAACAAAATTAATCAAAATAACTAAACAGAAGTTGAACAAAAATGTAATTCATACAACTTTTCAGAATAAAAACTTTCAGTTTCAGGAGTTTCAAATGCAAATTGCGTGGTCAAATGCTCTGATGAGATGACAAAAATGATAGAAAAGATGACTAATAAGAAAGGAGTGTAGTGATGGGGAGCTCTCTCTGGCATCAAACTCCCATGGACCAGGTGTTCAGTAGAGGCATTGGCCAGATTAGTCATTTGTAAGAGGAGAGCAAGAGAGAGACATGCGCATGCATTACACAGAAGATTAAGGAAGACGAGGAGAATGAGTATCCATCTCACTCTCTCCTTAGGCCTCTGTCTCACCACCCTTGAGTCTAAGCCTAGCAAAGTCCTCAAAGATGATATCATCATCTTGATCCAAAGTTGTAACACCATCCCTGCAAGATATAAATAAAAATATTTAATCAGAAATCCTCTGAAGGCAACATTTGAGATTAAATTAATAGAGTATTATTAATAAAAAAGTAAATACCATTGATTGGGTCTTTTGAATATACATATTAAATACCCAACTGGGTGCGACCAGACAAAATTCAATCTGCTGTTTAATACTACACGTAGAGGTTGCTTATGGCACCCAAATAAGCTTGACATATGTACTCAACTGTCATAATCTCAAAATGGTCAAAAGGCTGGGAACATGTGCGGAGTATGACCAAAGAGCCAAAATTATTGAAAAGGTATGTGTTGGTCGTTCAGCGACAGAAATTATTTGGTTTGGTACACACAATCAACAGTATATGTTGCTATCACGAAGTATAATGAGTCAGAAAAGTCCAACAATAGTTTTTCAACACTGTCGAGGACAGCTCACACAAAGGAGTGCGTTGTCAGGATGTCCAACGTCACTCAATGAACTCAGGAGCTCATTTTTGAGGATCCAGGGCAATTGATTAAAAAATTGTCATTGGTTGTCAATGTGAGTGAAAAGACTTGAGTATTGAATTGTCAAGGAGGAGCTCCACTACAAGTCTTACACCATTAAAGTAAGACAGATGGTTTCCAAAGCCACCAGGGCAAAGCGAGTTGACCATTGCAACCTGCTTTTGTGTTCCTTATAAACCAATGCTGCTGGATGAATCAGATTATTTTCTGACGAAAAATTTTTACCGTAGATGCTAAACCCAATCATATGAGCGACCGCTTGCTTCCCCCAACCCTGAAGATGTCCCCATTGTTTCCAGGATGGAATTACCGGCAAATGTTCAAATGCTAGGAATTGTGTCCGGTGAGGGTGGTGTCATGCCACTCCATTTCTTTAACAAAGGGGAAAATATCAACAAAGAAGTTTATTGCATGTTTTGATGAATGTAGTGGAGCCACGGATGGAAAGTGTGTCATCTGGAAGGCCAACATTTTTCAGCTGGACAATGCACTAGCCCATACGAATCATAGGAATGCTTCAGACTGAGAATAGAGGCTGCCATTCAAGCAAGTGGCGATACATTGAAGAAATTTGTTGTCTATGACCGTATAAACAATTTAGTACAAAAAATGTTGTAAATATTTTCCTTTTTGTAATAAAAATTGTTTAATTTGTCCGGATTTTTGCACCATATCCATTAGAGTAACATTTTAAGTCTTGTTATTTCATCAATTAGGAAGGAAATGCTTTAGCTATGGGGACATCCACCCTCCCAACAAATTCAAGATAGTTAAAATTACAGAAAGTTGACTGTCAACATTTCAACGCCTCATTGTTATCCAGAATAATCAACAGGAATGTTTATATACATTATATAAGGTGCAGCAGTAAGTGTTTTAAACCATTTATTGTAAAATATTGTACTCCCTGCAGAAAGTAGTAGGCAGATGACTCCACTGATTTCCACTTCAGTCCCAGACAACAGTCACAAGTCAAGTGAGCGAGCATCAGTCTTCTGAATCCAGGCAACAATTCCCAATCCCCACTATCACTCTCCCAAGAGCAGTAATAATAAAATGAGAACACTTTAAGTACAGAATTTAGTGGGGTCTTCAGAATTTCACAGACAGTGGCATATCGTGAGCACAAAACTCAATTTTCTAACTCCCATTATTCACTTCACACTTCAAACATCTGGTTACTTTAAAGATCGATGGAAGGAGAAATTTTTGAGAGAGCACCCTTTGGGTTCCCATACACTCAAATATGAGTCGGACTATTCTCACATTGGGATGTTGTGCCAAGATGTGCACAAGGAGTAGGGGAAAAGTAGGAAGGAAGCTGAAAAAAAAGAGTTCAATGATTGAGGATGAAATATGGAAAAAGGGGTGACATCATGCAGCTAATAGTGAGTTAAACACCCCTACAGCTCTTGCCCAAAATTTCAGAAATTGTTTTGTCAGAGTGGAGCCTAGGTAATCTTGATTCCCTGAAGCCATTAGAATATTTGAGTTAAGCAATCAAGCAAAACCAAAGGGCCAACAAATTATTAAATGTTCACACTGATTGAAATTCACTTTTGACAAATAGAACTCCATAAGGCAGCGCTGGGGCCATTATTTAGATTCATTTTATCCATAAATCCACCTTAAGCGTGCTTTCACATATAGAAGTACGTATAGAATAAGGATTGACTGTTAACATCAATACAGTATAAACTGAAATTATACGAGGGTCATCCGGAAAGTAGTACCCGTTCGTGAAATAAAGACACAAAAGTAAATATTAACAAACATAAAAAATTTTATTTGAAAGAGGATACTTTAAACTACTTCTCAACATAATCTCCAAGCAAATTAAGGCATTTGTCATAACGTAAGACAAGTTTCTGTATTCCTGCTGCATAGTCCTTCGCCGCCAGCTCATTGAGATACAGGGTCACTCCTTCTTTAAGTTCTTCATCGCTGTCAAATCTTTTTCCTGCCAAAATGTCTTTAAGCTTTGTAAAGAGATGAAAATCTGAAGGGGCCAAGTCCGGGCTATACGGTGGATGGTCGAAAGTTTCCCATTTGAATTGCTGCAAAAGTTTTTGTGTTATCCCAGCTGCATGAGGCCTGGCATTGTCATGAACGAGAATGACACCAGTAGACAATAGACCTCGCCGCCGATTTTGTATTGCCCGCCGTAATTTCTTTAATGTTTCACAATACGCATTGGCATTAATAGTGTCTCCACGGGCCATAAAATCAATAAGCAATACACCTCGTCGATCCCAGAAAATGGTTGCCATGAGTTTCCTGGTGGACAGAACTGTCTTGAATTTTTTTGGTTTGTTTGGTGAATGAGCATGATGCCACTCCATTGACTGTCGTTTACTCTCAGGTGATGCATAACAAACCCATGTTTCGTCACCAGTAATTATGCGAGTCAAGAAAGAGTCTCCTTCATCAGAATAACGTCCCAAAAACGTCAGTGCTGCAGCCATACGCTTGGTTTTGTGCTCATCTGTAAGCATGCGAGGGACCCATCTTGCACAAATTTTTGCATAATGTAGATGGTGTTTAACAATTTCATGAACAATTGTTCGAGCAACATTGGGAAAATGCTCACAGATGTCATCAATTGTGACGCGCCGATCGTTCCTCACGAATTCGTCAACTGAGCTCACCAGTTGGTCTGTAATGACAGACGGTCTCCCCGAACGCTCATCGTCGTGTGTGTTCCCCCTCCCCATGTTGAAGTTGCGACACCACCGCCGAACAGACGACTCGTCCATTACATTGTCTCCATACACCTCCTTTAATTGGCGATGAATATCACATGGGCGAACGTTTCTTGCATTGAGGAATTTAATCACTGCCCTCACTTCACAACTGGCGGCGTTCTCAATTTTTTTAAACATTGTAAACAATCACAGAAACAACACAGGCAATGCTAGCGTCACGCAACTTGGCTCAGAGAAGGCAGACAAGCCACTGAAGCTATCTGACCTCGTCCAGCGGCTACTCGCGTCGTCAGCACTTCATGCGGCACGAACGGGTACTACTTTCCGGATGACCCTCGTATTTAAATTTTGCAATGACCATTCCTAAAATGCATCAAAATGGGTTATATGTTATGTCCTATGGCCAGTGAAATTTTTATACATTAAAACAGTGAATCTCTAGGATATAAATTACAATTTATCAATTTTCTGATGCTCAACTCTCATTAAAACCCAAATGAAGAGTCTGGGATCCCCATGTATTAACAGTACAAATTACTGCATAGTAGGTAATTGTGATGGGTCTGAGGTAGAGAGAAATCAATGGAAGGGAGGTACAGGAATGAATACCATTTTTAAAGAATGGGCTCATTCATTGTGAATTCTGATTCCAGCCCAGAAGCAACCTTGTTTCAGGAATATAAAAAATAATACACTTTAACTTATGTAACTGTAATCTCAAATGCAAAAACTTCCAAGATTGATTGTAAGAATACAACTATTGTTGCCCAATTTTTCCAACAGAACTTACGTGTCCAACTGAATAAGATTAGTGTCATTAGAAGGGGTCGTTTCAGGTCCAGGAGTAGGTCTACCATCGGAGGGGGCCTCTCCTTCACTTGTGACTGCGTTCAATGCAGGTAAGGAATTGGATTCTTCCTCAGGCTCAGGATGCATTAGGGTAAATGGCAGCTCAGCCACCAAGTCACTGCAAAAAAGAAACCAGAAATAATTACAATAAAAAACATAATACAATTAGAAACACCACCTGGATTAGTAAAGAAATAAATTACAATGATTTTTTTTTCTTGAACAGTTGTCCTCAAGATGATTGAATCCCAAATATTGAGGCAAATACAATAAAATAACCATTATAAGTTATCACTGAATTTATGTAAACAAATACCTTCAAATTTGGGGGGAGGGATGTTATTATGCAGAAAAACTATATCCTGTCAATGTACAATATCTTCTGATCCCGGGAGCATTCGTATAACGAATCATCAAAAACGTTAAAAAGGTGTGGTCATTCTATGTGAAATCATCTACATAATACCCAACAAGCCACCACAATGGCATTTTGTGGAGATTTGTCAAGTGGCTGACAATGCACAACTCTTTTAATTTTTCTGAAAGTGAGTATAGAATTAGCACCATATTAGAGAATTAAAAAAATGGATTTTTAAATACTTTGGAACCTCACACAACAAATATAATTCTATGTCATCTTGCACTGACGTAAAACATATGTATTTCCCCTTTCCATCTCTCGCTTTATAATTTCTAATTTTCCTATTTCCAACATTTTCCTAACATTCAAAGTTCCCATTCTAACTATTTCATTCCTCTTCTTCTGCGCCTTCTGTGCTGCTTCAGTCGGTTTTGCTTTGATATAGCATTTGAGAGATGCGACCCCGGAAGCCTTGCCTCTCCCACTGCCAGGGACAACACACAGCCGATTGGGCTGACTCACATAGTTGCCAGGAGGACTCATTATCTCTCTACTGTCCATCAGAAAAATCATGGGATTAATAATGGAGATGGATTCCCATTGCCTTCCTTAATAGTGTTTTTAACATGGCACCATCACTCAATAGCCACCCCACTGGGGTCAGATGCCTTTGCCGCCACCTCACTGAGGAACAGATACTGCATGGAATACCTTTCATCTGGCTCATAACCTTTGTTATTCCATTATCCACTAGTTTACTCAACACACAAAAAGTTTGGTTGACAACAAAGATATGAATGGTGGTATCATGGAGTTTCCTTCAATGAGGGACAGCCTGCGCATATTCTCAACACCACATTTCCTTTCAAATACTTCACCATAAATTTCAACACCAAAAATTATATGAATTTGAGAAACTGAAAGAGAGTGAGAAAAAGAATTTGGATTTACATTGTTTCTTGAGCCTCGAGATGTGGTAATGGCATATCAAATTCCATTTGTCATCAGTCAAAATATGGCTCGTGAACTATTCTTGTTCATTAATTTATTAGTGTAAAATGTTAACTGTTTTCCTTTACTAACAGTCTTGGCTTGCTGTGAACCACTCAAAATATACAATAGCCAAAACATATCATATATTGACAGATGACATGTCGAGCAGGATTACACATTTTATATTTTTACTTTATTTTTTCAAAAATGACTTACCCACCAAGAGGTCCAAGACAAAGCTTCACCTTAACTCTGTACTGAACTATGATTCCTAAGTTCTCTCGTTGTGAAGGATCAGCAATACTACAGAAAACAGAAATGGGATAGTTTAGTGATTCAATCTTAATGCATTTAACAGCACATTATAAACTCTAATGAATAAAAGCAGAGGTTTTAGCATATCAAATTACTGTAAAAGTTATATAAAAAATTAGGTTGCCTTTTTTTTGTGCAAATTGTACAATGCAAACTATACCAACACAAAATATTTTCAATTTATAAAAAATAATCATGCAGAGCAATCAAAATGAAGCAGCTAACAAATCATGAGTGACTCTGAGAAACTAACACAAATTTCAGGAAAAACTATTTTTAGCATTGAATGCATACAATTAAAGCCAAGCAATGAATCTGAAACAAATATCTTCTATCTCTAAAACTGTTTATTAATCTACCTTTATTTTTGCAATATGATTGTTATCACTAAATAGTTAAATTATTTGATGAAAATCAATTGAAATGGATATACCTAAACTAGAAGTGTTATTACATTATAAAGCATGGTTAAGTGCTAATATACAATTTCAACTATACATGAGTTTACTATCCTATTATTCTTCTAAATGCTTACAATGGTTATGGATAATGAACAGGAATCAGTTTATACTTTCTTCTATGCATTTATAATAGTAAAATAATTCAAATGGATGGAAGGCCAAAATACATTTTTCCTTAACCCTTTACACTCGGGTGCCTTTTTCCTCGATTCCCTTAGTCTACTCAGGATTAAATTTTTTAAATACCCCATATTTACTAAGCGTGGCACTAGAATGAAAAACTGGAGTTTCTTTTCATACAAACTAATTTAATTGGATCTTTTTACATAATTACTGATAAATGTATTGATAAACCAGAATTTAAAATCTATAATTTTTCATGGTATGATATTTTTGGAAGAGTAATTAGAGTAAACCGCAAAATCTTTATGATTTTTGTTAGGGTGAGGTGCGATTATATGTAGTTTCCCATCTAAACGTTTTTCTGTTTGTGGATGGTAATCTAACCCTGGAAGTTTGTGACACATCTCGGAATTCTCCAATGAGATCGTGTACTGGCTTCGTAATAAATTTCACATGTGAGATCGGTTTTTCATTTTTTCTTTGTTGGCATTCTTTGTACAATATATATATATACGAATTTACACCCTCCTACTCAAGATTCCTGATTATGCAATAGATAGAAAAAGAATGTTTGATGAAACAGCTGACACTAAGAAGAAAAGGAAATGAAAGTATCCAAACTAGAAAGCAATGAACTACAGAACACCTGGCTGAGGTAACTTTACATTCTGGAGATCTTTTTTTTCAGAAACAGATCATCTCTCAAAGGCATTTAGCTGACTTCCAAGTAATGAAGGGCAAACAATGCAAATGAAAAAGAACTTACAACACAGCAAAGAGATAACAACAAACATCTGTGTAGGTGGTGGCATCCTTCGGAGACGGCATTTATATCGACGACAACATTATGAGTCGATACTATTCATTTATAAAACAATTCATGCTATTAATTAGGCCTTACTTTACTTGTCCTTTCATACAGATGATTATAAGTAAAGTTATTGGAAAATATGGACAAAAATCCCAATTCCCCTCACGTTGAAACTCCGTGTCGAGTGTGGCTCGACATACAAGCTGCTGCCACTGCTAACCGTGTCGAGTCACACTCAACATGCGAGTGCAAAAGGTTAAAGAAACAACAACGGAGAAAATTGATAATATCAATGAAGCATAGCCAATAAAACATGAATCTCAACTTCATTTTCATTCTGAGAACTTTTATTTTTAAGGCTATGAAGTGAGTGCCATGAAAGAAGAACAACCCTCTGAAGGAACTTGTGCTTTGAGTTAGTCAAGGCTAGCTCCAACTATTTAAAAATCATACTAGTAGTAGTAGAAGATTCAGGGGAGGTGACCAACAGATGAGGTCATTTGCACCATTAGGGATGGCTGGATGGGAATGGAGGAAGGGTGGAGAGAAACTCAGCATCTGCACTAGTCCACTCTTAACAAAAGGCATCAAGGGGTCAAACATTTTAACGTCCCATCCAACAGATGGCATACTCAATCAAACCGCTATCACTAAAGCACACCTCAAGTAGGGATCGGAATACCACTAAAAAAGGTCTGCCATCTCTGGGATTTGAACCCAGGCCTTCTGAGTGGGAAGCCAGAACAATGGCCACCACACCATCCTAATCCCCAAAATTCATACAATTGACATGATATTTGCAGAGGTGAAAGAAAAAGGTAGATTAGGAGTCAGTAGGTGTATTATTAAAAGAGCTGCCATATTTTAGTGACCAAGAACAAATTTATGAAGTCATATTGTGAAGAATATTAAGACAACAATGTTTTGAAAATGGAAACTTCTGAATATTTATTTTGATGGATGAAAAAAAAACCATGTTTTATAGTGTCAAATGGTCTTTCAGACTTATGAACAGTATGTCTGAGCATGGCATGATGGTGGAACTATGGCAAGCATGGGTGAATAGCAAGGTATTAGTACAATAAAAGTGAAGGCGGCAGGACAATAAGAGTACAACACAAAAACAACTTCCTGTTCATAGCTTGTGAAAAGACGTTCAAAACTGTGAAAGGCAATGATCTTCTTCCTTTGTGTGAATAAAGTAAACAAAAACTATTGGATGCTACATCTTCGCTGCAGGATGGAAAAGAAGCCAGATGAAAAATATGCATGAGACATATTCGAAAAGTAAGGGGCACTACCTAATATATAAATATTAGTGGGTCAGAACAAACCTTTCCATATGCAGTGTCATTTAATGATTGTTTCCAAATCCATTGAAGCTGTTTTCATTCAGGAGCCATTTGTCCAATGGTGAACGCAGTTAGCAACGTCCAAGAAAATAATTGCCACCGCCAGTGGCAAAGTGTATGCTGCATTTTGATTTTTGTGTACAAAAGAATCATTAGCATTAATGAATCATCAAATTTATTGCAGTTGTGTCTTGTTTATGGAACCACAGTAATGCATGAAGGAAAGGTTAGGCAATGATGTTGAGACTTCAAAAATGGTCGCACAAATGTGCATGATGAAGAGTGGCAGGCCCAGTATTCAGACCGATGAAATCATTCAAGTGGACTAAGAACTTCCACCTGATCATGAATCGATGATTAGTGCTCTAGCTGATGAATTACCTCTTGTTGGATGCACCAAAGAGCAAAGAATGTTGAGTGGACGAGCATTTTTGGACCTCCATCGACAAGATTGATCACCCATTCCAAAATCCCAATCTCGCACCTTGAGACAGTGGCTGGGTGGACAACAGTTAAAAGACAATGA
Source organism: Hetaerina titia (assembly GCA_037158775.1). Classification (NCBI taxonomy): domain Eukaryota; kingdom Metazoa; phylum Arthropoda; class Insecta; order Odonata; family Calopterygidae; genus Hetaerina; species Hetaerina titia. The sequence goes on from CM073770.1 coordinate 105,902,309, forward strand.
GGAACATAGGACCACCATTACCAACTGGTTCATTTCCTAGGTAATGAACTCCTATGCTGAGTGATTAAAGAAGCTGGTACAGCGTTAATAAAAGTGTTTCAAATTGAAATGATTATCTAGAAAAGTGAAGCAGGTTTGTAGAAAACTACAACTGTTGATAAAAACGTTTTATAACAAATAATTTTTTTTTGCCCTTTTTTATGGCTCTTACTCTTCGAATATGCCTCGTATTTCCACATTCCCTTTTTCAACTTGCAGGTATTTGGTGTTTTTACATATGATTTGGACTCTCATTTTAGTGAATTATGGTGTACAAGTACTTATGTTGTATGTTTTTGCAATGTAACTATTATAGAGCCTTCACTCATACCGTTCATGTATATTCATTCCTCATAATGATGTTTCACTAACAATTAGTATATTTACTCAAGGCCTTTCTCTATTGATACAGTATTTTATTTGAGAAAATAGAGATGAAACATTTTCCGAATAAGAACCAAAAGTAAAACATACAAAGCCAATGCTGCATGGCAAACAAAGCAACCATGGATACTATTATATTAAACCAGGAGTAGGTGATAACTTATTGGGCAACCTCTATAAGGTCAATTCAAGGAAATGTTGGAAATACCACAAGAATAACTTTAACAGTATCACTATGCTTACATGCAAATGAATGCGAGAAATTTCACCGTGGAGAAATCTTTCACCTACACTGGGATTTAAGCTCAAATCCCTTCATTTCCAGCCAAACACTTTCGCCATTTAAGCTACCAAGATGTACTCTTCCACTGGAATGCTAGCATTCCTTTCCACTGCAGTGAAATGTAACACTTCAGTAGCTTAGCTGGGGAAAGAGGACAGCTGGAAATAAAGCAATCTTGGATAAAATCCATTACTACACTTGAAATTTTTTCATGGGGAGTACTTAATAAAGGCTGAAGTTTTTTTTACTTTTACGAACACTTTCCTGTCAGGCTGTCTTCTCTTACCTTACTTGAAAACTTTTAATACTCAGATTAAGTAAAGTGAGATTTAAAAGGATTATCAAGGGATAATAGAGTTATCACTGGAAAAGGAAGAAGAGTTAAGGCCTGCAGTAAAAAATGCATAGCATACCCTGATAATGGGCTTTTACAGAATTTTGAGTCTCCTCAACTTTTGTAAGACCTCACTTGTGTAAGTGCCCAATCTGTTCAAAAGGATGCAATTATGCTTTTTGCAGCTTCCAAACTAGAGCATAAAAAACTTAAATGTATGTGTGTCTGTGGGCAGATAAACAATGCAAAGCATGAGCTTTAAAGGGATCGCAACACTAGTTTTACCTCTGGCATGAAAATTACAATCAAGTCATCATTTCTATGGAATGCAGCTAGAAAATACCTCTGATTCTGCTCACTTAAATAGCATATTGATTAATGAATTTACTTGACTCATGACACTAGTACATAAAGATGCACAATTGATAACACTGCATACAAAGGGGCAACCATATCACGTATTGCATTGCTAGTGAACATTCCAAATGAAAAGTCACCCCTATTTCATTTATTTTTCAGTGATAGTACTCGTACATCACATTTTTACAAATATCTATCAGTGAGTGACTGAGAGCTAGAGCTCTTGGAATTAAGGCTGATTGTGTTGCAGTGACATAATAATTGATGCTATTCATTAGCAATAAACTATTACATACTTAAAAGGAGAAAATTGATAAATGAAAAATATTAATGCAGCTGAATGAAACCATACATTTTATGTGTAGTTGGTATAATGGCATCTGTGATAAGCATCATATTAGAAGATATGGGCTGGGTTAAAAACCACATGAACATTTTCCACACACAATTTAGTCAACCGTTATTTCTAAACGTTCTGTTCCTACATGGCAAAAGGTCAACATTTATTTAATGATACAATTATTATCGTTGTAATATTCGCAATAATAAATAGACATGAATCCGCTACCTTATTGATTGAAATATCATTTTTACATATTTTATTTAATTTTACGTTCATTTATGGTCATCCCTTAAAAAGTGTAAAATGAATTTTCACTACATTTCCTTATTTTGATTTTTCAAAACATTAACTGCAAAAATATTTTAAATGGTGAAACTATAGAGCACGCCTCATTCTCAAGTAAAATGGGAACTATTGTACAAGAAGAGGAGCACCTCCTTTTCCCATGCTAACTATTTTTCAATATATTCCTTAAAAGTACCAAAATTTCCACATTAAAAATCCAGAGACTATAATAATTTAGGTACAAAAAATCCTTATTAATTATTATTCACATAAACATTCTTAAAAATCTATCTGTTAATTCAAAAAACTTGATGTTATGATGGCTGTTCCATTAGAGATAATCATAATTTAAAATTTAATTTTGTTAAATTGCTAGTTCAATGTGTAATATTTGTGTGACACATGTATCATTGATTTGACTCCAGTATTGCATTAGCAGCAGTGGTTGCAAGTTGAAGCATGTTCAGTACACTTTCAGCAACAATGGAGGTAACACACATTTTTGCATTTAAATGTTCATTTTGACTGAAGAAATGGTCAGCCAAGGCCTAAACAATCCTACATGTAGCTTACAGAGAGTGTATTCTTCCCAAATGCATAGACTTATGCTTTCATATGCTTTATAGTCTTTAAAGAGGAGAGATCAATTTCAAAGGAAGGTTCACCACGAGTTCTAGGCACTTTTCTAATGGAAGTAAATTAATACTGCTGCTTTCTTTGAGAGAGAACATGCTCAAAAGGCATTATACTAGTATTCATCTACATTATATATTATAAATAATGAAAATTTTTTTGGATGCCATGCACATGTTGGTAACAGAAAAATTAAACATAAGATGTCTTTGTACACGGTGGATTCCAAGGCTGATCCTATCTGAATAAGTGGACATTTGCCTACAGGTCTGTTCACAGTAAATATCACCAGAAGATGAGGATTTTTTTAAATTGCTAACACGGCAGATGAAACTTGGCTACACCATTTTGATTCTAAGGGCAAACAACAAAGCTGTTCAAAAATCTCTGCTATCACCACAACATAAAAAGCTTAAGTGGTAGTTGCTGCTGAGAAAGTTATGGTATATAATTTTTAATGTTTAAGGAATGATGTACCAAATTGTCAAACCAGCAAAACACACTATAAATGGAGCAGACTATTGGGATGTATGGCAAATTTTCTGATGCTATATTAAAACCACAACAGGTCATTTTCAAAGCAGGATGCTGCATCACGATAATGCACGGTGGCACATTGCAATTGCTGTTGCTCAATATCTTATGCAAATCATGAGAAGTGGGGTCCTCATCCTCTCTTCAGTACAGGCTGTACTTTTCTGTGATGCCATGTGACTTTTCCTGTGCCCCAAAGTGAAGAAATACCTTCATGGCAAGTATTTTACATCATTAGAAAAAATCATAAGTGAACTGAACCTGTTTTAGTTTGTATTTTTTTAGGGTAGGCAACCAACAGTTTAAGTCATACACGCTATTAGGGATGGATGGGAAAGGAAGGGTGTAGAGAAACCCAGCATCAGCATTGGCCTACTCCTATTGAAAGAGACCAAGGAATCCACAGTTTAACGTCCCATCCATTGGACAGCGTGCTCACTCAGTGTTCTCCACAAAGCACCTCAAGTGGGGATCAGGATACCACCGAAAAATATCTGTTGCCTCCACGATTGGAACCTGGGCCCTCTCAAGGAGAAGCCAGTACCATTAGCCACTGCACCATTTCAATCCCCAGTGAGCCTGTTTTAACTTAAACAGATGCCACTGATACAATACTGGAGTCAATGAAACTAGTAGCATGTGTTGAGTGAACATTAAGCTAGCAGTAAAAATATAATGTTGGCAAAAGAATTTACAGGAATAAAAAATGTATGATCACTCTGTATATGAAGTTCTTACAATTAACCAGCAAACAATATTCTAATGCGTGGGGCAGAAAAGATCCCCACACATATCCCTTCACCTTTCATTCACAACTAGTTAACTTGATGACAGATGGAAATTTACATGCATGTTTTTAGATCCCAACAAACTCAAAAAAATTGGGCATTCTGTCTGACTAAAAGCTATAAATAAGACTTATAGAAATATTTTATATTTAGCCTACCCTCTTTAAAAAATATTAAATTTGCTCTATAAATCTACAAAAGTCACAATGATCTAACTGAAAGCCAGTGAGATTAAGGGCATATTCTCTGTCTGGGCTTCATTTTTATGCAATGTCAAGATTGCTATTATTTGCATCAGTGTGTGCAAGTGAATGAATCCAGTACTCAATGGAATGCTAAAAAGTCCTTATCATGAGGTCATCTAAAGTTTCAGGATATCCTTCCTCAAAGCTATATCTTTCATTTCAAAGCAATAATTTTCCTTCCACTGACTCACAAAACACAGATGAACACTGAAAGGACAGAATCTTTCAGTTTCAGGATACAAATCCAGACTTGGGTAGTACCAGCAGCAATATTAGTGGGGTATCAGTTACTGAACTAATATATTGTTTGACAGTACTTTCCAGCCTCCTCTACCATCTCTCCTATTCCCTGTATTTATATATATACTATATTAGATTTTAGTATTTCCCAACATGAACAAAAACACAGTACAGCCCATTCACACTCAACAGAGAAGTGTCAGTTGATAAAAGCCATCAATGGACTGCTGAGATAGAATGCACATCCTAGGTTAGGGAAAAAACACACAAAATCAATGAGGAAAAATACTCTAATTTTGAATTGATGAAAAAACAAATATACATTTCCATTATAAAAACGTTACCATAAAATTCCTTTGCAATTCCTATGGCAAAAAATTTTATTTCTCACGTTTCTTGATAGCCAGATACGTTGCATCGCGAAGTGAAAGAAAAAAATCCTCAAATTCAGTTTGATTCAGTTTGTGGGCACATTATCCAATTAGTTTTTAACACTGTACTTTTAGACCATTCTTAAGACAATGTGTTGTTAAAAATTATAAACACCCTCTATCATTATTAACATTTTAAATAAACTTATTACTCACAGAGACAGCAATCTGGAGGCCAAAAGAACACTCAATTAATTCAAATACAGTCTATCAATTATAATGTTTTGCCTTGATGCTTACTACGTATTTGAAAATTTAAATAATCTTAATAAAAATTATACAAGTTTTCAAACAACTAATGTAAAACCTAGTTCTAACAGTGTGATTTATCTTACTAAACAAATGTAGAACATTCTTATGACTAAAGATGGTCCAACTGAAAATGATAAAATTATATTTTTTCCTCAGCCATGCAAAAACACACAATGAAAATAACTAATGCGGCAATAATTTAAACATTGACCTGTTGGGCAATACAAATGTGACCTGAATATGTCATGCTAGAAACTAGTTCTCATGGAGAGGTTAAATTTTAATTACTACACCACAAATATGTTATCTTGCTGTAAATAAATGCAACTATGAATGATGTTTGCTGCAATGGCAACATGAAAGAATAATTCAAATTGGTCTAAAGCAGTAACTAATGAAGCAAAACAAAAAGTAATCAACACCCTATTCGCACCTTTCCTTGTACTCAAGCATAAAAAAAGCAATGTTTCACATATGGTGTGAGCTAGAATTAATAAAACCATTAATTCAGAAGAATATCAAGAATACCCTTAAATCTCTAAAACCTGAAGTAATCCTCATTCATCTACATTTTTTAAAAATTTGCTACTTATTTAATGTGCTAACAATGAAGCACCAAAATAATTTAGCTGAAAATATCATGAGTTGGCCTTGCTGGTTACATCAAAATATTGTATTCATGCTGACAGCTGCCACAAACTAAATCAAAATTGCTCACTCATAAATCAGGTAGATTCAAAGCCTAAATCACAAGATTCATTTTTTTATCCTTAATTATCATTGTCTGCAATTTTAAATTCATTAATCTGCCTAATAGCACAAATGCTCTCTGTAAAAATTGAGTTTCTTGGTACCCAAAAGGATGATCAATGTTCAGACTATCTCCAATCTTTTTCCTAAAGCCCAAAAAATCTCAGTAATCAACTCAAAAGGTTGTTTTGATGGATGAGGGTAGCATTAACTTTTGCTGCAATGGCTGCGGCTACTGATAAACATGTGGCACCCAAAGAGATCACATGCTTGTGTGAGGCACGGAGTGGCCAAAGCAACAAATGGAACCCCAGTCCGCTGGCCGAATCCTGTGCCCAGTAGGCTATCATGACCATGCCCCACGATAGCCGATCTGTAAGACAATATATCCCTCTTTTTATGCAAAATGTGCTCTCACATTTGGGTTTCCAATGAACCACCTTTTAAATGCATTTCAGATGCACATTTGATGCTCTGGTATCTCAGAATATCTGACTATCAATGAGTCAAGGACCACACCTTCCACTTATTACATTAACAAGATATATCATGATTTCCTTCACCCTTCTTCCTCAATCCTTAAACCCTATTTTACATGAGCATGTACCTATGCTAAGCAGCAATGCCCACAGAGGTGAACTGCTATAACCAATATTAATTTTCATGATAATTGCTAAATTATGTGAAGTATCATTGCATCACATTTACCTTATTGTATAATCATTTCCATACTAAACTGCAACACTATCAAGACAGTCCCTTGACAATGGGGCTCTGAGGCCAATAATGGATTGTGTGGAATTTGGAACTGGCTTAGCATTTAACCAAAAAATCTATATTTATTATAGTGAAAATGAGGAGTTGCAATCCAATGATAAAACCAGAAAGCCTTTATGTATCAAAATGTACCACATCAATCACAAGCGAACTAAGTAGAAAAGAAAGAAATAAAAATGTATGGAAAATTTTAGGGCCAAAATTTGAGAATGGATGATGGAAGTTGAGACGCATGTTGGATCTTAATGAAAAGACAGAGAGAATATTGGATGCCATGAGGAAGAGGAGAGTGTCAATAATCAATATCTCAAACACATCCAATGACATTGAAATCAATGGATTCTAATTCTTCACCGTCATAATCTTATCAACTTGAAATAATATTGAATATGAATATATAGAATGTGTGTGTACGTATGCCATAACTTACTAATATTTTTCAATACAGATAATGGAATATTTATTCTAAATTTAATTCATTAAAATGTGGTATTTTTATTTATTTTCCTTTACAGACAGCACATTTTAATATTACCATGCAACAAATTTATAACAGCTATATCATGCAAACATAAGCTGCTGTGTTGCCAAAATTGCACAGAAACTGGAAACTAATAGAATTTAATTACTAAAGACATTCACATTATATGGGAGCAAAACTGTAGTAAATAATTTAGCCATATAGTGAATTAACAATTTTAGAAGCTATAATACATGATACCTTGGAATATATTGCTCAACTTATACCAAATTCATAAATTTAACATGATCTTATTAAAAAATTAGTATTAACAGTTAAATAGCCTTAAGATCTTTACTTGAATGGAAGAAATTCCAAAAACTCTCACAGCTTAAGTAAAATAAACAGGTTCTGATTAAAGTTCTATGCCAAATGACAGATAAAAAAGTCTTATGTGAGTAACTAGAGGGAGTATGGCCTAGTTGAGAGCCATAAAAATGAAATAAACCATGGTGAGCAACTGTGCACCCTAATAGCATACCAGAGCAAAGTCAAGGAGAGGAGGTTCAATGATAGGGGGTTACAAAAAGAAGAAAATAAAATTATACAATACAACAACTCTTTGACTTACACAGTAAGCCAGTAGAGCAAGAAGATGAGCAATGGGTTTTGTAAAAAGAGGAACCACAATCAGCTAATTGCTCACTAGTCAACTATGCTAGCAGCATGCATACACCCCCAGAAAAGGTTGAATTATTATGTAAAAATCATTTAAAGGGTCAGTTATCTTGCTGAGAAAAACTATTTTCCCATAAGCCATTTTTCATGATGGAGGGAGTAATGAATATAAGAAGAATGTGGACACAGAATGATAAAAGCACTCCTGAGAGTTAGTACAATGGAAATATTTAGCATAGGTTAGGAAAAAATTTACAGCCAAGACTATTGGCTTTCAAGGTAAAATGCACAAAATCTTGTATTGCTCTGAAAGGAAGTACAAGTTTACATGGCAACTAACAGATACAGTCATGAGGTAAAGAAGTGGTGCTTCCCATGGCATACCAGGCGGTTTACTTAAAGAATCAACATATATGCAATGGATACAGGAGAATAATGAATTCAAAAACAGAATAGTAAAGGAAAGTTTAATTTGTAAAATTTTAATGCAAAACACTAATAATAATTAATATAATACTTTATAATTGACAATAACTGGGTTAGAGGTTATGCACCTTAGACTGAAAGTTGTGATTGCTATAAGTAAACTTTTAAAAAAATTTAAAGTTCGAGAGAAACTAGAAGTTGAAGGCAATCCAAGTGCATTGAAGCAATAACTATTTTGAGCATTTAATAAATATGTAGAAATATAAAATAAAGTGGTAGAATCAACAAATGATTATCTACTCAGTGCATCTCATTTCATACCTTCACTACTTACACTTTCTCTATGATCTTAACATAAATACTTTTCCAAAAAGGAGTCACTGTATAGAGCAAAAGTTATATGTAAACCATTAGCTTCCATTTTATGTGTAATATGTACCTATGTTTTCTTAAATGTAAATAAATGCCACAAATATTTTACAAAGAAAGTTTTTAAATAAGATACACTTTTTTGGGTTTTCATAGAGCAAAATTCAATGAGACCTGGCAGCTAATATCATATTCTGAATATATGCTTTCTCAAAGCTAACATAAGTTTCAAAAATCATCAAATGTTGAATAACTTTTGCTAAATACTTCAAAAGCAGATATAAAAAAACATAAAAAGATCAATTGAATAAGATAGGTGTAAAATGCTGGACTAAGGACCAGTAACAAGAACCAAGAGCTGAAACAATAAGCAAAATGCAAACTAACCCAAAATTGTCTTGAAATGAAATAAATAACTTGAGCATAAGCAAAGATAACAAATACCAGGTCTGTACAAAAAATATGGGAGTAGCTTTTCCATAAAAACTGATTAATGGGTTACAATCAGTGAGGCGTCACCTTCTAGTGACATCTGTGAGAAGTAAAACCCTGCCTTGCACATGGCCATTTTTCCAGTTGGATACATCAATCAACATGTAAAAGCACTGTCTTTCTGTGGGCATGAATAAGAGTGGAAGAACTGGTGCAGTAGCATCTTGGTTTGGAAAATAACAGGCTACAAACAAGTTGTTATTCTACCCAGGATTTAAATATATATTTGAAGCAATGAGGATTTTCAAAGGATGAGTTTTGAGTGTGACATAACTTCAAGATGGAGGACCCTAACAATACAAACAATATTACTACAAAAGAGGGGCCCTTCAAGTGTGTGCTGATAATATTTTCTGGAGTGTGCAAAACATATTCGCTCTTTGGTTCTCCTGGAATGTGAACATCTTTCTTTGTCAGACACACAAGAGTAGGGCAACCATCAAGTTTTGGGCATAAGTCTTTACAGTGCTCCTTTTACCCTTCACGATGCAGCTTCACATGTAAAAGGAATCCTATTGAAAATCTGAATCCAATTAAAATATCTCAGTCACTTATGCTCTCTTAATACACTAGAAAACATGCTGTTGGTCGGGGTCCAATAATGACTTCACAAAGAGATAGCAACTTGACACAAAAAGATTTTGTTGCTTACCCTCTGCTGTGGGCGATTATTACCTTTCACAAACCTTACACCATCATGTTTAAGGTTAATGCACTACTTCTATTGGCATTATATGCAATATCATTCAATTTTTCTATTGACTCAACTAAAAAGAAGTCAACACTGTGAAGGGCAATGGTTTGTTTACAACAATAAGTTGTGAAAGAAAGCATAAGGCTCTATGAATTTGTATGCATGAAATGTCATTTGTAATTAAGAAATGTTTAACGATACTCAATGCCTTGGAAAATGATTTAGATTCCTGACAACCAATGGAATGAATTTATGGTAGAGAGATCAATACCATTTTCACTAAACACTAATACAAAGCACGAAATTATATAGGAATTATAGCGACATGCATTACAGGTCTCCTTATTGTCTTATCTTAAATATATCTATTGATTCATATGAGAGAAAGGCAGTGACTTCTAAGTTGTTTGTAAGTGAGACTACAGTAAACTTTTAAGTTACAAAAAATTACAAGGTAATGAAATCAGACATATTACAGAGGTGGCCCAAAATGTTCTAAGTTTATTGATACTTGCTCATTCATATAGATCTCTTAAAACAACATAATTGAACACTGCTTACTATTCATCACATAATAACTAATTTACAAATCTGGTCTTGCAAATCTAATTTCCATAATATCTCTTTGATAAAAAAATAATTCATGGCAACAATCATGGCCTCATTCTAGCCACAAGTCATTTAGTGCAATGACAACATTTATTAAAAATCATTAGATTTGCGTTCATCATGCGTAACTCATGACTATTGTATGCAACCCTATTGCTTAGAGAGATGGAGTTGAGTTATATAATATAGATTTCTTTGAATAAAGACTGCAACTGAATAGGTAATGAATTATTGCCTGCGACCATCAACTGAAGTGGGAAATTCAATGAGGAAGACAGCAGTAATGAAGTACTGTCCGTGGTCAAGTAAGTGCATCACAAGTGAAAGGAGGTGGGGGAGATGTGTTTACTATTGTACTGTGTAGCCTTGTATTTTGTAACTTGTACCTCACGAACCAGGTTATATAAGGGAGTGTTGATGATTCCCAGTTTGTTGTTCATGATTTAGTCTCAGTGTAGTTGTATGTCTAAGGTGGTTCTGTACGCTCTTGGTGGTGTCAAGTTCAAAATTTTCTCAATATAAAAAAAAGTCCCACTTTAACATCACGGGCAGTACTCTGCTGCTGTTGTCTTTCCCATTGTCAAATTTTCCACTCCAGTGGACGGTCACCTACTTGGCCGAAATATCAGAATAGTGTTTCTTAAATATTCAATATTAGGTAGAGGATTGACATCTTACATATTCACAACCAATAGTTCACATCATCTTTGTTTAATCAGCAGATAACGGTATAACACTGGGAATTAAAATCTTCAAAATGCTATAGCTTCACATTCATGACATACATATTACTGTGTCTACAACATTAGAAAATATAACATCCTAAATGTTGTTGGCCTATTATGTAGAATTCTCATTAAAAAATAAATTTTATTGGAAACCACGGCCTAATTCGAATCTAAATCATCAACATGTGGTTGAATAAGCTAAAATACCTATTAGATAGATGTTCATTTTCTGAAAGACTTAATGCCTCAAGCAATATTTCAATGCACTCATTGAATAAATTGTACACATGAATCATGATTAGGTAAGTTTAAGTTTTTAATTACTCTACATGCTAACTGGAACTATTATGCAGTATGTGCAAGCATTAAATCACTTCTACTCATTATATTGTAAATAAGCCGGATGCAGAGATGCATAAAACATAATGCATTAGCTTGACAAATCAAAAGAAAGAATGTATTCATAAAAGCAAAGCATTACATCAGCAGGAGGCAAAAACTTATAATTGACAGACTATAACTGTGCAAGAGCATTATTCCTGCAGCACTTCTGCAAGTGGAGGGAAGTGGGAGTGGTGATTAGAGCCCATCAAAACCACTAGCACCTCCTCCAAAGTAAACGACTACTCACGGAGTGCTCGATGCCAGGTTGGTGTCCTCATGCTTTAACTGGCCGTCGAGGGCAAGGCCCCACTTATCCTTATTGTCAGCCAGCAAGGGCATCAGAGTGTATACCTTAGAAAGCGTGAACCCGGGTCCTATGGGGCACCCCTCTCTGCAAAGAGGTGGTGGGAGAGGGGGAGGGAGGAGGGGGAAGGATGGGCCTCAGTCAACCCAAACCATCTCCCGTGCACATTATCAGGGGGGCCCACCCACTGGTGGGAAACCCCCCTGCACTCACACGGTGGAGGAGGCGAGGTTGGTGTCCTCGTCTTTGAGCCGACCATCCAATGCCAGTCCCCTCTTATCGCGGTTGTCCAACAGTCGCGGAACAAGTCGATGAACCTTGGACAGAGTGAAACCTGGGCCAACAGGGCAACCGTCTCTGCAAAGAGATGGCCGTGGGGCACTGCCTGGTGGTCCTTTCCACTCCAACCCCCCTCAAAATCACCCAATTCATGATCCCTCACCCAATTTGTTAACAGACTGGCAGGACAAATGATTTCATTTTCTCCAAGGGTAAATTAAAGCAAGCAAGTAGAATAGGGATAATTTTAAATTTAGTATAATTTTCACTGACTGGCAATGCAAATTTAAATTTATAAATATTTTTTCATTTGCAGATTATTATTCCATTACTTTAAGTTACTGATAATTCTTCCTCGACAAACAATGAACTTGGAAGTTATTTTAGTTATCAATAAAAATGTTCATTCAAATTTACAAATTGTGCAATTGCACAACCAATTAAAAAGAAAGCAACAGAAATGAAATGCTTAATGTCAAATAAATATCAAAGATGAACACTAAACAAAAGAGCCCATTGTAAAAAAAATCACGTTTTCATGAAAGTCAGCATTTCAAAATGACATTAACATAAAACAGTTCCCTCAAAAACCAGTTGCACCACTAAATCCCATTTCCTGAAAATTCAACTGACATTTTAAATCATGTTATATATCATATTATGCATGGTCTGATATTGCCATTTATTTTTATTTAAGTTATTAGCATTCTGATAAATATTTTGTCAATAAAAACGGCTCTGGATATTAGGTCCCACATAAATTTTCTGTATAAGTTATAATAATAAAAACATTTAATTCAATGGTATCAGGCTTAACCTTATGAAATGTCTCTTGAGAAATTAGAAAAATCTTGGTTTTACTTTTGTCAAGAAAAACTTATAAGTTTAGAAAAATTTCCAGTTTTTTAATCTGGAAACATTTCAATTGTGCCATGCATGGAAACAATATAATGAAAACATTATGGTAAATATGGCTATACAACAAAAACTCTCTTAAAGGACATAACTCTCAGAAAATACTTTGGTAGTCCTAGGGAGAATAGCATTGTGATTTCTGAAAGGAACTTAACTCCACAGAGGGAAACAATTAGAAAAGCTCAAAACAACTATGTGATTCTGTTCCACACATGGGCATTTGACATGGTCCCATGAGTGGAAGGGGATAATTTTCACACTCCACAGAAAAACTTGAACTCCTGCTGGACATTCAAGCATATTCTTCTTCCATATCACCACCAGGTGATGTGGTAGCCTGGAGGTTCAAGAATTTTGGACTGACTGGAGGATCACTGGTTTGGTATCTAGGTCATGCATGCACAGTCCTAAACTTAAGCCCCAATTCTAAAATCCAAACAGTATGATTTTCTGGCAACTATAACTTTGTAAAACCAGAAAATCTTTTCCTTCCCTAGAATCTGCTCTTGGTTTTCAAAGAAAGGAACCCATCCTCTAAATGTGTGTTATCCAAACTGTTTATGGCTTCATTTGGAGTGAGCTCTATTCTTAGCTATCTATGCCAACCTTCACATTGATTATCATCGATTGTCTTCACCATCAAACACCAAAATGGATTAATTATTCACTGTTCCTGTGAACTAAAGTTATAATTAAAACAAGTGTTTCAACCATTTTAATACTTGTAGGCTAGAGTGAAGTATCAGCTGGGCACTTGGCTTATAATTAATATCTTTTAATCCCAATATTATATCCCTTTCTCCTTGCAGTTGTCATGGGATAAATTTGTCATACCAATTTGATTCTAAAAAGATTATGCTAAACATTAAATTTTATGAAAAAAAGTGCACCTTCTGATGAGAAGACACTGCACCTTTTGTTCTTTAAGAGATAGGATTAAATGTCCATTCTCAAGTTATCCTTTAAAGAGAGGTTTCATTGCAGCCAATGATATTTATAGCTTTTATCAAGGTCCTGAACGTGTTCAGAGATAACTATTTCTTTACAGTCTGTGCTTAAGAGAGTTACATATTTTTAAGAAATATTACTCATTCAAAAGAATGTTAATAAAAAAATGATTTTACAGCATAAAAACATAATTTTATATGACTCCTCATTGATCTTCCAAAAATAGTAAAGTTTCATTGACAGATATCCATTAATTTAAACATTCAGCCTTAAAAAAAGCAAAAAATTTGCTCCTCATTTTAATCATACTCACTCGCTTTCTATTTCAGCAACAGTGCATTTGTATTGTGCAGTGGAAAAAAGGCAAATATCCGCAAACTGTCGAACTGAAAATAACAATGTGAAAAAATTAAACTACGGAAAACAATTGAAAAGTATCTTCTGAATACCCTCACATAATAAGAAATCCATAGAAATAGTCCTATTTTTTTGATTTTTTAATTCAAACAATCAGCTTTTAAACAGACATAACTTGATTATAGTGTAAGAATTTTTTAAAAATGTCAGCTTTCAAACATGAAAATTCAATTTCACAGCAATTAAAGTTCTGTCACCACATGCACAGAGAAGAAGAGGAAACAACACATCTGATAAATTAAGGCAAAACCAGACAGAAATACAGGGTGCTATAACATTAAATATAAAATTTCCACGAAATTTCAAAATTCACCATCCAACAAGGACTAATAGCAAATGTAAAAAATCAATATGCATAAATAAAACAATAAATTATGGTCAAGATGCCAACACAATAACGAGCCTTTCTTTCAGCAGAATATTATGAGCTAGGATGTAAATGGAGGACACAACTAGAGTTGAAGTGAATTGTTGGAAGAAATGCATTTCCAGGGCTCATGAAATAGCATCTGAAGATTGTCATAATATCTGAATGTAGGTTTATGTATATAGCACATACAAAAGGCTTCAATTGACTTTTTAAAACTTTAATTGTTCTCTAATTTGAAACCATTGAAGAGGTATTGCCGAAGAGCAATTCAGTGGTAGGAAAAATCAAAGAACTGAGGGAAATGCCTTGAAAGCTACTTCATTGGAATCATCTGTTGATGGGCACTGAAATTCAGGACTGTCAAGGTAAAAATAATTCACCTTGACTGGTATTCAAACCTGGATCCTGATCAAAGGAAATGATTTTTACACTGTGAAATTTCTGCATTTTGGCACTTTTCAGCAGATGGCTCCAATAAAGTAACTTTTGAGGCTCTGCCCACATTTCTTTGTATTTGTCAAAGGTAAGTATTTATGAGTTCAAATGTTGACTTTAACTTCATAGACTGTAACAATGTGCATAACAATAATTTTGTGACACATCATGCATGGTCACTCGTCACAATATCCAAGTTCCTTAAAAGCCCCTAGTAATTCTTAAGGTGAGAGAAGCATAGTTAGCTTAACTGGATAAAGCACTCAGCTGGGTATCGAGGAATCTGGGTTCAAATCCTAGTCAACGTGAATGACTTTTACACAGTGAATTTCTTGCATTTGAAAATTCTTGTGTTAAGGAATCTTTTCAGGAGTCTTCCTATAACTGAAGTAATAGACGCTCCACTTCTGTACCAGTTTTCATTTGATTTCATATAAGGAGGCTGTACCAACTAAAATCTCTGACTATTACATTAAATGCAAAGAGAATAAAATATACTAATACACCCAGAATATCACCAATAAAAGTGATTCGTGCATGACGCACATCAAAGCAAGTGATCGCCTGTTTCTTCAGAATAACTGGGCATGTAACAACTGTATTGCTAGAGCAATGTAGAACCACGAATTCTGAATGGTACACAAGCATTTGTTTGCCATAAGTGCTTGGTGAAATATGAAAAAAGAAGCAGCAACGAAGGATCACTTCACTCAATGAAGGACCACATCAAACTTCATCATGACAATGCATGCTCCCACAGATCGGCTGAAACAACTACCTATTTGACTGGCCAAAACATTGAATTGATGGATAATCCTCCATACAGCCCTGATTTAGCACCAAATGGCTTCTTTTTATTCCCGTTTACCAAGAAAAAATGCATGGCCAAAGTTTTTCAGCGCCTGAAGAAGCCGTTCACGCATTCAAAAACCATGTTTTGGAAGTACCTCAATCAGAGTGGAAAAAGTGTTACGACAATTGGTTCAAGTGCATGTAAAAGTTTTTGATTATCATGGAGAATACTTCAAAAAAGAATAAAGCCATTTTCAACAATAAATTACTGTCTTTTCATTAATAGACTAAAAATATAAATGGCAAACCTCGTAAAAGAGAATGCAACAAGGCAGCTGATGACCATTCCAAAAAAGGATTTTGCCTATTGCTTTGAAAATTGAAAGAGACTTTGGAATAAGTGTGTGAGGTCCCAAGGAGGGTAGTACTTTGAAGAGGACTGAAGCCTCATTGTTCTAGGTAAATTATTTTGCTCATAATATTGCATGGCTGGACCATTTCCAGACAGACCTCATGCTTCTTAAACACAAGATACACAAACAGTTCATCATTCGTGGCAAGAATACCACCTCAATAAACTTTATGCACATCGCAGACTGAATTGGATTAAACTGTCCTGGATTACTGGGAGTTACTCTACTTCACATTTTTATGAAAAAAGATTTGATTATCAACAAATATATTAATACATAATTAAAAAAGGAGTGATGCGTTCAAGATATTACAATTTTCCCAATTTTAATATAAATATCCATCTAGTTAATCATTAAAGTATTAATAGTAATTTAAAATTGAGAAAACAAATAACTTACCAGAAACCTTTATCTTTCTTACTGTGCGATTTGAATTGTTAGCAATGTGGACATTCACAGCAATATTTTCACCATGATGATAGAGCTGCAATAGAAGTTTTACAATTGATAATTTTCCTGAGTAAAAACTATCACTAGTGAAACACAAGAAATTTAAATTAAATACTTACTATTGAAATTACAGCATTTAAAATAAAATATCATACAGGTATCAAAAATTAACTGTTGCAATTAACGTCCTGAATTACTGATTTATTAATTTGGCTTTAATGCTCAATATAAAGTACAAGTAAATAAGATTATCAATGCATTATGAAAAATAATTATTAAATCCCACAACAATAGCAACATATCTGTTTCTCTTTAGCATTGCATTGCAAAGATATCACCTCATGTCTCATATTGACACCTTCAGTATAATGACATTTTAACCTTCATAAAGAGAATAATAACTTATTTACACCTTTTTAGAATACCATCAAATTGCTAGTTTTAATACGCTGAGTTCTATGGATAGTGTGATATCAAAGATTTGATTATCTTAACCATATATTAAATATTAACACTGTTAAAAACCAAGTTCCGCATCTTTCAATGCTACATGTTTAGCCTTTACAAAAAATTAATTTGGTAGAAGAAAAATGGACTTCACAGGAAAAATAAAAAATTGACAATTGCAAAAATCGAAATATATATTATGGTTGTGTGTGGTGGCTAACGTACTGCCTTCCCATCCAGAGGGCCCAGGTTCCAATCTTAATGATGACATTTTTCGGTGGTGTCCCCCCAACCCCTACTTGAGGTGCTTTAAAGAGGGCATTATCAAGAATCCTGTTTAATAGGTCAACAACAATAAGGATGGGTTTTACTGTCTACTGTTGTAGACATTTTAATGTTTATATGCATGTCATGAACATAAAAGTGAATATGAAGCTATTACATTTTGAAGATATTAATTTTAATTAGGTGTGGGCTGCCTTCAATTGGCAGGAAAACGGTGACACAGGCAATAGTCACACCTTTAATCAAGTGTTTATTTAGGCAAGCTACTGCAGTAGTGCATTCAGTGCTTCAGAAATAGCAAATGCTAAACCAATGCTAGAGAGGTTCAGTATTTTGAAATGTTTATTAATAGGACAGATATTGATAGTGCCATGTAGGGAGTTTGTGTACAATTTGGAACTCAATTTTCAATAAAATTTCACTTTCTTTTCCATTAGATTTGTGTTTCTGTTTTTATGGAGATGTTGTGTACGATGGTTCAAGTGAAGTGAGTGTTCGTCCCATGATGTTGGTATCCAAGGCTAGTGACCACTGGACCATTGACCAATACATCAGTCACTTACCCTATCATTGCACATCATGACACCATCATATGATGGTGCAAGTGGTTGCCCATGATAGTGACGACTGAGGTTAGAGACCACTGGAGACTGACGAATGCCTGAGTCAATGATCCAATACCCACCTCAATCATGCCCCCAATTACCCGTGAGACAGCCACTAGACTCAATGAGTAACTTCAAATTGTCATCCATATCCCTTGCCAAGAGGCAGGGATGCAACAGAGATAATTCTTATTTAAAGGATCATGAAGGCAAAAAACGTGCAACAAGCCCTAATTCTTAATAGAAATAAGGGTTAAGCATTTAATGGTGCTCCCATCTAGTGAAATTCCTAATAAACTAATTGAGCCTGTGATGTCATCTATGAACAGCACAGGTACACTAAGACTCATAGGTCAATCAGGGGATGGGGAGAATCCACAATTAAATACAGGAGTTCCAAATACCTTCCTAAGGCACTTTGAAATCACATGCTCACGGTAAAGGGTCAGTTCAATTTTCCTTTACCACCATTTGGTTTCCCAAGAAGTTCTACCGGCTAGAAAAATTGCACCACTTGAGGTTGATATGAAGTTGCCCAAAGACATCATCCAGGGTTAGAATCTGGGACCTTACATTTAGAGTTAGCAAATGCTCTAGCCACTGGGTGGCCAAGATGCCACTGTGCACTGAGGGTGCAGTTGTGAAATGCAGCTACAAGGCTAAGTACTATTGCTTGCATGATATTATGCCTAGGATTGGGCACTTTATATTACTATTTCAATTTCCCAAACTGCAATGTGGCATTTTCTGCACAGTTGTTTTCAGCAATTATTGCCTGGGAAAAGCGAGTGGCACTCCTTGGAAATGACAGCTTCATGGAAGTAAGAAGAAGAGAGTACACTCTCATCTCAGGTGCTCGCCAGTCAAGGTGACACTTATGGTAGGAATATGCAAGGGCAAACAAAGTCAAGACACAGGACGAGACTCATCCAAAGAACCAGGTACACACTGTTCCTCCTGTCCCCGACCATTTTATTTTGCTGCCTTATTTACTTCTTATTTTAGTTTAATCCCTTTGATTATTTGTGTTCCCCATTTGAGACCAGTCCCCTGTTTTAGTTCACTTAATTATTATGCTGTTGTGAGACAAATGTATACAGAAACAAATATACACAATGCATTAGAATTCTTACCTGCTACCGATTATCAGCGTTGTGATTGGTAACTTCTTGTAAATTAAAATAAAGAATGTACTACAAATAACACTTTCTATTAAACTAATGCTACATAATCGTTCTTACCTCCTTGTCCAAAGAAGCCTCAAGATGCAATTTGTTGGGACTCATCATGAATTCTTTGCTAACCTCCACAGATGGCTGATCCCCTTGCACACTAGGAGCATACATAATTTTCCGAATTGCCAGCCTCACAGAATTTCTGCAAATAAAAAATAGGGATGTAACAAAATATTTCTAGTTCAGTGGCCAAAAGATCCCCTTGCATTCAAGAGAACAATACATACAGAATTAAACTTGAAAAATAAAAACAATAAGTTCCACATTCAAATTAAATCACAGCTTTCATGTACAAATGAAAGATATTTCAATGCACCAAAATTGGACTTCAAATATTGGTCTAAGAAGCTGCTTCCATAGGTATTATCTTTTACATGATTTAACCTGGAATATTAACTACCAATAAAGAGTTATATCACTTGTGAGCAATAGTTTTCTTTGGTAAGAAATTCTAAGGAAAACTGAAATATCCTTTCCGATGTACTTAAGAAACTTTGTAATATGCAAATAATTATAATTTTTGGGGAAATGTTTCGAGATTAGTGTGTAGTGAATGAGTTATGGAACTAGATCATGGCTTCAAATTTCACAAAGACTCCACACAAAAAGAACATAAAGTCCTATGCTTTTGTATCAAGGTCACTCTTTGTTTTAAATTACTCAATACCTGAAGTGAGCAGAATCAAAAACAATAGGTTATACTAGAATGTAGACCAATGAGGTTTGTTTTTATTGATGTGCCATTTTAATTATCTCTTGAACCCTTCTAATTGGGTTTACCCATTAATATTAGATATGACAAGATATGAAAGTCGGAGGGTAATTCGTAAAATCGGTTAGGTTTGCTGATGACCAAGCATTAGTTGCTCAGTCAGCCAAGGGGTTGCAAGCATTGCTGAGTGAATTGGAGGTTCAGTGCAATAAATATGGGATGAGAATCAATATTAATAAAACAAAGCTTATGCGATTTTCCAAAAAGAAAAAGGCTAAGCTAAATATTAAAATAGGCGGGGAAAAAATAGAGCAGGTAGAACAGTTTACATATCTCGGAAGTGCTTTGGACCAATACGGTCAAAGTGGTAGGGACGTAAGGAGAAGAATTGCGCTAGGCAAGGAGGCTTTCTCAAGGAGGAGGGAGTTGATGACGGGGCCGTTGAGTAGGGATGTTAAGACAAGACTTGTAAAAACTCTGATATGGAGCGTAGCTATGTACGGCGCGGAAACGTGGTCACTGAAGCAGGAGGATAGACGTAGATTGGAGGCTTTTGAAATGTGGGTGTGGAGAAGAATGGAGAAGGTGAAATGGACCGAAAGGAAAACAAATGAGGAAGTACTAGAGATGGTGGGTGAGAAGAGGGGTTTGTTGAGAGAAATCCTATGGAGGCAGGAAAAATGGATGAAAGGCGTATTGAGCGATAGTGGAATGTTGAAGAGGGTAATAGAGGGGAGAATATTGAGCAAGCAAGGTAAGGGCAGGAACAGGATAGGGATGTTGGACGGGATGAAGGGAGGAAAGAAGTACACAGAGATGAAGAGGGACCTGATATAGATTAGTTTGCTAGGTGGGGAGTCACAAAATGTTTATTTGATACTTGTGTCCATCCAAAAACCTACCTTAAATGGTAGATTACCTAATAATAATTAGATATGGTACCACAATACATAACTCTAGAAGGTTTGTATAAAAAGTATAGATAACAATTTTTTCCTGACGTGTGCATTAAATGCTGAATTCAAACCGCCGGTCAAGTATGCACATGATCACAGATCGTACTAGCATTGATGAGATGACAGTGCACACCATTAACACTGAAAATTTGGCGACACGAAAGATCTGCGCTAAACTCGTCCCAAAGGTCTTGACGGACAACCCAGAACAGAGTCAAGTCTCTGCTTGTGAAGACCTGCAGTGGCATCACAACGATTCCACAACCCCCTTATAGTCTTGACTTGACACCAGCAGATTGATTCCCATTCTCAAAAGTGACATCCTCCCTCAAAGGTCACCACCATGGGACCCTAAGTGCTGTCTCAGGAGCTTTTACGCAGAGTACTTTGAAGAATTTTAAGGCATTGCACTTTCTGAAATAAATCTATTTTTCCTAAACTTTTCCTGATACTTGTATACAAACCTTATATTACCTTTAAAGGTAATACTAAGCCATTAGGTGAGATTATTAAAAATCTATTAAAACACAGACCAGTTTAAAACAATAACAGTAAATATATACGCACACATCACATAAATTTATACGCTGTAGCACACCATCTAGAGGCATGTGGTAGATGGTATTACAAGCACAGGAAAGGCTTTAGGATTGAATTTATAACCTTTACTTTCTATCTACTATGCACTGTTTATGGAAAATAGAGTATTCATAGTGATAATGTCAACGAGTGATCATAAAAAACCTCGCTAAGTGTTCCTCCCCGGGCCTACTGAAGGCCTTTGAGTGTATATGGACACAACACCCACTGAAAGAGATGGCATATCCTGCATGGAATTTGTCTCAATCTTCTCCAAAACTGCTAGATCTCTCCTCTATCAACACTGCTAAAGCCTTAGCAGACCTGACTGGCCTCAAAGAGACTATGATGTTTCTTAAAGATTTCAATTTGACTAATGCTAATTTTATTGTGCATTGGGACAGTACTACTCCATTGTGGTCGTTGACCAAGGCCATGGGGCCATTTCTGTATTCATATCTGTGAAAATGAATTGAAATGTGCATTGACATATTCATTAAAGAACCAGTCACATACAGTGACCTGGCAGTATGTCATCACCTCCAAAAACCCGGCAGGGTCCACCTAACATTAACCTGGAAGCTGCTCCCTAAACAGAAGTAATATAAGAGAGCACAATTTGAGATGTGTGTTCCAAGGGTCAAATGTGTGAATGTTGAGTGGAGGTGTCTCAACCACAACAAATATCCCCTCTTTAAATATTTTAAACCATCTTCTAGTTGTCCTTCCCATTAGAACACCAGGAGGATGCTTTAAATTTAGGAAAGAGGTCATGTACCTCTTTCCTAAATTTATTGTGGATATCTATAAATTAATATAAAAAAAATAACATTTTATACTGAGCAGGCAATCAACTTCAATTGTAGGTGGACCCAGAACTCCAGACTCATACATTGGCACTAATGTTTCTAATGCAAGAGAAGATTATGCAATAATACTAAGAGTGCAATAAGAAATACTTAAAATTTTCTTGGGTGCCACCCACAACCCATTGGTAACAGAAAAGCTGCATATGAGATGAGTTTGCATGTAGTGGGTTCTGCAAGGCCCACTGAAAATTCTCAATTTTACCACAAAATCATTGTGAAGTGTGCTCTTAATCCTCACTATACTCCACACATAGCCCAAATGTTATTTTTATTGTTCACCAATGAGAAAAAATGTCTTGGGGAAGCCATTTTTCATCATCACAAGCTGCCATAAGACAACTGAACATGTTTCAACGTGTAACTGTGGCTGCATCACTTGAGTACAATCAATAAAACTGGTACTACACATATAGTACTAAGCAAACACTATACCATATATACATTTATTTTCTATTTTTTATCAAATTTTTAAATTTCTTTGCTAAAATAAAACACTGCTACTGCAACAAAAGTATGAAATTCCATCATAACTCTTCTAAAATGGGCTTGTAGTATTGCATAAAATCTACTGTGAATGCTTCCACAGAGTGAAGTAATTGGACATTAAAATTATCCGGGATTTCTTCCACATGGGTCCACTTCCTGGAATGAAAGTTTAGAGAACACTTCTGACCTGATGATGCCAACTACAACACTTGTGAAACTTTCATCCTAGAAAATGGATTCATGTGGATTTTGATCTCCAATTACTGCATAAAATATTTGGCCTCCTGGCTAAATCAACACATCCTAAAATGGCTACATAAACCATGGTCAACTAACAAAGTAACACTTATTTCAGAATGCACAAAGGGCAATAATTAGCAGAAAGATGGAAAACATTTTACAATTCATATTAGTAGTATTTAGGGGAGGCAACCAACAGCCAGGGTCATTTGGACCATTAGGGATGGATAGGAAAGGATGAAGAGTGGAGAGAAACCCAGCATCGGCATTAGCTTACTACTGTCGAAAGGTGCCAAGGGGTCCGCAGATTATAGTCCCATCCGACGGATGGCGTACTCGCTCAAAGTAAACTCTACAAAGCACCTCAAGCAGGTATCAAGACACCATTGAAAAATATTTGACGCTGCTGGGATTCGAACCTGGGACCTCTTGGTAGTAAGCCAGTATGATAGCCATCGCACCATCTCAATCCCCATTTTGCAATTCTTCACTAGGTTTTAATCAAGAATACATTTACTTGTAAAGAGCAAACATTTTTCAGCAGTGCAATGGATATTACAACAAATACGCTAAGCTGTGGGTTAGCAAAGCACAGCAGGTGCTACACAAATCAAACCATAGCATAGCTATAAAATGCTTTGTTCTACAATATTTACCGCACCCTATCAAAGGCGATCTCTCCTGAGCTGCAAAAAATAACAAATACTTGCATTGACAAAAATTTCCTTAAGATATGAAAAATATTACAACCTTTTATGAGGTTTGTCATCCCTTGTTTCACCAACAAATGCTTTTAACTCGTAGTCGACACCACAGGGTTTTCCAGTATCCCCTGGGGCAGGCTGCAGGGTCACTGATGCAGGGCAGTGGGGGGGAAGCTCAAAATAAAATGGATAGGCATTGGGACCCAATTTCTTCACTAGCCTTTCCTGCAATAATGGTAGGAAACCCAAAAACAGGACATTTATTTTAGTAGGAAATTCACTTGACATCTATATTTAATTAGCAAACAAAAAATGTATTTTAAAACACGATAAAAACTTTTAATTAAGAGCCAGTTTTCACTGTATTCACATCATCATCATCATCATGTAAAGAGTGGTAGCAAGTGATGGTAAAAGCACAATGTTGAAATTAGGAGGGTATAATAGATAAGTAAAAAGAAGATTGGGTATTAAAAGTCGAACTCATCTCCACTTCACAATATATATTCAGCAGGTCTGGTGATGTAGGATTCCAACCACAAAGGTTATAAAACTGATTTACAGTAATACACATAAACACATTTTCACCCTTCAACAAGATCAATTGGCATGCATTCAGAATTTCATAATTAACCATTGGTTCAGAGACAAAACTCACAAAGATTAAAATACACAAAGCAGCACAAAAATTTGGACAAATTAAAAAAAAAAATCCAAACATTTTTTAACGCAAAAATGTAAATTTTTACCAATTTTTTTTTACTAAATTGTTTGTAGGATCATAGACAACAAATGTATTAAATACAACCCCCGCTTGTTTGGATGACAGCCTCCATTCTCGGTCTAAAGCATTCGTAGGCCCAGTTTAACGTTCCACAGTCCATATCAGCAAATGTCATTTCAATAATTGCTCTCCATCATGCAACATTTGTACCTCTGGACTTCTTGGTGACCCTTTCGACCACGCTCCACACATAGTAGTCCATTTGGGCTGTTGGGATGCCAGAATTCTTTGGACTGAAACATTGACGTTGTCTAACAACCAATTTTGCACCAAATGACTTGTATGGGCTAGTGCACCATCCTAAATTCCAAATGACACAGTTTCCATCCTTGGCTCCAATACATTTGTCAGAACACCCAAATAAACTTCTTTGTTGATATTTTTCCCTTTGTTAAAGAAATGCAGTGGCATGACATCACCCTCACCGGACACAACTCCTAGCACGTGAACATTTGTAAAAAATTTCATTCTGGAATCAACGGGGACATCTTCAAGGTCATGGTCAAGCTAATGGTCTGATTCATCCAGCAGCATTGTTTTTTAAGCAGCTTCAGAAAGCATCTGTCTTACTTTAATGCAATAAGACGTATAGAGGCAGTCATCCTCAACAATTTGATGCTTAGCCTTTTCACTCATACTGATAACCGATGACAATTTTTGGATTGATTGATTACAAATGTGGTTAGCCAAAACTTCTCAATCGGCAACAAAAATCCAATCCTGACTTCAAGTATCCAAGGATAATCTTTATTTCTATATAGTGTGTTCCTTTTTTTTATGTACTTATATATAAACCATAAACACAGTAATCAACCCAGGGTCAGTTTAGTAGGTGTTGGAGGAGTTCACCCAGTCATGGTTTCATACATATATAGATATATATATATGTGTGTGGGTCACGGTAGTCCAGGGGGGAGAGCGTTGCACTACTGACCAGAGGCACCCGGGTTCGATTCCCAGGCAAGTCACTCTGGGCACCTGCAGCTCCACCCAAGATATGTGATTTTTCAGGTACCAGATCTTCCAGGGAAACCATAACTAGCCCATGGAAAGGAACTGGCCCTCCTACCCTAAGCGTGAATTTCACATGCCGTCGGGCTTAGTACTGGGTGAACTCTAACATTACCTACCAAACTGACCTTTGAGTTGATTACTGTGTTTTTTATAAATATATATAAAGATATATCTATTTCCATGAGAAGTATTTAACCCGAAAAGCCCTCACAGAAGGGAGACTGAAGACCTCAAAGAGAGAGCTACGAAATGACACTACTAATTCGACCAGGGAGTTAACGAAGTCTACAAAATTCAGCTCAGGAGGAAAAAAGCTTCCAACCGCTATGATACAACAAACAAAAGTTTATACTACTGGTTCCAATAAAATTTTTAGCTCAATATTTAAAGATTTTCCTTGTTGAAACAGCTTGTTACAAACTAAACCAAAGCCTGTGGAACTTGCACGATAGGTTCAATTTGAGAGGGAGACCTGATGTTACTTAAACAGATGAAAGGGCGATTTGTGTAACCCTTGCTAGTGATCTTCTGTAGCCATCTTGAAAGCACTGTATAGCCTAATACAACTGAACATTGGGAGATTAAAACATCCCCAGATGAGAGAAGTAAATAAGAATGGGGCAAGCTTTGGTATCTCTAAGGTTACTTACCCATACCTGTCAAATCCCCTTCTTTCTACTCTTTCCATGTCCACTTTCCCCTGCTTTCCTCTCTCATTTCCTCCCAGAACATGTGAGTACCATGAAATTAGGTTTTCCCCATACAATATTGCAAAGCCTCAATGAAATGATGCTAATGGATCCCCCTTCAGCCGTCATAACCAGTGAAAAGTTATCGAGGAAAAAAGAGTAAGTCCCAACAAAGAAGGCAAAGTAGGCAGTCAAGAAAAGTGATATGTGAAGCAGAAAAGCCATTAAGGCACAATTACCATTGAACAGGGAAGAATGGATGGATTAAGCATACAAGCATGAGAAATATTAATGCACAAGCCCTGTCAAGCTAACTTAGTTCCTTTAAAGCTTTCAATCATTCTAGGTAAGAAAAAATTAATATTTTAAGACAACTATAAAATTTAATGAGTAAATTGATAAGACCATCAATTATCATTATCATATTTGGTTATGTGCTTATTTTTTCTGCTCTTTGTGCATTTATTGAACCTCATATGATAACACTGCTCTAGATCAGGTTTTTATAACAATTTTTACCATGCACAATAAGGCATTTAATAAATTTCCAAAATTCAGTTTCAAAAATTTCCGACACTTCGCCCTTCTTTTCCTTCTCCTACAACTGCATTCCTGTCTCCCATTATGAAGAGATTTTCTTTTCCCTTCACCGAACTCCGAGGACTTCTTCCATTTGCTCATACACTTCTATTTCTTCTTCTGTATGGCTAGATGTCAGCATGTATACTTGCACGATCGTGGTGTCTATGGACTCTACTTCCAGCTTCACCCTCAGAACTCTCTCGTTGTATGACAATATTGCCTTTACTCTTCTGCCCCATTCTTTCTTCAGTATGATGCCAATGCCTAACTCAATAAGATGCCAATGCCTAACTCAATAAGATGCCAATGCCTATTTCAAAAACACTCCTAAATTTAGAAACACTACAATGAATTCACAGAAAATACTGAAAATGTCTCGAATAAATGAAAGGATACAATTTAAAGTCAGATAAAAAAATTTTTTGAAAAATTTGGCATGCGAAGCTGCAAACATACTACCTTGAACAAAAATTTCCCGGAATAACCACCGTGTGGCGCTCCCATCGTTCCGATTTGAGTTCTGTTTTTTTTGTTAAATTGGTACATCTGTTGTTGATATTCCCTTTAAATCTTAGTGTCATAACTTGACATTTGCAAAAGTTACGTAGCCAAGAGTACATCTATCTCTGTGTGTGTTGGCGATTTTTTACAATTGCAGAAATGGATTTAAATTTGCAACAACGAACTTGTATTAAATTTTGCGTAAAAAACGGATTTAGTGGCGCTCGGACGTTGGAAATGTTGGAAAAGTGTTTCGGCAACGATTCTCTAAAAAAAACGGTCGTTTACCAGTGGCACGAGCGGTTCAGAAGTGGTCGTGAGTCAATCAAAGATGATGAACGCAGTGGCAGACCATCGACATCGAAAGTCGGTGAAAAAATTGATAAAGTAAAAGAAATGTTGGTCAATAACCGCAAATTAGCCATCAGAGAAATAGCGGAGGACTTGAACATTGCCTATGGATCCGCCCAAGACATTGTGGTTAATGATTTGGGTTTCCGTCGTGTAGCAGCAAAGTTGGTGCCAAAAGACCTCAATTTCATGCAAAAAAGTGACCGTGTTGACGTCGCAAAAGACATGATTTGCGAGGCTGAATCCGATCCCACATTCATCAAAAGGATCATTACTGGAGACGAGACGTGGGTTTATGAGTACGACACGCAATCCAGATATCAGGCAAGTGAATGGCGTTCACCAAATGAGCCGAGACCAAAAAAACAACGTCGTTTTCAGTCAAAAAAGAAGGCAATGCTGACGGTTTTCATGGATTACAAAGGTGTAGTGCATCATGAATTTTTGCCAGAAGGCCAGACAGTAAACAAAGAGTATTATTTGGGCGTTATGAGACGTTTGCGTGAAGCAATTCGCCGAAAGAGACCAGAAATCATCGCACAGTGCTATCATTATTCGTAATTTTTTGACGAAAAATGCAACAAATACCATCCAACAGCCACCGAATTCACCTGATTTGGCTCCCTGTGACTTCTTTCTGTTCAATCGAGTTAAAAAACCATTACGGGGAACGCGTTTTAGCAGCCGAGAGGAAGTAATGGAAAAATCGCAGGAAGCACTGATGGACATACCGAAAACCGAATATAAAAAATGTTTCGAGGATTGGATCAAGCGCTGGCATAAGTGTGTTGCAGTCGATGGGGATTACTTTGAAGGGGACAATATAGATTTAGATGAATAAACTTGTATTTTTAATTTTCTGAATAAATTCCGGGAACTTTTTGATCAAGGTAGTATTTTCAAAAGGACTTCACTAAAAATATCAAAGCGATAAGTACCTATCATAATGAACCAAATTTGGATTTACCAGTGACGCCCGATGAAGTGGCTTACATACCTGAAGCCGGGTAAGGGGTCTTCTCCCTCCTGGTTTATGCCAAGATGAGGCAGTTGGTGTTGTTCCACCATGTGAACCTTCCTGGGTTTCTGTCGAGCCAGTTGGTGGGGGATATACTTGCTCAGAAGCGAGGTAGAGGTCCTTCCTGAATGTGAGACCCAAAACATCCAAATCCTCACGTCCATATCGAAATGCTGCTAACACATGTCCAAAAACCTTACGATCTTGAACATAGTCTGGGTCCACTAGAACAACACCATCTAGAATAAAAATAATTTAAGTCATCAGATGGGCTGGATTACCTAGCAAAGGATAAAAGTACACCAAAAATCTGCTTAAAGAATGTCAAAAAAGAAAGCAGGTAATTATTTTGCCATGGAATCCAAAGAAGAAAAATTAAAGGATTTTTTATGAGTGTACATTAACAATCCATGTTAATTTTTTTGACATTTTCTGATACTACACTTCTGATTCCATCTTGTGTTCAAAATAACATTGAATAGGGGATGAAAAGAGTGAAGAGCTTACTGAAGCATTTCAGGAATTTATGGGGAGGGGAATCAATTTAGGGTAGCCATAACATTGAATAGGAAACTCAGGAGAATGGTACTGAACACACATCTGTTTAGTATGAGAGTTTAATTGATAGGAATATAACCACACCTAAAAAACTTTGTTTCAGGGATCCAGGTATACATGCCAACAAGTAGTCCCCAGGAGAAAAACATTTTGCATTGCCAGTAAGAAGAAATTGTTGGGAAATGCCAGGAAGAAAAATAATATGTAGTGATGAAGGAATGGAATACAGTTATAGGCTTTACAATGTGCTATTAAGTTAGCATGTAGAACTTAAGAAGGACAAAGAACTTTAGCAGGAATTGACGTAGGGCAAATAAAAGGAAGTTGATGGGATAACCAGATTATAATCATCCATGGAAACATCTAAAAACTACCTTTATTAAGTAAAATTTCCTAGAGTGAATAAATTAATGGTCGCATAGTAAATAGAACAGCACTGTACTCTGTGAATTTATCATTTACTTGACAATCAAAACAAACATTTCACAAAAATTAACTATTTTATTTTACACTTTTTAGAATTTAAGATTTCAAATTTTCAACTAAATTACCAACTCACCAATGGGATCAACGTGGGTCACATGGTCCACAAAGTCTCTCTTTCCCAAATACACGGTAATCTACAAAAGAAAAATATGATTATGATAATTTTACATGCTTAATAGCTCTACTTCTAAACAAAACCTGATGATGTTATGCTATAACAAAACCTGGGTTGTAAAAATTAAAAAGTTTATGTGGAAAAGTAAAGTGGTTTGGTTATTAAAAGTCACCACTTCTAAACATAATACCTGACTAATAGCTGACCACTATTTTTTTTTAAACTTAGTACTTGCAAATTTACATAATTATTTATGGGTCATGCAACAATTACTTGAATCATACAGACTCATACCATACAAATAATGAATTATTAATATCATTGGTCTACTGTTTCACCCATTGTGGTCACACCTCCCAGCTTAACATTTGTTGTTAATGGAATTGTGACCACAATGGATTAAGGTAGGTCTTGAATGGACACTTCTTAGTGTTGCCTTACAAATTTCTTAGCTTTGCCTTACAAGACACACCACACTACATTAAATATATCTTCAATTCTTCATATGAGGGTAAAGTGAAAAGTTCTTGGCTTAACAATTAAAGACTAAAATTTTCAGTTAAAAATTATTTTAGTTTTCTACATTATCTCCCTTGACTTCAACACACCTGGTCCAGCGTTAATCCAACAACAGTATTCTTTCCTGGAAGTGAGTTTGTAAGGCCATGTAAATATCTATATATGGCCTTCTCAACTTCTTCATTGGACACAAAGTGCTTCTCAGAAACAAATTTCTTCAAGTTTGGTAAAAGATGGAAGTCTGAGGGTGTTAAATCAGGAGAATAAGGGGGGGTTGACTTTGCTTTCTTTGGTGCTGAACCATTGGCTTCCATCCACAGTTTTGAGTGCTGTTCATTTCTGGCATGTAGTGGTGGACCCATGTCTTATCCATGGTAGCAAATTGCCACACAAAATCGGTCAGTTCCCTGTTGAATCAGTCCAAACATTGCTGCAAAAATTGTTTGCGCATTTGCTTTTGATCAGCATACAGCAAATGCGGCACCGATCTTGCACAGAGCTTCCGCATCCCTAATTCTTTGTGCAAGATGTTTTGAACCCTTTCTTCCGATATCTCCATGGCCTTAGCGATCTCTTTCACCTTCACTCCCCTATCATCCAACACAATATCATGCACCTTTTGGATGATTTCCGGAGTGGTTGTGGTTTTTGGCAGTTCTTCAAGTGGGTCACCTTCGAGGGATGTGCGACCATGTTTAAATTCAGCTGCTGACTTTCTAACAGTTGACATTAAAGGAGCAGAGTCCCCATCCACTTTTTTTCAACTTCAGATGAATTTCCTTAGAGGTTAATCCATCCAAAATGAAGAACTTTACGATGCCATGAAATTCAAGTTTTTCCATTTTAACGAAAAACACGAGAGACGCCTACTGCAACAATACATGTAAACAAACTACTTGAGAGAACATGTTGCAACTTGTCTTACAAACTAATGACATGTGCACAAGCAGAAATCATAAATTTTTGCTGATTGGAATACCATCTCTGTGTCAGACAGAGAACTTTTCACCTTACCCTCGTACATTCCATTTCCCTTCATTCCGTAGATCATGCCTATCCTTTTCCTCCCTCTGGCTCAACTGCCTAACAATCTAACTTCTATCAGTCTTCAACACTCCATTACCAACAGAAAAGCTCTGCATCCACCAATCCTGTCTCCTTTGGATTTTTAAAGAACGAATATATGTTAGCAAAGATAGATACATCAACATTCTTAAGAATGCATGTTACAGTATCACCAGTAGGTGGTCCCTTCAATCAACCAATTGTTAGGAACACTTATATAATAATTGTAAACTTACTCCCATGGATAAACATCTTTCTCCAGTAAGTAAGCGTAAATAGTTTGATAATTTTTTTTTAAATGGCAAACAATTGCAATTCAGAGGATGAACTATATTTTGGTTAATATATTTAATAGAGTTTCTCTAAGTTTCTAGTTTCATGCAATTCATCAACAAGTTTTTTTGGATCAGATGGGTTTTGCATAACAGAGAGTAAATAGCATGTACACCAGAAACCTTTTTCTTTAAAAAGAGTAATGGAATCTCAGGTTAGGTCCAACATTGCAATGTACCATCTGTGGCCACTGCTCTTATATTACTAAATGGATTGTTATCCCTAATTCAAAATTCCTTTAATATTCCTGTAGCTCCGGCAGTGTATTACATCAAATCCAAGACATGGCAAATAAAAATTAGACTATCATTTGATGTTTAATATTTAATGAATTATCTTACACAAGGTATCAAAATAGAAGAGTACCAAAATCCAGAGTATCAAATTGGATGTAAAACTTACTGCGCACGAGTTCTGTACGCTTTTCTATGTAAGCTTTTCGAAAATTTTCATTAATTTCATTTACAGGCCTTTGCACACTATTCACACTGAATATAGGCATTTAAATATGTGACCTGTCTTATTTCTTCATAGTATTATTAATTCTTTATATTGAGAATAGTCAGGGCCAGCTCTTTCATAAATGATTTTATATTTGGTCAATGTGTGCATTTCTCTTTCAAGTCTTTAAGAAAGTCAAGATCTTTGATAGAACAGAGGGAAATCTTTGAAGAGGATCTTTCATTTTTGTTGATTTTCTTTTTGTTGTTTGCCAAACATCTTGATTCCAACCATTTCTGCAATTTCAAAGTGCTTCACAACCTGACCAAAGGAAGGAAACTAGATGCCATGGAACAGCTGGAAATCTTACATTGCAAGGACTTGTACCTCATCAACGAAGTCCAATTTTTATCTTCACCCTTCCCCCTCCTCTCCATCACCTTCCCTCGACGTACTTGTGACCAGTGATCCCTTGTCCTTAACCATTGGAATGGAATCTCCCCTCATCCCCTTGTGCAACCTCTGACCATGTTTTCCCGAAGAAGGTGGGAAGTCTTGTGTCCCCACCCTCTTTCTTCACGGACGATGTGGGAAGGTCCATGCTGTGGGACAACTCCCACCCCGCCCCCCCCTCTCGCCAATATTTGCAAGTGAAATCCCTACTCCACCCCTCCCTAAACCCTCACTAGGGCTTTCCCCCTTGGAACCATATAGACAGTGATCCCAAATCTTTACTCCTTTTCACACACTTCTTTGTGCATGGATACCTTGCGCCCAGTCAACGGCCGGGGTAAACCCCTATCTCATCCCCTTTCTCCACGGTCCTAGGAGCATGGCGCTGCACCGAGGGATCACCCTTAACGAGACACCCCCTCCATCCACCCACGAGGTTTTCTCCGGCCTGTTTTGTCTTTCCCACCCCTTTCTCCTCCCCCACTCATTTGTCACCCATGTGGCTTTCTACCTCCCCTCTCTCTTCCCCCCATTTTCCACTACCCTCCCCTTACTTGCTTTTCAGCATATAATAGACAATGAGAAATGACTGTTACCAGAATATGATGTCGTTGCATCGAAACCGGTCGTATTAATAAAAAATTTTATTTTGTGGAAAATTGCCAATTTTAATTAATCCTGATATTCCACCATATCACACCTGAAACGTCTCATTTTGTAAGAATCATTTAGCTTATTTTTTCTAATATTGATCATTAATTGGCCTTTTCCCATCAACCCCAACTCCACTTCTGAGAATCCACTCCTAATACAGTCATATTGAGCTCCAGGGGTAATCAATAACTTTGAGGGCCCTGCCCTATATGGATTAATAAATGAATGCAGGCTGTAAAATTTCAAGCAAACTCTCAGAGCAGTTAAGGGCTGCAGTACTTGCAGTATATCCTCCTTAACTCCGACTGAAAGAAAACTTCTGGATTTTTTTCATAATGATAGATGTCAAATAAATGTCATGATTTTACCTGAGTAAAAGTGTCAAAAATGAGAAATTACCATAACATTAAACATAAAATTGTTTCAATGAGTATGGCTCAAACAACAAGTAGAACTCATCATACACAGTGATTTTTGGTCATTACTTAATTCATGCTGAAAAGCAAAAATGAGTAGTTATTTCTGTCATACCATTTGGCATTTGTCATGAATGGTATCTGGGTTGCATAACTTACAGATACCATATGCCAGGCAAGCAACTAAGTCACAAAAAATTTCACTTATGTGAAGCAGCAACTATCACCCAACTCATCCAGGTTCTGTCTCAAAAATAAGTAGAATATTTTTTCCTACCAACATTGATGGCTGGAGTGGGAAGTTTATTTAGGCATACATAATTTTTTCCAATGTTTTATATACAATGTGTCATGTGTGTTATTTTACCAGAAAGTGCTAAAAGGCAGACGGGCATGTACGCTTGCAAATTTTAAACAAAATGTTTTCCAGCATGATTTGAATTCATAAAACCTGATGATGTTATGCTATAATGAAACCTGGGTCGTGAGAATAAAAAGTTTATGAAGAAAAGCAAAATGGTTTGTTTTTTTTTTAATGTCATTATGATTTTCATATCAAGACAAATCAAATTATTAGGCTATTTTACCAATGAGATACTGAATGGTTGCCTACAAATGATTTTTAACTATGCTGGCATAAACTGCATCCAACACTCATCTTAGGCAGCGTTTGACACAATTTTATCAACTATTATACTCTCTTCTTTATTATTAACCAGATAGTGAACTCTATCACAATCCCATACAATGAAACACTGCTGGACAAACACTGTATACATGTGAAGTCTCCTTCCTATCTTATGCGGTACATTTTCTTTCTCTGACCTATGTTCGTTGTTTCAATTTGCACCACTCTACTAGACTTTCACAGTTTCATTTGCCATGACTGGGATATGAACCCGTATCCATCTATGTCCAGCTGAGTGTTTTAATCAGTTAAATTACGAAAGTGTCCTCTTACACTTCAAAAATCCCAGTCAAGGTAAATGATTTTTACATTTTATGATTTTTGCATTGAAATATGCATTATCGGATGATTCCATTAAAAAGTTAATGTTGCAGCATTTCCTGCAGTTTCTAAGAATTTGCATCTCACTGTTGAGGAGCACTCTCCCTGAGATATTTTTCTTCCATAGTTTCACCACTACTAGAGTCTTATCATCCAATCTACTATCCTTTTTGATAATACAATGAAAGAAGTTCTGAAATATTATTTAAGATGTAATTGTAAGAAGGCTTACAACCAATTTCCCTTTGACTGAATTTTCCCAATTTTAAATTTCCCAAATGGACTGAAAGTAAAATGCTATTTAAAAAGATAGTTGTGCCCACACTAAGGGATGCATCATTCATGGCCTTCATGATGGTTCTTAATAAGAAGAGAGGTTGATCATTTATGGAACCCAGATGCAGGAGGATAGGATTTTAGGGCGACCCCAAAAATAAAAGGGAAAAACTCCATTTACATTTCAAGGCTTTCCAGACTGAAATATGCAACTCTCTTGGGTATTTTTAATAAAGATAATACCAAGACACCACAATAAATAAATAGCCTTTTATAAAATACAGTTTAGACTCTATCGAGACGGTATTCATAGAGGTACAAGAGTAATACTCCTTTCTCATACATTGAGAAGTTTCTTTATACGATGCAATAAATTTGTATGATGAAAAAATATTTGGTGAGGTAAGTTTAAGGATTTGAATGTTGCCTTCGCTGGCCATAGACTGACTTGTTCAAAAACAAAGGTTTTGGGATGCCAATGCAACAATTTGTTAAAAGTTACTGTTGCGGCATCTCCCGCAGTTTCTTGAAATTTGTCTAAAGGATTGGGACTTATGGAAGTAAGTACCACTTCATGACAGCACTAAAATCACAGTTGAATTGCTAATAAACAAAAAAAAGATATTTTACCATTATCACACAAAATTTCCAGGACATTTTGAGATTTACCAGGCATGCTGCTACCTTGAATTTCATCCAGAAAAGAATTATAGACTGTCCTTTGAAACTAGACATTTCCTTGGGACTATTTTAAATACATGGGATTCCAGACTTAAACGATGTAAATAAGCATAGGTCAATCAGGCATTCATGTGCAACCTATATAGATATGGGTCAATAAACTTCTCATACATTCTCTCATTTAGCATCCTGAATTATGAATGTTTATAGTGTTCCTGTCAATTACATTCTCTGCATAATTCTCACCAAAGCAATGCTCACTTTGGTCCTGTGCTTATCAACCGGCAATAACATGTGACAATTCACAAAACTTGTGAAAAATACACTAAATTTGGTATTTACAAACATTTTAAATCGAATTTGTCAAAAGGTATTTAGACTCAGCTATGAGCTACAAATATGATATACTCCTACAAAGCACATTTCAAAAGTGGGAAATCAGGCAAATATAAGAGCTGTCCAGCCAAGTCAAAATGTGCCAGTAACCAAATCAATAGAAACAAAATGAATTGTGATCTATTATACTATATAACTAATATTTACAAAAGAAAAAATGTGTATCAAGTTATCTCACCTTTCCATTTGGTGAACTCTTTTTGAAGACTCTGTAAGAAGAAATTAAATTAAGATTAACATTTTTTATGATAATTATCACTCTTAAGGTTACAATATATGAATTTAGAACTTTGATCGAACAAAATATTACATAATAGGGCATCGCAATTGGCATTTGCCTTGGTAGCATTAGAAATAAACAAAACTCTTTGAGTGAGAATTGAAATAACCTACATTTCAATTCCGTCAGACCACTTTCCCATGATGGAAAAGTTGAAGGTTAAAATAGCATATGAAGACATAAAATATATTTATCATTCAATGGCAATTTAACTTACAATCACCAGCTCAATAAATATCTGGTAGCTAACCTCGGAGGCAATGCTACAAATTTTCTTAAAATTATTTCAACTTCAGGAGAATCGAGCAATATGTATGATTATACCGATATTTATATTTCCATGTTGGTAGAATTCACTTGTGAATACCTGTACTTCCCTGAGTACCACAGGAAATCCTTTACATATCTATGCTAAACACTCTGATAAGCCAGTATGACCCCTTTGCAAAAACCAGCCAGGGATAACCTCAACCATTCACTGCACTATCTGCTCCTCTGATGGCATGAGTCTGCCTGTCAAATAACTTTTTATTCAGTGGTATTGCTACAGAAATATTTGTTCCATACTCCAAAAATATAAATTCAGAAATAAATTACTTGGGTTTTACTAAGCATACACAATTTTCAAATTAACTTTGTTATTAATATTAGGAGATATAGCATAAAAACCATTGCCAGATGACAAATTATGACCCTCTAAAAATAAACTTTTTTATGTATTGAAGAGAAAATATTTAAAAATCAATATTAACTCAATAAAACTAGCTAGAAGCTTTGTTCAAAATTATGTACGCAAAACAAGGCCCAAGGGTTCATATCAGAGTTTATATTTCTGGAGCAATAATTATTTCTGTAGTAAAACACTGCATAAACAATAAGCTAGCCACACGCTCACACAATGTAACAAGGGGTTTAAGTGGCTGCTGCCCAGCTTCAGAGGAAAGTGCCTGTTCCCTGCTTGTTTGAGTCCCATCGGGTATAAGTTGTACACTTGCAAGCACTCCAATACAAGAAGTAATGCAATGGGTATTCACATCATTCGTTGGTTTGCATTAGAAAACTTCTCCCAAAAAGCACCTCTCTGCAAAGGTAAACTTGCTTTGGATATTTACAGTGCTTACAGAAAAAGAATTAATGATGTTCCAAAATACTGAGTAATAAATATGGCAGGAGACAAGACAGTTCCCATTTTTTTATTTCTTGATTATAAAAATGTTGTTTGCGAGGGAAGACAATGGAACTCAATGCATATAGTCATATAACCTCACTGATATCAAGTCTGACACATCGACTTCACAAAGATGCCATGTCTACAACAATTTCAACATTGAAAAACTATGAGTAGAAATTGAAAAAAAGGATTGAGGTTTAAGGTGGTTAAAAGAATTGGAAAAGTATTGATCCACCTCATTGTGCCAGACTGGTTTTTGAGAAAAGCATGAGCCCCACCTCAAGTTACACTTGAACTTCATTCATTGAATTTCTTTAAAGGATTGTGATTCAGTTTACAAACAATTAAATACTGAACCTAATATCATATTGTAAGGCTTAAAGGATGAGAGAAAGCTTCTCAACAACATATAATACAAGCACTACCCCTAAACCATAGGACTAAGATTAAATGAAAGTCACTTTTCCTGGACTTCAATGGATTTTCAAATATTCAAAAATACTCTTGAAGTAGAGTTAAATTGTCTGATATTCCAACGTGCATTACTTGATTTTTCCCAGGATGAAAAACACTGGTAAAACACTTGAATACATTTGAATTCAAGACTGGTAAAAACTTAGTAGTTACTGGTACATATTCTTGTAAGTATATGGAAAGTGAGCCCACTTGCTAATGGATTGGTGATACGTCAGGTATTATGTGCACAAACAGCAAAGAAACCAGGTTTGTTTTATGGTTAATTTAAGAGAGGTGACAGTATGTCTATAAATACTCGTATTTACCTACATCTCACTACAATTCATGACAGACCAATTAGACGTTGGAAGACTGTACAGTTTCACAAATTAGAATATGTAATGCCCTTACCGAGTAGCTTGTCTTCTTCCACCACTGCCTCCACCACCATCTTCCATTGTGGGCGCACAAGAGCCTAAGCAGTCTGGCTCCTTAGCGCCCTCAACTGAACTGGCCACACTTCAAGTAACTACAATTAGATCAAAGGAGGAATATTTCAACAAAATTACAATAAAATACTTTTCCTCATAAAACGGATGAAATACAATGACTAAATGCGTGTTTCCGTATTGTAAATCCCATAAACTTCAAACTCCAAGAGAGAGTGATTCCAGAGTTGAGCAGCCAAAACCACGAAGTGACCACATAGTTGTTGCAATTGCTTTAACAAAAGCCCCAAACTTCACAAATAAATACGTGATAAATTGATCAAATGAGTTAAACTGAACCCACAAAAAAGCATCACAATGTAAATAAACAATTTACTCGACAACTAGTGTCACTGTTAGCACTTTACCCAAACACACACTTTCGGCAATTTCGTAATTTTTTTATTGTAATAGTAAATAAAAAGCATTGAGAGATAATGCTTGCTCGAACC
The DNA here is from genome assembly GCA_037158775.1 of Hetaerina titia. NCBI lineage: Eukaryota > Metazoa > Arthropoda > Insecta > Odonata > Calopterygidae > Hetaerina > Hetaerina titia. Next base: position 105,941,456 of record CM073770.1, read on the forward strand.
GTTCATATTGAATATTCATCAACGGGGAGGTGAGGGGTATATCGCGCACCTACGTGAGTTTTAAAAACTCTTCCGACACTCCCTTCAAAGAATCTGTTGTTATGCTACTGGCTAACCCCTTCTTAATTTTAAACATCTTTAAGTCAACAGACAATGACTTACATATACAACCGAAAAACTTTGGTATTTTCCGACTAATAACTTCGAATTCGAACTTTTCATACACTCAAAGATTTTGAAGTCTATTAAATATCATTTCGTTTTCAAGTAACTTATCACATTATTCTACAAATCCACACGCCTCGACAATATACTAAATGGGTGGATCCGTAAATGGAGTATAACAACGGCCACCTTGTATTAAAATCACAAGAAATCAAAAACCGCTAACACTAAAAGCGGAAGAGTCAATAAATCGCTACTTTTAACGACCTCCATACACTTATCACAGTTGTTTACACATGTGCCTCCAGAATAACTAATTTTAGTAATTGTACCGGTTTAACCTTTAAACCACACAATCAATCACACAAAAACAATACAAAAAGGCGAGCAGGAAATTATTACACTTGAGATGCTAACTATAGCGCTTAATACAGCAAATTTTACCTTGTAAATTATACGGAAAAATTCAAGTCACTAATCCCTCTGCAACTTTCGTCAGGTGCAATCAACACATATCCAACATATACAAATATACAATTCAACAAAACGAGATCACTTCTGTTTTATCCCTTAAAACTACGGAAGTCACGTGACAACTTCCGGAAAAGCCCCTTTTCCCCATATTCTCGTAACACGCCCACCAAATACAATCAACACTCAGTTTGACTCACGATTCCTTTAATATAAATATTCTAAATTGGTAGTTCCTCCTTCCTCGAAAACTAAAAATATATTTTTGTTATCACAAAGCGTTTTATTAATGGAAATAATACTAAAAAAGGCAAGTTGAAAGCATAAGCAGCGAACGGGTTAAGCGGATGCGAAAATGTTTGGTACACACATACCAGACCGGAGAGAACGCCATTTCCAGATTAAGAGAGCGGAATTCAAACTGTATAATAATGTGGCCATTATGTGATACCAGCCTTAGTAATCAGCCGAAGGGTTGGTTTGTTGGGTGACGGTAGACCTCACCTCGAAATTATACCTACGGTGAGGGAAATTCACCCATTATGGGTGAACAACCAGTTCCTTTCCGAGTCGGCTCCCAGTAAAGTTTGGGGTGGTATGTGACCTAAAAAATCACACCGCTTGAGAGAAATGAAAGGTATCCAAAGTTACAGGAAATTGAACCCATGCTCTCCAGTAAGAGTAAAAACGTTCTAGCTGTCAGGTCAATGCGCCCCTATAATGTGGTAGAATATATAATGCATGTATTTCTCATGAATAACATCCAAAGAAGTAAGAAATCGTATATATTATCTAAAGGTTAAAAACAAGAGTGAGCTCCAAGGAAAATTAAAAGCAGAAGTAAATAGTGGAGACTGATAAAAAATGAATTTTTTTGCAGTTTTTCAAAGCAAAAATATTTTTTACCACTTGCGATGTTTTTACATATTTATCAAGAGAGTGATTTTGAAATAAGGCAAATTAAGACCAAATTTACCGTAGAAGACTAAGTGTAAAATTCTGTCTTTGTGTGGAATGAAATAACTGTGCAGAGAAAAAGTTTTACAATCACATGTATTCCGTCAAATGTTTAAAATTTTTAAAAAATCCCTGTTTTTCTTATTGTCTTCATAATCTAATAATATTAATCATGAAGTTAAGTATGTTTAGATAAACTACAAAAGTATTCCTACAAAACTATAAAAGTGTTCTTAGTTTTCGGATCAAATTTTTTAAAAATGATCCATGTCCCTGAAATGCCTTATATCTTGTGTAATTTTTATGTACAATGATCTACTGGGCAAATAAAAATATCATTATTTCTTATTATTATGCATAATTTATCACTTACCGAGTACTTCTGATGCTCAGTTCTTAGATAGAAAAAAATGAAATAGGATTTGCTGCAGTTAATCATGGCTTAAAGAATCCAAATATGAAACTCTCATTTCAAATCTCAATTCTGAATCACTAAAATCTATGAATATAGGAGACCTTTAGATATATATGAGAAAGCATGTAACCATTTTATTAAACCATTATAATATGAAAATGTTAGATTATTTCTGTAATTATTTATTTTACAGGTTTAGTCCCATTGACTTTATATAGAAAAATTTCACAGGAAAATAAAGTGTAATTTGCCCTTCTAAATATCCTTAGACTCAGAATTATCAATTGAAACACAAAATCCACAAATACAAATCTTGTTAGTTCAATTATCACCTACAGTTGTGAAATATTGATACTGCCATATTAAATTGTAAATATTATTTATGTTTTTGAAAGAAAATATTACAAAACGTTTGTAGTAGTAGTTTTTATAGGAGGCGACCAAGAGCTAAGGTCATTTGTGCCATTAGGGATGGATGGGAAAGGAAGGGTGACGAAAAACCCAACATCAGCATTAACCTACTCTGGTCAACAGGTGCCAAGGGGTCCGCAGTTTAATGTACCATCCAATGAACGTCATACTCACTCAAAGAGCCCTCCATTAAGCACCTCAAGTAGGGATTGAGATACCACTTAAAAATCTTTGTTGTCTCCCGTTTGAAGCCGGGTTCAAATCCTGGGAAGCCCATACATTAGCCACTGCACCATTCTGGCCCCTACAAAACGTTCTAGGATGTTAATGAATATGGATCATGGGAAATCGGACACACAAGACTTACTAGTAACCAAGCACACTAGTGAGGGTGATAGGATTGTTCAAAAAGGCTCGTGGGCTGTAAGGATCGTCACAGTTGAGGCAATAATGCTGCACTCTACAAACATTTCAAATTGGACATCTCATTGTAAACTGATATCCGGTGGGACCATTGCTATACATGTACATCTGCCAATATGAAAGGCTACTGATGATGTCACAGGGAGGCTTTAGCCCCAACTTATTGTTCTTTTGTCGCACCATTGAATGAGTTCACATATCCTGCCATCATTTTTGCTCACAAAAAGCTTATTTTAATAAGGATGGTATTTTTACACCAGCAACTGACACAAATGAACAGAGACGGCTTTTAATATGTATTACAGAGCTTATTGGCCCATCAACATTTGGCTAGTAATATCAGGAAACAACAGAGGGAACTATTTCTCCTGCCAAGTTATTTGAATGTATGTATTTATCATTTTCTCATGAACAGGACTCACATCCCTTCCCCTCCATCCTTCAGCAGAAGGACGGTACACTAGTGGCATACTAACTCATGGTACCACATCAATGGTGCCCAACACCATTTTGCACTTCATGTGCAAGAATAATGGAGTGCTACATTCCCAGAGTGCTGAATTGGAAAGGTTATTTGTATCAGCTGCTAAGCTCATTTGACTCCATGGAACTCCAATATACTCTTGGGACTAAATCAAGTCTGGTGTATGACAGCCATAGGAAACCAAAGATATGTTTGCTAAGCTCTTAGCCACATGTTATGTCATACATATAATGTAAGATACCTTAAAGTGATTGTAGCAATCCATTGTGCAGGACCATTGAATCAAAGTTGGTGACTACCGTTTCAAATCCATATTTTTGTGTTACCAATAAAATATGCATCATATAAACTGAAACTGATTCGTGATAAACCATAAACACAGTAATCAACCCGAAGGTCGGTTTAGTAGGTGATGGTAGAGCTCACCCGTGTACCAAGCCCAATGGTGTGTGAATATTCACACATCAGGGTAGGGGGGCCAGTTCCTTTCCCTGTGCCGGTTATGGTTTCCCAGGAAGATCTGGTACCCGAAAAATCAACTAGCTTGGGTGGAGCTGCAGGTGCTGAAAGTGCCTTGCCCGGGAATCGAACCCGGGACCCTCTGGTCAGTAGTCCAACGCTCTACCCGCTAGACCACCACGACCCGCCTGATTTGTGATATCCTACTTCAACTAGACAAAAGGAATAATGTGATTGGTGTTTTCTATTACTTCACAAAGACTTTTGACTCAGTTGCTAATGCAGTAGTACTGAGGAAACTTGAGGAAAATAGAATCTCTGGGATAGCCAACCAATCGATAAAATCTTTTCTCAAAGGAAGCTCACAAACAGCTAACTTATACTCAGTTGAATCATTTGCAATCTCTAATCCTTTGATGATTGAGAGAGGTGTCCCTCAAGAATCTATTCTGGGTCCCTTACTTTCCTTCTATACATAAAAATCTCCCTAAACATTTTGTTAATGGGTCATAGCACAAATATGTATGTGGATGATACTACTCACCTAACCACCTCCAAGAGCCTAAACCATGAAGTAGAACAGAGTAACACTGACTGTATAAGTAAATGGTTGGAATATAATTTGGTGTTCATGAACAATGAGAAAACAACATACATATATCCAATTTCATCCCCACCAAATCAAAATTATAGCCTCCCCACTTTTGAAGATACTCCCACTTTTCTAAAGGATGCATACTCATTAGTATTAACCTGGAAAACTCATTCGGATATTATAATCTCTAAAGTTGCCATAGAATGCTACCTACTGTGAAAAATAGTGACCCTGATTGATCATGGTATATCTCTCTCAGTATATCATGCATTCATTCATAGTCGACTGAAATATGGAATCGCCATGTGAGGGCACTCATATCATTCCATGTGCCTCTTCAGTGCTGCAAAAATGACCCGCCAGAATCCTAGGCAAAGTTCCAATGGCATGCAGTTGTAGACCTTACTTAAAAAGTTTAACTATTCCCTGCATATATATTTTCTATGCTAATACTATTGTACAGCAAAGCAATGCCATGTTCAATATGATAACCAATGCTGATGTATATAGGCACAGCACAAGAGGCATGACTTCAGGATAACTACTCACAACTCTGCAATGTTTGCTAAGAACTCTAGTTATCCTGATAGAAATTCCTGAAATCATTACCTAGAAAACTAAAGGAAATAAATTTTTTGCCATTAAGTCTAAACTTTATCAGTTCCTTTGCAAACAGAATGCTCGTCTCTCACAGTCGGTAAATAATTTTATTTTTATGCAAGCTATTACTGCTTCTTCTTTCTTTTTTACATGTGATTAGCACTTGTATTCAAACTCTAATTACAATTGTATTACATTTGTCTTAAATATTTGCCATCAATGCGACATGCTCCATACGTGACTTTTAGGAACCAATAAACATCATAATTATAATCATGGAATACATAGGATGAATTAACCAAGCAATTCAAAAGTCTTCCCTTTTCAAACCATGGCATCTCATTCATCAATTCTCCCTTAATTTATTACTCATTTAGTGGTTTGGTGGCTATCATACTGGCTTCCCACCGAGAGGGTCTGGGTTCGTATCCTGGAGAAGGCAGATTTTTTTCAGTGGTATCTCGATCCCTACTTGAGGTGCTTCATGGAGAGCACTGCAGGTGAGTATGCTGTCCATTGGATGGGACTTTCAATTGTGGACCCCTTCCTCTATAAACTACTACTAACTAGTGGTTTCCATTAAAGAAACATTCTGAAATAACATTATGCACAATATGGACTGACAATGCATCAGACTAAATTACTCAGCCCAGTATCCATCCCATAAATCATGAACAGTTGGACAATTTTTATATGGAAAAATTTGCTTTCAACAATCCCTACTCAAATCCTTCATTCTTAACTATTCTTAAATTTATAATTGCACTAATTTTTTATGATAAATTATTAGCTAAAAAAGCATTATGATGAATAATCTCTATTTATTCGGAACTTCCATACATGAACTCTCTGCACCCTATGTGTCATATTATAATTGTACAAGGCTTCTTCCCCGGCATCTCAGGAACACCTGGCCATAATCCATTGGTGCTGATGGGTTCCTATTCATTGCACTCTAAGTTCCCTCAGCCTCTACCGATGTACTTCCCATAACTCTAAAGCTACTTATGCCCAGTTCTCTCTCCTGCCTTACCGCAGTGTTATTCTCATCTATCATCATATATAAACACACTATGGAAAAAACTTGATAACTAATAATGATAGCTGATGCTACCACATGAAAAACATCGTGTACTCAAATTAATGATGAAAAAGTCAAATGTAACTATAGTTATGCATCCTGAAGTACCTACCTAGATTGAATATCTCAACATCATTTTCACAACCATCCCATGTTGATATATCAGTGTTCAAAATCAAAGACAATACATATGTAGTACATAACAAATTCTTATTTAAATGCAAAGGCAACTACAGGGCAATAATTCATACAATAATGTATGCCACCTTATGAGAATGTGTTGTGAAATTTTGACAAAGAACCATGGGTTATAAATTTCAGCCTTGAACAATTGTATCACAGTATTTCATTACAGTTAGCAATATTTCCTTTTGCGACACATAAGCAAGCAGGAAGTGTTTGACAAATGTTTGTGAGTGCTTTTCAAGTGAAAATTTAATTTCATGAAAAACTCTGACCTAGTATACAAGATAAAAATTACGCCAAATAACACAATGCATTGTCCTCCATTTACAGCTCATTATCTTAAAATATAGACACAACTCAATTTTGATACTTAAACTTATTTGTTGAAAGAAAAATAACAGTTAATGAAACCAGTTTTTGTGCCATTTATCCTTTCATAGTACCATTGATGTCACTATAATTTAGAGAAAGATGAAAATTAGAATGTTTTGGGATGAGTAGATGATTTAAAATGACTTGTTATGAAAATGGCAAGATTAAAACATTTAGTTAGCTATGAGAAAATTACAAAATCATGAAGGACATACAAAAACTAAAAGGATCCTCAGTTTTAATGTAAACATAAAAAATACAAAGAATTTTCCCCTTGCCACTTAATATCTTTAAACAAACAAATGAAAAAATACCTTTGAGCATATTTTTATCATATTAAGATAAAAATCATAAGAAAGAAGCAAAAAGAGGCACTGTTTCAAACAATAATTCAATAAAAAATACTTGCAAATGAATAAAATTCACCAATTTCACCAGAGAAAATAGGATTCTATAAATATACCTTAGAATGAAAGCACACGTGGTATTCATAAAATTATTGATTGCAATATTTTAGCAAAAAGATAAAAAATGTTACCCTTTTAAAATTCATTCAGACATCATCCTTCAAAAATTTTATTGGTACACACTGTTCAGCATTCCAGCAAATATAGCCCATTTCACAAATATCTGGATATTTTACGGCTACTCCACCAATCTTACTGGTTCACATTCCAATCTACATTTGAAACTTCTTTTAGCCTCAATTTATTAACAATGAAAAACCATATATAACTTTCATCAACAGTTGTGACATAACATCTTAATTATAAATGCAAGAAATATCACCATTGTATTTTGATTTGAATACAATAATTATAATAATAATAATTACATCCATATAACATTGAAATCTACTCCCATTTGTAAGCAGGCAAGGTTAGGAGGTGCAACAAGGATACTTGACTAGAAGTCATATAGGCTCACATTAACAACTTATGTACATAGAACTAGCCTACTGTGTCAATACTGCATTAGCTATAATATCACCATTTATAAATACACAATAGAAAAAGAATATAATTATACCTTTGACCAAATTATTTGAGTTTATTGAAACTCAAGTATCCTGCTGATGAACCCATCCTAACCCACTAAGTTTTAACATTAACTACAAAACATTTGCGGCTAAAGTGATTAAACACTCAATTAATAGTTGATCTAGGACACTGCAGCAAAATCTGGCAGCAAATCATCACGACTTAAACAATAGCTATGCACTTTGAAACTGTTGTATAAAGATGTCAACTACATTGTACATGAAAAGCTAGAACACCTAAAATTTTTCACGGAAAAGTTCACAATCTTATTAATTTGCATACAATTACATCAATAAAATTCTTCTGCAAACTGACACATTCCTAAGATTGCTTTTAGTTGAAGAAACTGTTTTGAAATGAAACCATACAAAGTTAGGTAGTTGAATTTCATTATTTGTTGGACTAACATTCAGGATACAAACTAATATATCAAGAAACTAGCTTTTTCTATAAAATTTCTGGTAATATTTTCATTAAAATCTATCAATTGCTCAATTAATAACAGTTCCATTATAAGTGCATTGTTTCTGCAATAATTTTGCTATCGATTACAAACAAAAGCATTTCTCAATTTGCTATTGAAAATGTAGCATGAACAATAATGTTTTCTTTATTAACACACTGATTATAAAAAGATATTTTATTAGTCACTATTAAATTTTACGTAATGCTTTTGATAAAAAATAATGCCATGGTGTTATTTATGCCTTAATGTGATAGCAAATATTTACATGCAAACTGTGCCCAACACCAAATGAAGAAAAAAAATCATAAAAATATTAGAGTACAGAGTCAATCAAAATACCGCAATGCCACCTCATTATCTTCCTCAGTTGGGTAGAAGTTTATTTACTATATATAACATCTCAGCAGCTTTGTGTAAATATGTGAGCTTATACTAGTACAAGGCATTCATTCACATCAATTCCACCATTAACTTTTACATAGTAATATAAGGAAAATTATTTGGAAAAACTTGTAAGTGCATTTCAGCTTGAGAAAAAGAGGACAGTGGCATCCCATTACTCATTAGCAATCATTTATAAATAAATTCGACCAATTAGCAACTTGATAAATAAAACAGTTTCTGGCGTAACTTGGTGGAAAATCTTCATACTGACTTTTAATAATGAAACCACTTTACTTTTCCACATAAACTTTGAAGTTTATGTGGAAAAGTAACGTGGTTTGATTATTAAAAGTCGATTAGCAACTGGCGGTTAAATAAATATGATTGTGAATAAAAAAATAAATGCAAATACATGCACATAATTAGTTATATGAGAAATTGCAATAAAATATTTTCACAGGTAAAAAAGGTCATTGGTACTATTTTTTCTAAATCAAACAAAAAAATGGACAATTGACACACTATAAGAAATTTCATGAAGAAGTTGCCATATGGGTATACTATTTTAAGATAAATAGAACACACTTAGCAATTAAATAATTAAAATTTCACAACAAAAATTACGGACATAATTTTTATAGTTTTTGGATTTTGAGCTTGGAAGAATACAAAGAGAAAATATGATGCTATGTAAGTAGAAAACTCAAATACATGTCCAGTTAGTAGGCATAGAATGAAACAAATGAGCATTAGTGTTGGGCAGAATATGCATTGTGAGACTAAGTACCTATATTCAAACCTATAAAATGACTGTTATTTGTAAAGCAAAAAATATCACCTTCACACATCATAATAGAAATGCATGCTGAAATATTACTCTACATGAAAACCCATTGATTCATAAAAGCTTGTCAAAAAGGATGAACATCCTATGGTGCAAAAAGTTCCATCACAGACAATGTCAAGGAGACAATATTTTCCAGAACCTGCCAGAAGCTTACTCCCTCGTAACTAGTACACATTGAGCCATGAGGAGTGGTGCTACATGAATTCATGCCCCACTTGGGGGCCATGCTGGATGTTGAAATTACAACTGGAAACGCTCTTTTAACTATCACACATCAGCTCCAAAGATTATTCCAAAAACCTTTCATGTCAACAGTGTTTTCAGCCATTTCAACTAACTATGAGAAGTAAAACATAATGTTCAAAGAAATCCAACTTGGTTGTATGCGCCAATCTCCTTCCAACAAACAAATTCCTCTGGGTAAGGGATGCCATGCCAATGAGGCTTCTTGGCCAACTGCTGTCAGGAAGGATGTCATATTTGCAGAAGCAAGGATCAACGGTTGACGAGGGGTGGGGGTGCCAATTAACTTTGGAGGGGAGAACAGCAACACCCTCCTGCTTCCTCAGCTTACCAACAAGACCCAGCTCAGCACATGCAACCACCTTCTTGGTCCACAGCCTCCGTTGCTTGTGGAGTCCTGCTCTGCAGATCCACAGCTGTTTGATTTGATGCAAGATAAAATTGTTGAGAAGAGGGAGGTTGAAGAAAACAATGGGTCAAGGTAAATACTGACACCTTTTTACTATTACCAAGTGGTACATGCATTCAATTTTTTTAAACACTGTAATTACCTTCTGCAAAACATATACTGAAAAAACTTCAATGTATTGTCATTTGAGTTCGGTTAATAAAAAAAGGCCATAGGCATCAAATTCTCCACCAAATGTGCTAATCACTATGGTGCTAAGATGTGGCTAAACATAGGAGAAAGGATTACTGGGTTTTGAGGCCATAATAAGAAGGGAAGTAAAATTAAAAAATGACACCTGGGAGAAAATATAAATGAAAGATGAGAAGCAAAGAAAATGTAATAAATATGAGAATGGAATGCACTTATTTGTACTGCATTGATGCATCTCCAAACAAGCACTCGCCTGCCACAACTTGAGCAGATATAAAACCCAAGGATATATGCCAGGGTTTTCAATAATGCTATGTAATTAACTTTTAATGCAACTAATTTTCAAAAATCATCACCATATATTTTTAATTATAGGAAACATTAGCACTGGAATCAAGAAATGAACCTAACAAAATTTCATCACACTACAACATATTTTTCTTGCATACACATTATTTATTTTCAGTGAACCAGCAAATTTAAATAAATAAGAATACTCAGAACATAGGTGAATTCATATTGTCAGATTAAAGTTGATCATATTAAGATTTATGAAACAAATTTAAAAATAAGTAAAGTAGGTAACCTAACTTATCCTTAGTCACTATTCATAAGATCAAATGTTATTGTCTCCAAAACTTAGCATGTGTTCCCTCTCTGAATATTTCAAATCCCTGACTCAATACAATGTACCCTATCCTACCTTAGAATGTTTCAGGGATAGTGGTCATCTTCAGAAATAAAAACATATAATCCTGAGAAGGAAATTTAAATAAGTTAACATGGTTTTGATGGAATAGAAGATAAAATGCCCAAGCTCAATAGAGAATATATTCCAAGTAATGTGTAAAATTTTTGTTTTAAAATAGTTTCATAAATGAATTACTAGTTGTTCCTTTGCAAATCAATCATTTAAATTGATACTTTGTGGTAAAATATGTTTTATTTGATTTGGTAATTAAAAATTGTAAATTGTATCAGCAATGACATTGTACATAATAGATCAGATAACCACATAATTGTTTATGAAAAAGGTGGGATACCACACTTAAGGAACAAGGAATGACCACAGGGAAGAAAAACAGTTATACAGAATTATTACTTAATTATAGCTAACATCAGATTTCAATGCTACAGTAGCCATAGGTAGATGAAGAAAATTCTGATTAAATCAGATTATATTATGGTTAGGGACTTTAAAGAACAGTCAATCCACCAGGAGTAGATGCAGATCATTATTTACTGCTTATGCAGTGTGTGTGTGTATAAATATATATCTTTGAAATTGACACTTTGGCGACGCACAAACACACAGAAACACAAAGAAAGGACACTCACAGTATGTATTGACGTTTTGACGGCTCGACCGTCGTCATCAGGTCGAGCCGTCAAAACATACTGTGAGTGTCCTTTTTTTGTGTTTCTGTGTGTCGGATAAAATCTTAAATAAGTACCAGGGACTGCAGCCATTAGGAGAAATGTGGAATTATTTAAAAGAAGTAATTATAGCTGCACATTAAATAATAGGAAGATTAAATAGAAAAAGAATTGGGAAGACATGGGTTATAGAATAGATAGTTAAGATAAATGAAACACTTAAATGAAAAACCTATACACAGAATTGGGGAGAAAAGAGAATTAAGAGAGAAAGAAAGTATTAGAATAATAGGACAAAATGTGGTAGAAAGAGTAGTGCAAAGATAGAGATAATTTAACTGAGCACTGAAATAGCTTATCTGTGCAGTAGAGTGAAAAACACTTAGGTAAAGTAAAGAAAACCCACAATATACCTTAATTGCACAATAAAAGAGATAAGAATTGAAAAGTATTGACATGAAAGACAATCAAGCAAGATGTAAATAATGCATTTAAACTGGATGGCGAAGATTTTACGCCAGCAATTTATTTACTAGAAAGAGATTATTGCAAGATGTCATTTAAGAAGATGAAAATGACTACATGTGGGGATAAACAACAAACTTGCTGAATAACTCTAAATGGAGAAACCCGAAAGGATTAGTCACCCAGCATGGGCCCATTCTTCTCATTTATGACGGAGGTCTCAAAACTTCACTAGATCAGTATTAATTTCAACGGAAAAAAAATAGCAATGGTATGTGATGACTTTGGGGCCATTAGATTTCACAAATGGAAAAAATAATAAGTAGGTTCATCAACAAAAATAGGGGGAATACAGCACACACATACTAAGGGGAAGAACAGTTTGGATATAGAAAAGGGAAGGGTATGCATGATACCAGTGTAGTAATAAGAGTATTTATAGGAAGGAATATAGAATATAACCAGGATGTATTTGTTTGCTTCATGCATTTTTGGGAAGTCATTTGACATATTACACAGGACATAATTAATGAATGCAATACATAAGATAAGTAGAGTTTAAAAGTAACTTTCCCAAACCTTGTATATATATCAAATCTGCAAAAGTGTGGGTATTGGATTGAGAATCAGGAAGGACTGCAATAGGCAGAAGGGGTATTACTCCATAATTGTTTGATAATGCTTGTGCTTTTCAACACATACAGGGATGAAATGGTAAGGAAGGCATGGGAAGTGCTAGAGTAAGATTTGTGCATGGTCAAGCATTAGTAACCTAGTCAGCCAAGGGATTGCAACCATTGCTTCATGAATGACAGAACCAGTGCTATTGGTACGAGATGAAAATCAATTGCACAAAAATGAGAGTAATGAGGTTCTCATGAAGCAGTAGTATTAGCAATTGGGAAAGGAAACCAACAGCTAAAATCGTTTGCAGAATTAGAATAAGTGGGTAATTCGGTAGAGGTAATATTTTCTGGAGATGGGGATAGCAACCCAGGGTCAGCATTAGGTTAATCTTAAAGAAAGGCACCAAGAGGTCCACAATTAAATATCCCATCCAATAGATGTCATACTCCTCATAAATACTCTCTAAATAACACCCCAAGTGGAATAAAACCCAGGCCCTCAGGGCCACCTAGTGTGGGAAGCCACCACATCAACCCAATCCCTTATCTCATGAATTATGAAGGCTAAGTTAAATATTAAGACTTCCAATGATACACTAAAGAATGCAACACAGTTCATAAGACTTGACAAAGAAAAGGAAGATGATGACAGGGATCTTAGTAGAAAATAAAGGTAAGGTCAATGAAAACTTTCAAGTGTGGAGCATAATTTTGTATTACTTCAAAACTTAAGTTGCTGAGGAGAGAGGACAAGAGATAATTGGAGGCTTTTGAAATGCAGTGGTGGAAATGTAAAAAATGAAATGCAGACAAGGAGAAAGTGCGAAGCATGGTCGGGTAAAAAAGGATGCTTGAAATAATTCAAAGAAGGTAGCCAAAGTGGATGCAAGATATGTATTGAAATACAATTGAAAGTTGAAGTCTGTCTGATGCAAATGAATGGATAGAAGAGTTTTTAAAATGTGAAGTTAAAAAAATGGATTAATAGTAATATGGTGTGCTTTTAGGATATTTAGTATCATATTATACTGGGCTAAGAAGTGGAGTAATACTTAGTTACTGGGTACATCAAAAACCTAACTTAACTGGTAGACTAATGTTGATATTTAGCTTCAAATAGGTTCACACAATACTATAAAATATGTGGACAATAGAAGAGGCAATAATGTACCTCGCATAATGACAGATACCTCACAGATTATTTTCACATAATTATTTTTGTACAAGAGATACCAAAATATAGTCCTGCCTCTCATTGACCATCTTTCAAAAAATTGGCAAGGGAATGCCACTATTGCTTCTGCAATGCTGAAAGTTAAGTTTGGGATGAGCATTCCACTGCATTTCTCAATAATCTCCTCACCTGACGCTTAATTCATTTGAGGTTCTCATTACAGATGTGACTTCAATATTGTACAAGTAATTCAATATAGCTTTCTATTGTTTTAAGCTCAACTTTGTGGAAGTTCATGTTCATTAAATAAAGAAACACAATGTATACATCCACTGTTCTTTATTATTGTACAACTAGTTTCAACGCTTAGGCATCATCATCAGGTCCTGATGATGACGCCTAAGTGTTAGTTCAATATAGATTTGTAGTTCCTCTCAAAATGAGTTATTTTAATTGCGTAGTCAAAACTCAAGTTTAAAAAAATATGACAAAACATAAATTTTTAAAACTTTACCGGCAGGCTATATTTAATGTCTATCTTTGAGCAGAAAAATGATTGAACACCAATAGCAGATTAATATTCCTTCAAAATGGAAGTTTCATTAAAATATATATTCCATTTTGTTGATTTTCATTCATATCAAATACTACCAATGCTGAACAGTTGAAATCCAAATATATCTTTACACAAAAATGAATATCTTTGCAAAGTTTTCATTCCCAAATTTACAAGATAAAAAGCATAATTATGCACTTATCTTTGAGGATTCCCTACTTATTTTTCAAGCACTAATGTGAGAAAGGATCATGTTACCATTCATACAGTTAAAATCTACTGTTAAAACAATACCTATCAATTTAATTTCTTTTAACTTGAGGTTATTCAGGAAAATGCTTCAATATTTTCCATTCTTACATATTTTAAAATTATTTTTCTATTGTAACCACAAACCTGATACAGAAAACCCATTACTATGTAACTAACAAACCAAATCATTCAATTAACACATACTATTTCACTTGAATATTTATTTATTGGAAACATATTTCAAATAATCCATCCATTAAAGGAAATTAAATGAAATCAATGTGTGTCAATTTAATTATCTGACTGAACTGCATTAAAAACATTTAAAAATCATTTTAAGCCCAGAGCAAAACAATTACTATCCCATTTTGGTGATTTCTTCAATATTCAAGTTTTTTTTATTGTAAAGAACTAAATTCTGGGAAAATAGGTAGGATAAAATCATCAAATTCAGTATCCAAAAACTTTTAGCATAAAAATGAAAATGTATAGTATGTTCCACATTTTAATGAACAAAATCAAGTGAAATAAACTGAAATATACATTATGAAATTATACATAGTTTTAAAACTTAACTGTGCATAAGCTTTTATTTCATGTAAAGACCAAAAGTGATGATGATGGAGAATGTCATGCCACAAAAAGTGAGCTTGCTACAGCAGAGGTACAGATAATTTCTATGTATAGAACTTTACAATATATACTTCAATAAAATGAATCATTGTATATACATAAAAACAAAACTAGAACAATTACTGATCCTATACTACAATAAGATTATTCTGGATTAAACTACTAAGGAGCATAAACTCACTAAATAACTAGCTGCTGCCTAAACTTTGACAAATATTTTCATATCACCTCATTTAGAATCATATGCCTTAATCTCATTTTGAATGTTTGGGCATGAATAAAAGGCATAAATAAATGAAAATAGATACTTATCCAACGTTATCAAAGGATTGCCAATACATACATATGCAGATAAATAGCGGCTAAAGTATTCTAATGAGTAGGTACCTATATTTAGCATTAATAGAAATTCAGACTATGAACCTACACAGTGAAAGTACAAAGTGGCAAGCCCAGAAAGTAAACACTAATAAATCATTAAAAATTACTGATGCCCTCCAAACTATACATTAAAATATGTAACTACATTTCCCTAGCTAAATTGAAGAAGATATCAAATGAAAAACTATAATAGAACAATACAATAGAGGAATGAAATGAATTGATATTTTCAGAATGTGTGTGAATGGTAGATATAGAAAAAAAATGCTTTCAGATCTATCACATTAAGGGTTCTCCAATCTACTAAAATTAGGAAAACATTATGCTGGAACAGATAAAAACATTGATGAAAATTTTAGCAAAAGCGTTGAAACGCAATATAGATAAGAAAGCACTTATACATAAATTCAAAATTTATGAGAATGATGGCAAGTGAGAAAAATTCATTAACAAGTTTTATTTAAATAAAATGTTTTCAAAATTTGTCCAAATGTTGTGAATCATTTATTTGGGCTAAATTTTAAATTCCCAGAAGTATATACACCAATGCAATGGTCCCAGTGCATTAATGAGGTACCTCATGTTAAATTTACACACAACATAATTCACATTAAATTAAATTTTAAAAATCAAGGTTAGTAAACATATGACCTTTTCTACATATTAAATGGTCTGAGAAATGTGTAAATAACTACAATCACACACTGAGATGAGTGTTTACAATTGAAATATAAAGGCTTTCCAATCCATACACCAACTGAAAACATTTCAACTTAAAATACTTTGTCTATTTACTCATGAGACTAAAATCTAGAGAATTAAAAAATGGGGCACAGCAATTAGGGATAATATGATTTAAGTTAAATAATGGATCTGACGAAAGGAAAGTCAAATTAGGGTGTTACTTTTAAAACTTAAATGGTTTATCTGTTTCAAAATTATATTGACTCTCAATGAAACACAGAAAATTAATATTTAATCACTACATTTAAAAGCAGAAATAAACAACAATACAAATATTTTTCTACAGTTGAATTATTAAATAAGCATTAATAAAATTGCATTCATTCGCTTTCACATAACATTCAAGTTTTCTGAGGCTAAGAAAGTAAAATGTTATCAGTTAACTGAAATAGTTCAACAATAAGTACTTAAATCATGCTAATGCTGCAAGGAACTTTGATACATAGTAATACAACAAAATGTTTTAATCTAGCATGAAAGAATTATGAGCATTATAATACAATTTCTATCGCAATACACTACCTCATAGAGATGCACATGAGTTATCCATGTAGTTCTCTCATTCATTTTTAATCTCAGAGATAAGCCATCGTTAATTGTAAATCATCGTGTAAAAATGTATTTCTTGGCATTCTATGCTCATCAAATGGGAATTGTACAAATAATAACTATTGTAATATGGTACTGCATATGTCCATTCAGATTGAAAATTTCCTTTACATGAAATTTAGACAATTAAAATTTAGAAATCTATTGCATAATAAATAAATTTTAATATTCTTTCAATCTTCCAGCTAAATAGGTTTCAATGAACAGGAATATATAGAATGGTAGAAACTCGATAAAAGCCTAGACATCTAAAAGTAAGTAGATTAAAATATCTAATCACTCATGAATGCAATGAAAATGACAATAAGATTAACTCCAGTAAATGCCACTCAATTTACTGTTTTGGAAAATTAACAGAAGAAATACCTGATGTAAACAAATCATACATGAGTAAAAGATCAATCAGTCACAGTTTGTACAGCATTTATATCCATCTTAGCAAGAAATGCTATTTTGTAGGATCAACAAGGAGAGAAATCAATTATTTCATTTTGAGCATAAAATAACAGGAAACTACATATCTTTCAACTAGTAAATGATGTTATTAACATTCAGGTCAGAGCATGTTTTAACAGAGAAATACTTGGAAAGGATATGCATCTTCTACTTTCTTTATACAACTTTCTTAATTTTATTGAGAATGATTAATGGCATTAATAAAAAAATTGAGTGTTTCAAAGGATACCATGTGATCAGTGAGTGCTGTATGTGAGAAGTAACAAAAGTAGACAAAATTGTAAACATTTGACAGGCCAACGACAAATGCATTTTGATAAGAAATGATGCAACATATGGTAAACCAATCCTGAATAATTTACAGATTATGTATAACCTTAGATTTTGTAGATGGTAGATATCAAATTTTGCTCAATGAATAATTAATTGCTAATTTTTAAGGAATGAAAAATACATAAAATATAATTATCTAATTAGTTAAATAACAGTATCAAGAAGTAATAAGCGATGGAATGAAAAACACTGCCTTTTCCAAGAATAACATTTAATCAATGACTGTGTCGTCATTATGAGCACATCATCAGATCTGACATGTAACAAAATCAAGGTCACACATCAACTTTAACAGTTATAAAAGCAGTATCAGTCACCCCATTGCAAAACAATGACTGGATTTCACATGGCGGAGATGGAAAATTAAAATTAAACTATGAAATGTCCATAGTTTTGATGAAGTTTTCTGAAATCAATAGACATCACTAGAAATTGGGGTCATAGGGGTGCTTCACACATAGGACATTAATTCTATGGCCACTTAATATTGCATCTGAAGGCAAAGCTAAAGAAAAGTAAATAATACTTATATTTAGTGATTTAAAAAGAAATCAATAATATTGCAATGGAAATCATTTACTAGAAACGATTTACTGAAAAGAAGAAATAATTATTGTAGCTATATTGTTCATGAGATAAAATCAAAACAGAGCAAATAACCACAATGTAGGTTTGATAGATGAATGCAAAAGCTCACCACATATACAGAATAGTCCTAAACAGTAACTGAAATTCAGACATCAGCATTAAGGGACCAGTTTCTTTTCCTGAGACATCCCCAGAAGACCTGTTACCTAAAAAATCACACTACTTGGGTGAAGTGAGGGTACAGAGTTGTCACCCTGAATTAAACCTGAGCCTTCTGGTCAATAGCACAATGCTCTACCCACTGAACTACCCTCCCCACTAAAAGATAGTGTATGCAAAAGTTATTAAATCACACTTTAAATGATTCATATAAATACAAATATTTGCAAACTACCCCCACAATCAATTCAAACAACATCAAATGCTAATAGTTATCAATATTTTTCAACTTATAATCAAATTAAAATAGAGAAATTTTCATGAATTAAAACTCAAAAATTACATACCATAATGTCTCTTTGTAGTAAAACACTATATAGTATAACATAAATAGCAGTCCTATGCATCAATATCAGCCTTCAGATTTTAGAATTTCAATTATTGTAAATCTTTGAGGCAATGATATAATCACTCATTACATATAGAAGGCTAAATATATAATCCAAATATTTCTTTTTTCCAAATGGAGGGTATTAGTATTCATTTATTTTTTAAGTTTTTGTGATTATGGGAGTTCTCCATCACATCATGAAAATATGTATCAGGATCTGAGTAATATTTCACATTCCAAGGTACCTACTATCATTTTGAATACAACAGAGTGTACCATTTAAGTGTACAATGAACATAGCTACGGTCGAGAATCAATGAAAACAAGAAAGCAGAGACCGTAATTTACGGTCTTGGCTTTCTTGTTTTCACAGTGTTCCATGATTTTGGGTGAAATTCAACAATTTATTTGCACTAATAGTTTTGCCCTTCCAAAATCTAGAATTCCCACAAATCACTAATACAATTATTTACTGTGACAGCTTTCTATAAATGGGGTCAAACTTCCAAGTATGACAAATTTTTCATTGAAACTTCATTTTAATATGGAGTATTAATTAATGCCACCATAATGTTTAATTAAACTTCGTGTCATATTTTATCAGTTTAATTAAAAACTGGATTCATCATAAATTTTTCACATTAAACGATGTATTTGTGGGTCCTTTCGATTGCACAACAAAGGAGACTTTACAGTATACTCAGTGTGTTATTTTTTAGGCACATTTGGCAACAAAAGGTGCATTTTAATGTTATTTTTACTGCCTGATAATCAACTTGAATGAAGCCATACATTAGTACGAGTTACTGCATGTGTAAGCTCTGAATCGGTTTTGGTAAAGCTTGTGATTGCTAAAAATTACATTATGCTGTCGAATGTGCATGTAATGGCAATGAGTAATTAATCCATGGTGAAGTGATTTTACTGAAAGCATCAGCAACCAAAAAAATTAAGCAACATTTTCAATTGATATTTATCTTTAGGACATCCATCCCTTTGTAGTTGATTTCATTTGTCTCTTATCCAGCAATTGCAACAATGAGGTAAATAATTCAATATTGTTCAACTTCTGTCCAAAACATTCAACAAACATTGATGAAACTAACTATGCAGATAAATAAACAAGAACTTTCCAAATATTTGCCCTAATTTAATCATAATTAAAAATATTTAGTCTGAAAACTTCTCATATACTTATAATCCTATTCCGAACTATATAAATATTAAAAATTTAATAAATTGAAATATTAACAACCCTTGATTCATACAAGAGCATAGTCCCTAATTATCCATATGCTTACTAGAAGTGGTTTTGATTAACTAATGGTGACCATGTTGGGAACTTAGGCCACGAATGTTTTGTCCATTTCATACACTACCCTCCTCCACTAAATACTTTCATATGAAATCTTAACTTTAGAACGACTGGAATTTCTTTGATTCTCAATTTAGTTCCCATGGCATTCACAAAACATTTCCAAGCCTTCACGGCATTCAAAAAAAGGTATGTTCTAGGTGACATAGTGAAACTCATAGGACATTAAGGTGGGGATTTAGCATTACAACCTCTTGCTATAATTAGAAGATAAGGTGTTTGACAATGAACTGAATGTTTGGGCTAGTTAACAATCATGGAAGCACAGGTTATTTATTTAACTTCATTGCACCCATATTTATATTATGGATACTCAAGTCCTTTTTCTGGACCATTAAAATTGTCCAAACCTCTTTCTCATCTCCAAAAGTGCATGCAATCATTTATGAAAGCTGCCCTACACTTTAAGCTTTCTATTCATGCTATCTTAAAAAGAATTTAAATCACCTTTAGGGCTTTAAAACTACATTATATTACTAAATGTAAATGCCATAAACAACCTTGGGTGTGTTCATATTGTTTTCCATTTCCCGTGGTTAAAAAATCTGAGCTACATATTAAAAGCATTAATGATCCACAGCAAAAGACCTTGTATAGAATTTTGGGCCCTGACCTTTTCCAATACATGTTAGTTCCATTGTTCTGGTATATTAACAATAGGAGAGCAGTCATTAAATAAATGTTTCACTCGTTCAGAAAATTAATATATTAATTACCTCATTATAAATTCAAGCTACTCAAGTTGTCCCATCAATGCAAATTCCCTGATACACATTTCTTTAAACCATTACTGAAGAATACCTGACGACATCCATGAATGAACATTGAAACACTCATTATACTGACTGTGAAAGTATTTCATAAGAAAGCAATTATGCAAACAAATTGCAAATATTCAGGATTGGAAAGTATCTTGCAAGTAATGGGAAGTCCATTTAGAACTTCCCAGATTTGACATTGGTGTTTACACACCATCACTAGACAAATACTCAGCAATATCTACTAGCAGTACATATGACTATCTGTTGGTGTCTCTGACCCTTTGAGAATGAACACAAGGACATCAAGGTACTGGAGTTCTAAATTGGAGTACTTAGATCAGATGCCTACACTTAGTAAATAGGATGCCTCCCTGACTTGCGCTCTTCTAGGAAGGGTGGAAAGAGCCCCACAGTATATGAATAGGCTTGAAGATAGCTTGTAAAATTTGGTTGCATGGATGCTCAAATAAATTATTTTTTAACCTTCACTCATTACCCACATTAGCAGAGTAATCCACATGCTATAAATAATGAACTGATATTTGTAACTTCCCAACTTAAGTCACCAATTCCACAACATTCATAAAATAAAATTCACCTGCATGAACATATTGCAAACCTAGCATCATGTGGTTATGAAGGTAAACATATGTGGTGGGCTTGCTGTACGATTGATTTTGAAATTGAGAGTTGAACTAAAAATTTAACTACATGCTAGTTATCAATGCCTCAAAGCAATTATATTCAAATTTGACAAGCTTGTGCTAACACAATAGGCTAGCTATAGACTTTCCAATATTAACTGAAGCCTTCATGACCAATCAAGTTGCCTGATATCTATGATATTCATAGATATGTCTGTAACAAATCCACAACCTCATGAGAACTATGAATCCTGCAACGAGACATCTTGGAAGCCTAAATATCAACATATAAGAGAAGGCATTTTGCAAGAAGTCATTACACACAACGGACCTTACCTCAATTGACAATTATATATTGCCACAAATCTCAAGTCAGACTGCCAGAAAAAAATACAAATTCAGTCACTAACAAAATTTAGTGAAATTATTGAGGAAGAATGAGTACTTTGGTCAAAATTGACCTGAAACAGCATTTCAAACTGGAGTAAATATAATTTTTTTTCTTTTGAATATGACAAAGATCAAATATGAGTTTTATAATAAGATTTTAATTAAAACCTTAGGTCATATGGAAGCTCGATCATCAAATGGGTACTTTTGTAAATCCATAATATTAGGGAAATGACAATTTTTTTACAAAATCTTTCATCCAGAACTGGCTTTTGGGAATTTAGTAATGATCCAATCCAAGAAAATATTAAAATTATCATTTGACAAACATAGGGAATCATAAACTCTTCCAAAAAATTCTTCATTTTATAACTTTGAAAATATTGCAAACATGCACTGAGCTAGTTGGAATTGTTGGTGGAATAAGATATAAAATAAGTTGCAAATAAAGTTAAAAAGCCTTTCAAGAATTTATTAATGATCACAATACTTTCAGGTAAAATCTTCTACAGGTTAAATATTTAAGATTGGCAACACTTTGAATCATTACATTTTACTTTATTGATTTTTTGTTAACAACTTTGCAAAATATTAAATATTCACAGGTGTTTTTCCAGTAAAAACTTGAAAGCAAAATGTAAAAACTTACCAAGCTTAAACTGCAACTTCAAAAAGTGATTGATGGTAACTATTACATTCAAAAAACAGGAAAAGAAATATGCATTTTGCAGACAGTCATCAAGATTAAAATAAGCTCAGAAAGTCCATCACTTCTTCGACTTCACCATACAAAAAAGCAAAAATGAAATCATGCACTTCATGAACACATGCTTAAAGCAACAAAAAACAATGCAAAGACATTGACATCCATTATATAAATAAGTTGATACAAATTATTCATTCAAATTCTGATAACCATTGTATGGTAAAACATACTTACAGCACAAGAATAAAAAAAATTCAAGAGGGATTGTAAACAATGCTATGTTAACAGAGTTCACTGTTATTTAACTATGGATTTAATAAAAGGTGAGTGCTTAACTGGAGCTGCCAAATTACTATAGTAGAGACCAGTTATTTTTCTAAAACCACATTCATGAATAGAATGTACACATATTATAAGGTGTTATCAAAGAAACTTAGCTCAAATAATTTTTCTGCAAACAGAAAGAAAGGAAAAGAAGACTAAGATGAAGGAAAAACAATCACCAATACAATATAGATCAATACGGAATGCTGCGTCAATTTTCTTAACAAATACTTGCTCATCATACTCATAAATTTAGTTTCACATTATAATCAAAAGAGATGAGTTCCAAATTTAACAAAATTCATTTTTGTGCAGCTCTAGAATGTTCCACAATATCAAATGACTCAAGTATTCTACAATATTTACAATGCATAAATAACCACGACACCAGGTCATGAAGCAAATAAATTTCAATTCATCATTTAAATGGGAATAATTCATCACACATTGCAATTCCAGAGGCCAGAGATAACAACATCACCTCCCAAAGCTGCAACACTATATGTATGCCCACCAGCAATGTTTCTGTGGAATGCACCATGAAACCACTTCATTATATTCACTATGATCACATGCCTCTTTTCAAGCCTTCAACAACCATTTTTGGGAGAATTAGTGTACATCCATACTGAAAAGGGATGACTCCTGACATGGTGCTCTTTGTGTATCACTCAAGTCCTTGGGTCTGGAGCAAGTACAACAAAAAACAAGGCAGGAGGGCCTCGATGGTTCCCCCCCAGGGACAGTGTGGTGTAAAAGAAACACTTGAAGACACATGGGTCAACAGGAACCTGCTTTGTTTCAAACTATTATTCTCCAAGTTCCCATGTGCTCTAGTGTGCTCTTCAGCACGAGCAATTCCCATTTTGGTTTGCCACATCGTTGGGAGTGTCCTTGAGAACAACTTCCTGCACTAAATATACATTAAGGAAAATAAAAACAAAATAATAAAAACGAAATAGCGCATACCAATGTATAACCAAAATTAAGAGTCAACACAAATGCTCTCTCTAAAATGTGACTCAAAGAAGACTGGAGGAAAAAACAATAGTGTTCTGAAAAATACCATATTTATCTCATTTTAAATGAGATTTCTCACAATTTACGAAAACTGGATCAATAAAAGAAAGCCAAGCCTCATCATGTCAAAAAATGATTAACTAAAGAGAAAAACAAAATTAATGTAGAAAACAATATTAAAAGTAAAGGCAAAATTCTTGAAAAAGTGTCTCTTAAGGTTAAGAATGGATAACAATAAAAAGACTAAAAAATTAAATCCTAAGATGTGAACTGTGCATTGCAAAGAGATGACAATTCCATTCAACTTCAAATCAACATGTACCATTACCTTTGAAAAACTATTGTACAATACTCCTTATATGCCTCAATAAATAAATCTTCAACCTATTTTGTACAAGCATGACTTTTTTCCACATGCTGACACAAAACAAAAACCTAAAAGACTATTATTCCACTGAACAACTAGATGGTAAATTTATGAAATATAAATCATAAAGCAACACATTATGCTGCTTATATATCACCACGATTTCACAAATATTCAACAACTTGGCCTTAAAAGATATTCACGACAAATTCAAAAATCTCTTACACATCTAGTCGATATGAAAGAATGATTTCAATAACCATTGCAATGAATTAAAGAAAACAAATTGTTTTTGGCATGGGAGTCCAAAAATAGAGCGAAATATTAATGTCTGCCTATATTCATTCTTAAACAAAGAGAAATAACAAGAGGTTGAAGTGAAATTTCTTCATGAGAAACTATGCACACTGAATCAAAGACATTTTTGTCAATTTTGATAGTATTTTTCAAGTTTTTTTAGCCGATGATCACAACTTCTACAACATCATTGAGAAATTTTAGATGACAAGAATACCAAATTTTATCTCAAGAATACGGACCTTGGAAACATCAGTCAAGGATTACAATAATACCCTACTGCTATTCAACCCAGTCAGTAGGAACTTTCAAAACTTCTGATTCACAAAAGTTACCTTCATAGTAGTTCATCTTTTCACTACCCAGAACAGTGACGAACAAATATTTAACTATCAACTTCTGTATTCTTGCCACAATTTTGATTTGTACAATTAAACAAATGTGTTGAAAGACTAAACAACAATGAAGATTTTAACTGAAGAGGTCAATTCTTTGACTAAGGCTTTAAGGAAATTCTTAAGTTTCTTTTGTGAGTATAACTCAAGAAGTGTAGAATGTTTGTCATTTATAACTCACCAAGTAAAACCTTGGTAATTTCATACTCTTTCTAAAAGAAGTGAAGGACAAAGTAAGCTGTGAAATCTGTAAATTACCCCAATTTCTGAAGTAAACTTTTCTATATTGTAAAATGCCAAGCCTCTGCACTCAAAAACTCTTATGATTACACTTTAATAACTCTTTTATCACCAACATTTTCCTTGCAAAATATATTTCATTGGAGGGTTAAGAATAAGGAAGAACAGAGAGAAATACTAAGCGGAGGCAAGAAACTAATAGGACCAAAGAAGCATGATTGAAAATAAGGATACTGAGAGTTAACAAAGGTAAAACACCATAAAACATTTTCCATTACCGTTGACATTTTATGATTCCAAATTAAGTAGTGAAATTTGTTGAGAAAATTGAAAGGGGGTATGATATTACCAGAAATGCATGGTATAGCTACAGTAATCTTCTTAGATAAAATGATGTATGGTGTCAAAGTGCAATAAGATGTATATATTGAGGAGCCAGGGGAGCCTTATCCTCAAAACCACACTAAGAGAGGCAGTGTTTGGGAAAGTCACATGAATTCAAGTACTGGTGGATAGAGGTGCTGAGAAGATTTTAATAAGCATTCTATTAGTTATTTCTTAACTATCTCCCAAACTGCTGAATACTACCTTGATGCATGGATTAACAAATCAACTTTAAATATGATCATTTGGAGGCGATGATAAGATTTTAGAATTTCATTAAGTAAATAAATCACCACATTAAAGTGAGACAGCTGAATGACTCAATTCTGTTCTGTCCGGTGATATTTTTCTGTGGCAATGGCGTTGAAAATATCACAGAGGCAAGAATAAAGTCATTCAATGTTGGCGGAGTGAGAACCAATGAAATTATTATATGGTAGTCCTGTGATGGTGGTCCCTCTTCTTGGGAAATAAGAGAGGAATGAGAAAGGCATGGGACAATTGTTTGCTCACATCTCTCTCTTCCTATCCAAGTGGATGGAGTGAACTGATTTTTTGGGTTCCACTTGTATGTGGCTAACAGAAAGTAACAATTGATACTCCAGAATCAGTTCCAAGTGGAAAAAACCAAAGTCACATGAAGAGCTTGGATACAAAAATGAAAAGAATGAATTACAACAAGATTAGCTAGAATAATAAATATGCCAACTATATTTTTATTCAGAGCATTAATTGAATATGGAATCAAAAAATAAGGAATTATAAGAAAAAACTAGTGAGAATGGTACCTCTTGCCGGCATTGACATATGCTGAAATTGTGT
This sequence comes from Hetaerina titia, assembly GCA_037158775.1. Taxonomy (NCBI): domain Eukaryota; kingdom Metazoa; phylum Arthropoda; class Insecta; order Odonata; family Calopterygidae; genus Hetaerina; species Hetaerina titia. The sequence goes on from CM073770.1 coordinate 105,968,125, forward strand.
GAATTGAGGAGAATGTTACTATCTATTCAAGTAGAATGGTGTTTAAATGGATAGGCAATCATTACTGAACTGGGATATGGAGATTCAAATACCAACAAACAACTATATATTTTCAGAATTAAATCCATTTTGATTGATTTTTTTGTCAGCCCACTAATTCCATCAGAGGGCTGTTGCTCACTAACCCAATGCTTTTAGTAGTACTTTTTAGGGGAGGCAATTGACAGCTAAAGTCATTTGCACCATTAGGGTTGGATGGGAAAGGTGGAGAGAAAACTGGTGTTGGTATTAGTGAAAGGCTCTATCTTAATGAAAGGCGCCTAGGGGTCCATAGTTTAATGTCCCATCCGACAGACGGCGTACTCACTCTTAAGTGCTCTCCACTAAGCACTTCAAGTAGAGATCGGGATACCACTGAAAAATATCTACTGTCACCAGAATTTGAACCTGAGCCCTCTAATTGGGAAACCTGTGTGTTAGCCACTGCAATATCTCGACACCCCCAATGCCTATCCTTGCTTGGTCTCGAGTATTTTCTGAAGGCCTACCAATGATATTGTTAGTGCAAAAATTTATAGTCTAAAAATGACATGAAATCCCATTGTTATGAGAATTTATGATTAAAGACAGGATGAGAATTGGTCTAAATAAAAAAAGACAATACATTTACATTAATTAGTGGTACCCAATTCAATGATTTTAAGTCTTATTTTAAGAAACTGACTGATATAAAATATGGGTAATGATCACAAATGTATTTGGCTACAAATACAATGTGTAAAATAGAAACTTACTGAGGAAGTTTCCAACATCGCTAAGGTCTATTTTGCAAGGCATAGGAATTGAGAACAAGTACAAAATGACAAAAGTACTTAATAAACAGTGTAAAGATGCAGTAATAGCATATTTTATGCATGATATATGGAGCTAAAACCTAAAAGTGAAATCATCTTTTGGGGCAAAACCATAACTTTAAACATCACATTAACATATATTTCAGTAAGAAGCAGTCTTGAAAAATGGATTACTACTTCTAAGATGACTTTCTTGAGAACAATGATGAAATATTTAAGAGTGGTATAAAATAGGATTGATAACTTCAACATACCAATTTTAGGATTGCTCAACAAAGATGAAATCAATGAACATGATTTTTATAATAATAATATTTCAGAACTGTGACTAATTATCACTTATGAAAACAATATTTGAAGAATAAGATTATCAGACAAACAATCAAGAAATATAAATAAATACAACTGAATAAAACAAAATAAGTTGGTGTACAGACATCTATGAAAAAAGAGAGTGGAAATCCTAGACTTTCTTGAAGACCCACTACCACAAAAACAGCAGTCAAGAGAAAAACAATAGAGCTTTCATTTTCATTTGGGATAACCCAGATGAGCTAAAACTGGAGGCTAGACTAACTTCTGAAAAATTAACTTGAACTTTAATCTTTCTAATGAAAATAATCCTGAACTAACAAGGTATAAAACCATTTGCCAACAACAGAAGAAACATAAATGAGACTGCAATTTCCTATTTATTAAAGGAAGAGAGACAAATCATGCCACACATTGATTTTACTTACCTGATTGAAGGAAAGTAATGCTAGTTCCAGGCCCAAAGGATATTACCCATATGCACTTATAACACACATGCAGCCAAAAAAGCTGCTTTTGTTGTGTAATTCTGGGTCAATTAACTGCACTGAATATTTCTCAAGATGGCAATACTGATCCAATTTTTATTCAAAAGATGTTCTAAAATGCTGTTTGGGTCTTTATTAATTGATTCATTAAAACAATTGCCCTTTTACTGAGGGACATGCTTTTCAAATTATGGATCCAAAAATAAAATCATAAAATGGCTGTTACTTGAACAGAATAAATTAGGTCTGAAATACAATTATTCTGAAAAAATTAATTATCCCAGGCACAGCTTCTGAGGAATTGTTTTGTGATGAATAATGTAAAATACAACTTTGTAGTTCCAAATATAATTTTTTGCAAACTACGTTGCATTAAACAGGTTGATGTGCAACATCATCCTGCCTGATGACTTAAAGTCTCTTTAAAGTTTATTTCATGTGGAATTACAAAGTTTTCTTTGATATATTCTGATAAATATTTGATCATAATGGATATATTGTTATACATCCAATTGTGATCACAGGAAGATTACTATTTATTCAACTCCACCTAGAACAAAGGACTTGTTTTTCTACTTTTAGCCCATTTTTTAGTTTTATTTTATTGAATAAGTAATAGTTAGGCTCACTATAATTTCTCCTTCATTTAATTTTCTTCAGTAGTAAATATTTACACTGGTAATATTTTTTCAAACGTTTCACTATTCAACGATAATTTTAAGACTTTTATGGAAAATCCATAATCGAAATCTTTACCAATTTACAGTAACTATCTTAAGTACATAAAGTATTTTCCAATAATGAATATAAATTTATTCAATTCACTGCTTGAATAGATTGGGATTCTTTTGTCACCAATGCTTAGCAGCAGAGAATATTTACCCTGAAATTACCAAGGTAAATTAAATGTATTAATACATTGGTGAAAAAAGCTAACATGGACTAACAAATAAAACAAAGCTGACAATAGCTACTCTTCTATTTCAAAATCATTGTTAGCAGAATACCATAAATAAAAGACACCTTTAGATGGTTCAATTCCAGGTTGCACATTCACGCAAGAAAAAATTCACTAATCATTCAAATGACAGTCAAAAGGATGAAAATACACTAAAATCAAAATAGTGATTTAAAAAATGATTACGCAATCGATTAAAAGAAACACTGTAACTTTACTCGCTATCTATTCCTAATAAGTCATGAAATGACAAAATAACAAGTGAAATTATAGAATTAGAAAATCATCATTCCCAATGAAAATTCACAAGTAATTGTTACTCATAATATCCATGATTTTTACGGCAATTTGAAGAATGACAAAACGGGACCCAATGGCAATCACCAGATCATAGGATAAATGAGAAAAATTCTACTTATATTCCCCACGAGTGTCTAATAAGACCTCATTTTTACGATGCAGCAATTCCGAATTCCCCTTAGTTATTGAGGCATGCAACACACTCAGCCAACAAGAGCTGTGACAATTTAAATTCAGTACCAAGCAATCCTGCAAACAAATGAAATTTTAGCATGATAGTAAAGTTTCCAGCTAGCTGTATTTAATCATGCATTTAAACATCAACAACATCACTTTTCCATCAACAATTCATGACTTAAATTATTCTTCAATTTATCTAAATTATATTGTTTGGAAATTTTAGTAAACCTAGCTAATGGCCACAGTTTTAATCCATTCCAATTCTTGTTAATCATGAAATTTGGATTTTATACCCACTTGCCACAAATATCAACACTTTTTAAATGAACAAGCTATTAAGAAAAGCAAAAGAAATTTTACAATGAATTATAAAGGCACATATGGCCACCTATGAGTATCTCGAGTAGAGAGAGAAAACTCACCAAACCCTAACCCCTCTGAAACTGACCCAAATGATGTACTAGGCAAAAGGAGACAATAATAGAACTTGGTTGGTTTACTACTGACGGCAGAACTTTTTCATCATATTTTCATTTCAAAACATCTCAGGAATTCAGGCTCAATGGATACCTTTTCCAAAACTAGGGGTCTCATTTTCATATCGCTTACCTTGCAACATTTAACTACACGAAACTGTGGGAGATGCAGCGATAAAAACTTTTAATCGAGTCATCTGCTAAATGTGCATTACAATGTAATATTTTCAGACTGTAAAAATCATTTGCCTTGACCAGGATTCGAGCCTGAATCCCTCAATGTCCAGAGTGCTAGAGGATGCTTTGGTAGCTTAACTGCACTGAAAGCACTTGGCTGGACATCAAGGAATCCAGGTTCGAATCCTGGTCAAGGGAATAATTTTTACACTTAAAAGTGTTGCATATTTACCAAGTTTAATAAGGATCCAAAGATTTTTAATGAATCCCTTTCTTTAAAGCAAATGTCAGAACCAGGATATCTTTGAAAATGTCTCAGAAAGAAGAAAAAAAGTAACCAAGAGTCAAATCAAATAAAGGCTTATTTGATGTAATGAGCTACCCAGAACGGGATTGAGCCAAGGGAATACTTTTTAGGACATGGATACCAAAATACAAGTTAAAAACTTTAGTATTATCACTTGAAACCAACAATATTTCTTCACTCTGGGTTCCCAGAACCCTCTGAGTGGTACTCTTAACATCAAGTCAAAATGCACTTAATACGATCTATTAAAGTCAAAAAAATTGATAACAATGAACAAGAAGATTTCTGGAAGGAAGTTGAAATGAAAGAGAAAAGAAACTGAATTTTAAGCAAAGAAGCAGGCAACTCATTAAATGAATTACAGAGCCACGTTCATGAGAAAGCATTTGTGTACACATGAATGATCAACTGATTGCTTCATAAAGAGAGGCATAATCTGAAGACAGACAACCTTCAAAATGAAGCCGAGTATCTTACATCCTAATTGCAACAGCAATGCAATTTAATGCTAACTAATTATCTATGAACAATTATAACTATTTACAGGATGCCAGAGTGATGACAACAACAATGATAGCATAATAATGGTAAATAAGTGCTGGAAACATCAGCTCAAAATATGGTGCAATGCATTATAGACATTCCTAGTATTTCAACCTATACACAGGATAAATTCAAGGACAATCCTAAAAATTACTGAATTGTTATATATACATAAATTAGACAGTCAAGTGCCCACCAGAAGTAAAACATTGGTTAAAAAATGTAGATTGTGCAAGTATATCCAGAGAGCCCCAAAATAACTACCAGAACATTTTGTGATACTCATAGACAAACGTTTTTTAACGTTTTGTCAAATTCTATGTTTTTAGGGCACACTAAGTTTGGACTAACATGACCTCTAAAAATGGGACTTGTTAAATTTAGTATGAACAAAGTTTAAGTAAAAAAAGTGATTAAAACTCTGTATTGTCCCTTCCTTCACCAAAGTGCTTCAACTGTAACTAGTGCATTCCTTCACTTTTAATGTTCTGCAGTAAGAGAGGAAATTATGAAGTCACTTAATTAATATGCTATCACAAGAGTTTCCTACAGCAATTTTATTACAAAGTTGGAAAAAACTTGCATTACAAATGAGGCGGAATGATGCCATAAAGGCTCATGCTGTCACTGCTACATGCTAGCAGGCATTATATGCCTGCAATCAGCTGAAATATTTTTGTTACATGCCAAACATGACCTCAGCATGACACACTGCGGCAAAGTGATCATCATAGCACATGGGCTGTTCAATAAAGAGTGATCATAAATTCCTAATCGAATAATCTACAGTGGAAACATTTTAGTTTATATTTGTCCACTCAATGTGTAATGCATACGTGGTACAAATTTCAGTCGTCATATTCCCGTATTGTATTAGTGGCAGATATTGAAAGCTGAAATGTTCAGTTCACCTATAGCAACAATGGAGGTAGCACAACAAACAAGACACCGCATTGAAATGTTGCTTTCACCAGATCAAATCATCAGCCAAGGCCTATGAAATGCTGCATGAGGTTTATGTAGAGTCTGTTCTTCCCTTTACCATACCTAGATGAGGGTTTTTAATGCTTAAAGAGGGAAGACAATTACAAAGGAAGGAGGAACAGGAGCTCCAGTCACTGCTCTTACGGAAGCAAACATTAACACCACTGCAGCCAATGTAAATGAAATTCATCGAATAACATTAAGAGCACAGAGAGAAAAATTGAAAATTTCAATTGGGTGTCACCCACATTTTAGGAAAAGAGCAACTGCACTGTGCTCAAGCATTTTTGTAGGGCAGGTTCCATTAAACCTACTGAAAGATCATGATTATCTCATAAAAATCAGTATGAAGTGTGTTCCCCATACTCCCTGTAGTCAAGACCTAGTCCCATGCCACTTTTTTCTGTTCTCCAATGTGAAGAAATACCTTAATAGGGAGCATATTTTTTTTACTATCAGAAGCAGGCATAAGCAATCTGAACATGTTTCAACTTGCATTTGCTGCTGCAAAACTGGAGTCAAATTGATAAAACTTGTACCACACATCACATAGCATATACAACATAAAATTACATTATTTCCCAATAAATTATGCAAATGAAAAAATATCATTCTTCATTGAACAGACGTCATACTTATCACAAATAACTTACACTCATTAGTTTTAGCAAAAAACATATACATATATTAAGGACTTGTCTTAAGACCTTAGAATTTTAAATTTGTAGATTTCACCTACATGTTTTCCCCATATGGTATACTGACTTTTGAAACCAACTATTCTTCACACTATTAAGTACATGAAAGTTAATATCTTACTATGAACCAATATCTCATTCCACTACAGTAAAATTAATTTTCCATTCATATTTGATGCAGCCATTTTTTTCTTATTCCCATCAAAATAAATACAGGTATACCTGTAAATGACCACATCTAATCTTCGAACTAAACACCTAAAAGCAATTCACATTAGAATGTCCATTTTAAAATGTTTTAATATGACAGCATGATACTCTTATTGGAGGAGGGAACCAAATCCACAAAATTGAGATTAGCTGGTAAATGTAATAACCACAGATGAATCAAGTGTTCAGGTTATTCCCACATTGATTTATTTTGTTCCACCAGGATTACCCATTGCAGGGAAATCCTGGGAACTGACAGAGCCATCATGAAACCTTCATAGCAAATGCAACACCTAAACTAAAAAGCTTAGCCTCATTTTGGACTAATGACAGATATAAATAGAAATACTATTAATCTTCATACACCCACAAGGGAGGAATTCAAGGTTCTATTAGTGTTCAAGTCCTAGCTCTATGTGCTAAAATAGGACAATCTATAATGATTGCACGCAATTCAGATATCAGCATTTTGATAATTAATGCATTGACTACATCAGAAGAACTGAGCATTGATTAACACCACAGAGGTTGAAGTGATATAATTGAAGACGCACTGTAATTCAGAAGGATATCATTTCAAACAATTTGATGTGTGAAATTTCCCAAGCACTGGAAATAAAATTTTAGTTCAAAAGAGTAAATAAAGTTTTTTTCTATGCTATGGAAAAGGATACTGTCTTCTGGTGGTTTGTTTTCTGTCGAGTCCATTCCTGGAAGGGCAGCAGCAACACGTCTGAATAACTGTAAAATGAAAAGTGTGAATGCATAAGCCATTTCCAATTTGTAGACATTTTAATCAAAATTATCTTTTTTTAAGTTTCAAACACGATTTGAGGTAAACATTAACAAAAATTTCACTTTCTAAGGAAAGTAGAATATCAGTACATTGGGATATATTTTGTTTTAATAGCTTTTTAACTTTTCATCTTCTACTTCGTTAACAGGTTCTAACTTACTTCTTATAAATACCATTTCTTGGCCCATAGTTTTTCAAAAAGTTTACTTCATAACAGACAAATATTTGTATTCCAACTTATCAAGGTCACATGCTTGATCAGAAGGAACTTCTGTATAGTTCCCATCTCAACTGTTTGCTCTTAATTTCCATGTTCACTTCCTGCCTTTCCAAAAGCTCTACCCTCTGGCATCTCTGAACCTCTAAGCATCTCTTTGATCCAGCTGTAGAATTAGGGTGAAGAATGAGTGAGTCATGATAGGATGCAGAATGGATACACTGGGAAGAAATGAGTATTTAAGAAGCATACCAATAGGTCTTGTCATGAGAGAGGACTAAGTTCCTAATAATTCCATGAAAGACAGACTGTGAAAGAGAAGTAACTGATGTAACGAGAAACATATTGATTGCCAAAAGAACAAAATACCCAATACCAAAAGAAAATGATGATGAAACTTTTCTGCTTTGGTAGGCACTATAATATGTTCCTCAAATGGTGGACTAATTTCAATTTACCCCATTTAGCTTTACACCTGAAAAAAGTGACATCATTTCATTATCACCCATGAAAACTTTGTCAAAGAATTTATTCTTTTTTTACCAATACATATTTTGTGGTGACAGTGGGCTCTGTTTGAGCTTAGAAGCCCATATTTTTTTTTAGTTTTATTAATTATATACTTTTGTATTCACTTTAGCCCATTGAACTTAGAACGACACTTTCTCATTTCCTAATCTGATTCCTATTGCCATTTACACACAAATGTATCTTGCATGGATAAATGACATCATGAACACTTCTGAAATATTTATGAGACCCAAATGTCACACTGCTGGGTAAGTTTTGGACAGAGAGAGAACACAGACAATAAAAATGAATTGGTTACTCAAAATCAGCAACAATATACAGATTTAGTAAGAAATTTCTTAAACTGATTACGTAAAATAATGACAAAGTGGACTCTGATTTGACTCACTCTACCATTAGGGGATATGTCTGGGTCAAATATAGAGAGGAGGATGGATAGTTGCAACAATTATGGTAAGAACAAGGTTAAAACAAACAATGAAAGCTTATTTATACAGTTGAACTAGGTCCTAGATCCTGATATTGTGACAATAGGAATAATAACTATGTCCCAATACTCACAGCATAGATAACAAACAAGAATTTCTTACAGTAACATAAAATTGAGGAAAAAATTGACCCCACTAAAAAGTGCCACATTTTGGCCTTTTTATGGATGCATTAAAAAGGGCATCATGATTTTACTGTCCAAATGATGAAACATAAGCAGTTTTTTAGATTGTTTATTTTGAACAAATTTGACTCAACTATAATTAGCTAGTGGTCAGCTATTTCATATTAATGTACAAGTACTAACAAAGAAAATATTTTCACCTTCTAATGTAATCTACCCAAACTGTCTGCTATCCAGCAATGTGGTCCAGTTAACTGGATAGTGGGCACAATGACATTTGACTGCTAATCACTGAAGACAACCTTCAGATACACTAGCCAAACCTTGCCTTGATAAGCAAGGTGATAGACAAAAGCATTGAGTGTCAACAGGGAATGTGTCTAATGGATTTCATCCTCGCCAACAGAAAATCCTTTGCTTTTAATGTTAGGGGGCCTTTAACAGGAACTTAAAACCACAGGGTTAAGTTCCCAATAGGAACTTACAACCAAGCATGTAGACCTCTTTATCCATTGTGTCAACCCATATATGCCTGCCTGCCACAAGAAGCAGACAGGGCACAAGAACACTAATGGATTCTTACAATGGTGAATGTCTGCAAGTAGCACTTTATCAATAGAGATGCCAAAGTTAACACACAGGAAGATATAGAGTGAGTGTAGTAAGAATTCCTACAGCAAATGTACGTCATAAATAGGTATTGTGTGGATAAATTAAGAATAAATTAACAGAGTTTGTGTTCAAAAAGGTTATAACCACAATGAACTTCATTTAATTCTGGGTTTGATGATTTAATTTTGAAAATAAAATCTGTTGATTTAACTATATGGACTGACTCAATCGGGAGAAATCCTTACCTGTTTCACATTGTAACCAGCCTTAGCACTTGTTTCTATGAACATTACATTCAATTCTTTGGCTTTACGTTCACCTTCTTCAGTAGCAACCTGTCTCTTGTCAGAGAGATCAGTCTTGTTGCCAACAAGCATAATAATAACATCACTCCCTCGTTCCGTACGGACATCATCTATCCATTTCGAAGTCTGATGAAAAGAATTTGCATCTGAAAAGATATAATGAATGATTTTATGTCATTTCCTTCAATTGCATAATTTTTAATAATACATTACTCACACTAGGTTCTTATTGCCTTCCAGTTAATTCTAGAAATATTATTTTTGAGACCAATGAATTAGACATGGATGAATAGGTAAGTAACTTATAATGGTATACAAGAATATATGAATTTCCATATAAAAATCATTGAACCTCATCACAGCAGCTCACAACCACAAAAAAATTACTTTATGATATATTAAAATACAACTTGTTCAATGAAATTAATTAAAAACTTTTCTGAGCAACCATAAATTTTATGAATTTAAATAAAATGAGAGTTACATACTTGTTATGTCATACACCACTACAGCAACTGTTGAATCTCGAATGTAGGATGGTATGAGGCTACGGAACCGCTCCTGTCCTGCCGTGTCCCATAATTGAAGGCGAACCTATTTCGTCGAGAAAGAAAATGTGTGAATATCAAGAAAGATCCCCCAAGCTAATTTAACTATTCAACTAACTTAAGAATATGAAGGTTGACTTCAAGTACTCAACAATGGTAGTTCAATACAGGTTTTTAAAAAAAGCAAAATACTCATAAAAGATGAGGGGGGAGGTTAAAATTTTCTTCACACCTTACCGGATGAGTTGACTCACCATAAAATAACATTAAAATCAATACAAATATGAACTTCAAGGAAAAATTAACACTGCATTTGGAAATACTCACTTGGTAACCAAAGGTACTTCCATCAGCTTCATTTCATTGAAATATTGGCAAAAACATGTACATTCAATGAGATTTCTACAATTGAATATGAAACTTTAGCCCCTTTTGGTCAACCCACTATTCAAGAATTTGCAATAAAATTCTATTTAAAATGTTGTGTTTATTTTTATATTCCTCTTCTATATTAACTTTTTGGGTTATTTATTTATGTACAGTATTAAGTATCCATTTTGAGATGGGACAACACTGGTATTTCTCAATATGCAAACATGTAATTCTGAAAATACTAAGGGCATACTATCAGGAAACCCACTCAAAAGACTAGGACTAGGAGTAGGCAAATTAACATTAAGTTTAGATTTACTGAGGTTTCTAGAAAGAAATAAGCACTTTGTGACTTTCACACTTTTAATATAAAACGACCAGTTTCGGCTGTTATGCCATCATCAGGTACCTGATGATGGCATAACACAAAATAAAAGCTTCTACCTTCGATTTAATTACTGAGGTTTGCTAAAGTAAAACCTCATGGAGTTTTTTTCCAGGATCTCAATGTACTCTTAATCACTGACAACTTAAAATGACTTTCTTCGTGACTTATGAGGCACCTTAAGTTTGTTTACATTGCACATCAAATTATGAAAACTGTAGTTCTTTAAATTAAAGTTATAATGGAATATGCCCACCAAAAGCCATAAAAAATTGAGTAATTCTAAAATGCAATGTGAAATAAGTTGCAAATTATACATTAATATTATTACATTTTATTATTTCCTACACTTGGAAAATAATAATATATGGACAACTAAACTAAACTCAGACATGCCAACTTTCAAAAATGAAAAATCGGGAGGACATGCCAACTTTCAAAAATGAAAAATCGGGAGATTTTTAGAAGTGTATCACGAAGTAATCACTTTTAATTACCACAATATTTGCATGGCACCTTAATCCCTTTATGACACTTTGCCAATTTTTAATGAATGTCACACTTTATTAACATGTTAAGCTAAGTACACAATTTGAACAGTTCATCAAGAACGTAAGAAGGAAAAATCGGGAGTCTCCCGCTTAAATCGGGAGAGTTGGCATGTCTGTAAACTCAATGGCATGAAATAAGATTTAGATTATTCCCATTTCACTATAAATACCATTTTATAACTCCTTGTACTCTCTTAAAAATTCATATCATTGGTTTACCAGATTCAAAACTGTGAGGTTGGCAATCAGTGCTTTAGTAATTCTGACAGCACTCTTTACTTCTACTCTATATTTGCAGATTTGAATGAATACATTGTTCACCTTAGGAATGCTTTGCCCGAAGCGGGTTTCCATTAACACAACAAACAGAGGGCCTTCCTCATCACAGCACCACAGCCATCTGGTAATTTTTATCATATAGGCAGTTAAATAGGTATTGCTGCAAAAATCTTTGAGATCTGAACTGATAATATACAGCTTTTTTCATAAGAAAGGGCAGCCAATAAACCCTCCAAGTATTGAGAACCCTTAGAAAAGTTATGACCCCAAAGTCAATTTAATACTAAAGTAATCCAAGAAACAGGGTTTCAAAGTATATTTAGGCCAATTTATCCATTGATAGATTCCTACACCCTCTAAGTATCATAAATAATTGTCAATGACTGCTCATTTATGGAGTGAACATCCCAATTTGTTTTCAGAGATTGGACCAACAACTACAACTAAGCAGATGCACACAAGGGCTATAAGTTCAGCCAAAAGGATGTTTTCCTAAAATCAAAAACATTGTTCTCTTGTTCGAATGAGGAATGCAAGAAATTGAGCAGACATTCAAAAATACATGTGTGTTTGGCTTAAAATGAACAGGAACTTCTCATAAAAATAATAAAAGTACTATTCCTCAAAATACATTAATTATATCCCAGAAACAAATTTTTCTGCCGATGGGTCTTGTTTTCATTACAAATTTAGACAAAAACATCAGCTTATATTCAGGCAGATCTGGTCACTTTAATAACTAGCTTCTATTAAATCAAGGTCTGTTAATCACATTCCTATAAAAGAATAATTTACAACTATCAATGAATTAATTTTTCTGGGACCTGCCACTGTATAAGGGTTGCGATTACAGTATATATGGAATGAAAGAAAAATGTCACAAAGGGCAACATTACGGCCATGCACATCACACTAACTTACCGTCCTGTCTTCAAGATACATGGTTTTTGATAAGAAATCAATTCCAATAGTAGCCTGGAAAAAATTCAAGAGTTTTATTAGTCCATGCAGTAATACAAATGTGAATTTAACCCACTAAGATAAAATGTTTCCAAACAAGATAGCTACTGAATTATTTGACTTTTATGTTTTAGTTACAAACTAATTTATGAAGCAAGTTTGAATTGAAAAAAAAGGGTTTGATTGTAGTAACACAATAAGTGTAATATGGAGGTCTTTAATTATAAAATTAACTATAAACTCTGTTATCATAGAACATTAAGATAAAATGGTTTACAAATGCCTTTCTTGAGATATAGCAATGGGGCTTAGCTCAATTATGCAAAACTGACTTTTTAAATATAAATCCATTGATAATTTTTATGGGATACTTTCACTAATACACAATCATTTCCTAAAAAAAATATGAAAAAAAAGACCAGAAACTCACGGGATTACTTCTGTGAATACTAAAAATTTTTACAATGAGCAAAATTGAAGGTAAATCCTTAATATTGAAGAGGATTATGGACCTGAATATCCTAAGAATTTCCAAGACAGATGAAAGCAAAACAACAGGCTATTTAGACTGAATGATGGACAACTTAATGATAGGAAGTAAAAATCTTAAAATGTAATTAATACCTTGATGAATTAGGGTAAGGATAAAGATTAATCTAAACCTCTTTATAATCTTTGTGGGCACATTTTGGCAAAGGAGACAGAATTTAATAAAAATATGAAAAAAAAATTACAAAATTACAATTAAATGAGGTAAGGAGAGCTAGCAAAAACTCTCTCCACTTGGGTTTGTAATGCACGGTGACCCCTGAGAGGTGCAAGTACACTTCAATCATGATTTTCCGGGATCTTGCTCACACCCCAGGTATCCATCAATTCTACTAAATATACATGCATAAATGAAACCAAGAAATAGTGTATATGCAAACACTCATCCCTAAGGTTTGTGATCCACGGTGATATTTGGGAGTCACATGCACACACATACAGGGCTTACAGGATTTTACATCAGCAGCCAGAACCTGTCAATCACACTCACAAATATACTAAACAAAAACATATAAAGCACACATTGTGGATGCAAAGACTCCATCAATTGGGCTTGTAATCCAGTTGAGTCACATTCATGCAGGGTTTATTATTTGGCAGTTTCATATTTAAGGTAAGATTTAGAGGGGCACAAACTTAAACACATCTACATTCCACTCCATGTGGGGAATTACAAACTTTCCCTGCACTACAATAAATCCTACAATTCTTCATAAATTTGACCTCCCTTCAATTCACCTAACACACCTAGGCTTTTCTTCCTCTTACCTCACTTGCCTAATATTCTCTGTCACAGTCTTCAGCATTCCATTGCCAATCAAAATACACTGTATTCATCTTTCCTACCTCTTTTGAGAATCAGCAAAAAATCCTATCCCCTCCCCCATAATTTCCTTGTTTGTTTCCTTCCTGTCCATTTCATCTTTTCCATTCTTCCCCACACCCACATTTTGAAGGCCGCCAACTTACACCCATCACCTTGCTTTGAGTATATCTATGCCATACAAAGCCTTGCTCCACATCAAAATTTTCACTAATCTTTCTTAGAATCCTTAGTAACTGTCCTGTCATCAACTCCATCCTTGTAAAATTCTCAGGTAATTTTTCTTCTAATGTCCTTCCTATTTTGACCACCTTGGCCCATGACACTTCCAAAGATAGTTTACAGTTCTACCTACTCTACTTTTTCCCCCTATTTCAATGTATAACATAGCTTCTCTCCTCCTCAAAAATCTTATCCATCCCCTCTCATTACTCTTACTTATCCATCCCCCTATTACCATTACTTCCACGACAGGTGATAGCATGCATCTGTCTCAATCCCCTGCCTAGTATGCTGCATCCCGACTCCCCCACTTGCCCCTGGGTATTCTAACACGTGAACAGTTTGTGGATAGCTTTAATCCTACCAATCTACTGAAATTTTCTGAAATGCAATCATTCATTCTACCCAATTTACTCTATAAAATACTTTCTCTAAATCCATGAAACAATCAGATCCTGATTATACTCTTTTCTCTTGATGCTTTTATAAGTAAACATATGTAATTAAAAAATAATGTTTTTCAATAAAACAATACTACAAAGCAATTTTGCTACTCCCAAAACAGATATGTGGGTGTAGGAAAGTGTAATAGCTTCAAATGTACCTGATAAGGTTATCCCTCAATCTTTTCATAGTTGACTCCCTCCTCTATCCTTAATGGAACACCTGCAGTGATTTGATCTATCCAATTCACCATCATTATTTTCCAGCATTACTACACTTACAATGACTCCCATCTTCTCCTTTCTGCTGGAGTACTATTCATGCTTCACTATCAGAGAGAAGAATGTTCTACCTACATGTTTAAATGAACTTGTTTCTCCCCATTTGTGTTGTTAGCTGTCAGGACATTTTCTTTAGGCAGAGTGCCTATTTTACACATTTCTTGGGGTTTTAACAATAATGTATTTCTATCAGTTACTTGTATGTATATTTCCTATTTGAAATAAGCTTCTCAGAATATTACTTCATATATGTAATGCACAGAGGTCTCTTGACACAGCTGGGCATTTATGAAAACAGGATACTAAATATGTGAATGATATTTGATAACATCAATCTTAAGATATCATTAGAATATTATGAATCCTTAAACATACATTGTAAAAGAAAGAAAAAGGATAGAGCAGAGGACCATAATTAATCCAACAGAAGAAAACTTACATCAACCGCTGCGCAACAACTGGAAGTATAAAAAATTGGAGAAAGGCATGGTTGAAAACCACAAAATAACATTTAAAGATGAAGAAAAACTTAATTTTAGGAAAAAAAAACAGATGGTAAAGTAATGATAAAATCACTAGCAGATATATTCTATGCATAAATGTAAGGATTCATTTCCGAAGAAATGACAGAAACGGTTTTATACACCTGGTGGGAAAACATGGATTAATTCAATCAAGCTCAATATTCTCCTAACAGCTGGAGGCATTTAAAATATTATTATCAAGTAATCTACCAGTTAAAGTAGGTTTTAGATAGACAAAAGCTACCAAATAGTACAGGGACAATTCTCTTGTCTATGGTAACAAAATACAACCAAACATCCTACTCTACAACAAACTCCTCTTCATCTCTGCGTACTTCCTTCATCCCTTCATTCCGTCCAACATCCCTATCTCATTCTTGCCCCTTTCTCATTTCAAACATTCTCCCCTCTTCAACATCCCAATGCCAATCAATATCTTTGCTTCAATTCTTCCTGCCTCAGGATTTCTTCTAGCAATACCTGGCACTTCCTTTTTGTTTTCCGTTCTGTTCACTTCACAGTTTCCATCCTTCTCCACGCCCACATTCCAAAAGCCTCCAATCAATGTCTAACATCCTGCTTCAGTGACCATGTTTCCACGCGGCATATAACTGAACTCCATAACAAAGTAACTGCAATATATTAAATAGTGTACAAGCCTTCGCTTAACATTCTTACTCAATGTCTTTGCCATCAATTTCTTTCTTGTGGAAGCTCCTTTGATTGACTTTTTATGTCCCTACCACCCATGCCATTTTGGTTCAGAATGCTTCCTAGATACTGTTCCACCTAATCTACTTTATGAACTCCTATTTTAATAAAATTGGTTGTCACTGGAATAACGTTATGGAACTCCCATTTTAATATTTAAATTAGCCTTCCTGTGACTCAAAAACCACATAACGTTTGTTCTGTTAACATTTATTCTCACTCAATACCTATCACACTGACTCTTTAATGTGCTCAGCAATTTTTGCAAACACTTGGGTGACTGAGAAGTTAAACCTAGATCATCAGCATGCCTGACGTTATGGATTCCCTGCAGACTTTCATTCTTATTTCCAGTTCTTCCCATGCTTCTTTAATCACTTCCTCCACACATATATTGAACAGCACAGGTGATAATGGACTCTGCTTTACTCCTCTTCCTAGCACTGTCAATCTGAACTCTATCTTCCCCACATGTACAGGTTGCGGATTAGTCTCCTATCCCTTTAATGACCTCCTATTTTCTGCAATATATTCATTAATTTTTTCCTATTCACCCTATCAATCACCTTTTCAAAACCTAAAAAAAAGGCAAATATGTCCTGATTATATTCTATATTCCTCTTGATTAGTGTTCTCATTACTACAATGGCATCGTGCATGCCTCTCCCCTTTCGGAACCCAAGCTTATCATCCCCTAAATAATCATTTTCCTGATCTTCATTCTCTTGTTTATAATCCTGAGAACCACTATATCTCTGTGGGAAATCAGACCTATTGTTTTATAGCTCTCACATATTTGCTGCCTTTCCCTTTTTTTAAAATAGGAACCATCACTGATCTTTCAAAATCTTCCAGCCAAATTCCTCCTTCATAAGTACTACGAATTAGTCCATAGACTCTTCTGCCCACATTTTTGTAAACCTTTTAGTAGTTCCGCAGGAATGTCTAAACTCACAGCCTTATTTCATTCCAATTCCCTTCCTAGCCCACCTGGACCTACGCTATCTTAATATACATCATATTCTCTCTCTACGCCAAATCTCACTGGTCTAATTACTTTACCATACAGTTTTTTTATATATTCCTACCATCTCTCTTGGATCTTTTCTAGTAATACAGTTCTAACCTTCTTGCATAGCGCACCAATCTCACCCTTCCCCTTAATTTTCCATATCCTCACACTTTCTTTTATCATGCTACTGTCACCCAATTTGTTCCATGTCTCTGTTTATTATTGAACACTTCATACTTCCTTCTACCTAACTCTGTATTTACAATCTTCCATCCTTTCTCTCATCTATCTTTCTAATCATCTCGTCCATAATCCATGGCTCCCTTGTTCTCTTGCTATTTCTATAGTTTCCTTTGCAGCTTTTAATATCCCCTTTTTGATATGATCCACTATTACCTCTGTAGTACCCATCTCAGATTAGTGTGACTAGGTTCCATTTCCTTAGCTGTCTCTTCCTTGTTTTATCTTTTTGGATCAACCGTTACACTTCATAATTACTAAATTGATCTGAGTCCACATTCACTCCAGGGAAACTTCAAATTGATCACCTTGTTTCTAAAGCTTAGCTGAACCATAATTTGTAATTTAAAAAAGAAATATATATATATATATATAATAATATATGATCTTCCTAAAATAATATGGCTGAGTCAAATATTACTCACCTGATAAGTGTTATCAAAACTGTCATACATAAATCTAGTGATTAATGATGTTTTTCCAACTGAAATAGGAAAAGAAAAATTACATAAGTGCCAGCCATATTCCATTAATATCATACTCCTTAAAGACTATGTCAGGAATAATTTCAGTTCTTTTAATATAGTCATATGCACTAAACCACAGTTATCCACTAAAAGGTCAATTTGACAGATGAAGATAAGATCATTTAGTACTAGGAACAACAGTGGGCCTTTAACCCTTATCCTTTATAAAAGCCATTTAAAAGAAATGTGTCAAAAATCGTGCCCAAGCTGCTGATGCCAGATAAAAAGCTGAAAAGAGTGGAATGTGTTACTGACTGGAAAAATTCCCTTGAAAACTATGCTGGATTTCTCAATAGGTTAATCACTGGTGACAAATCGTGGTTTTACGAGTGTGACAATAAACTGAAATCGTAAAGCAAGAAGTGGAAAGCAAAAGATGAACCTCAAACCAAAAAATTAAGGAAAAACCGATCAAAAAACAAAGCCATGCTCCTAGTTTTCTTTGATGTTGAAGGTGTCATTCATCATGAATTTCTTCTTAAAGGACAAATGGTAAATGCTGAGTTCTACCTTAACAGTTCTCAAGCATTTGAGAGATTGCGTGTGTGCAAATTTGACTCAAGGTGATAGATGGATCCTTCACCAAGACAATGCACTTGCACATTCAACATTGATTGTTCGCCAGTTTTGGCAACCATCCTAGATCATCTTCCTTATTTGCCAGGTCTTGTACCCGCAACTTTTCTTTGTTCCCAAAATGTATAAATGTGGAAGATGTGGACTGGGAAGATGTGGACACAATAAAGCAAAGAAACAACGAGAAAACTAAAAAACCTAACTGCCAAGGCTATCCAAGGGTGCTCTAAACAGTGAAGAAGAAGATGGAATAAGAGCACTGCAACAAATGCAGAGGATGGGAACAAATCGATGTAGACTAAATTTTACAAAATAAAAGTTTTTATGGCCTCAGTTTGCATATTTATTGGACAGACCTTGTATATGGATTGGCTACACCCTGAAGCACAATGGATTCCTGAAAAATATATTAGATGGAAAAACAGAGGGATAAGTCCCAAGGAGAAGACCAAGGGATAAATACATAGGACAAATAAAGAAGAAAGTACATTGCAAAAAATACCAGGAAGTAAGCAAATTATCATCAGATAGGGTAGGTTTGAGAGCTGTAGTCAACTAATCATCCTAAATTTTATTTTGTGGAAAATTGCCAATTTTAATAAATCATGATATTCCACCAAATCATGCCTGAAACGTCTCTTTTTATAGTCTTAGGATTGAACAATCAATGGTGATGATAGTTATTGAGGGCGTGGCATTCCACTATGCTTCTGAATTGAATATCCAGGTTCAATTCCAGGTAACAATTTTGGGCATCCTATGCTACACCAAAGAATTGCTATTGGCACTAGAACTTCCAGGGAAACCACAGGGTGCACAGAGAAAGCAACTAGCCCTCCATCTCTGGTGTATGAATTTCACACACAGTATAGAGGCTTAGTGCAAGTTGATTCCAACAAACCAACCTTCAGGTTTTTCCTGGAATGGTTGGTTATTATGTGTACTTTTCATTTAATCATTATTTAACTTGGCCACTGTTCACACAAGAGTACTTGTCAGATGTATTAAAATCTTCACAGAATATAAAAATCATGATAAAACATCAGTGTCCTGATTTTTAAAGATCATCCATGAACGCATATATTCTAAAGGTATCAATAATTTCCTTGTGCATTCTTAAGACTCTAGAGTGATTAAAACATTCTCAAAATGAGGTATACACATTTTTCAGGGTCAAGAAAGATCTATAATAAGTTTCTGAGATGTAGTATAGTAGTAGCACTTCTAGTATGGCAAGCTTTCAAAGAGATTTAAGAGAAGAGGAAGGGTTCAGCCCTTCAAGAGATGACTGACAGCAGATAGTTTAGTTATTATTATTAATATAATATTTAAAAGTCAACCATTTTGTCGGGTGTTAATGTGAAGCTGCAAAACAGAAATGATACTAATGTTACTTCTATTACTAATAATCATTACACCTGGAGAATGTACAAAGAGGCAATTGTCTCTTTCTTTGGAAATATTTGTACTATGGTTTGATGAAACGAAGAAAAATAAAAAAAATGAAGAAATCCTTCCAAATTGCTACATGATAGTCAAAAGATTAATAAACAGAAATAGGTTGGTTAATCTAAAAATGAAAAAACCACTTAACCAAAACAAGTCCAGGTAGCATTAATTAAAAATCTGGGAAGCTTTCATTTAAATGTTGACTGCACTGTAAGACTTCTAACCATCTTACTCACATTTTCCTTTGACAGATGCACCTAAAGTTTTTCCATGGATGTTATTGTTGCCATAAAAAGTCACAGTAATCAACCTGAATGTTGGTTTAACAAGGGAGATACCTCACCTAACACTAAGCCTGACTAAATTTGAAATGTATGCATACAGAGAGTGAGGGCTGGTTTCTTTCCCCACTAACAATTTTCCAGAAAGATCTGACACCCAAAAAATCACATGGTGTAAGTAAAACTGAGGGTGTCCAGAGACATCCCCACAGAAAATGCCCTGGGTCCTTTGGTCAGTAGCCAAGAGCTCTAACCACTGGACTACCGTGTCTCATTCTAGACCCTTATCCATAAAAATCAACTTTTAATTACTGCAGCTAATACCATTAGAATTATTACGGCTGATTACCTAGCTTTTGCTGGTAAACTGGAGGAATAACATGCATTGGAAAGTGGAGTTGCTTTAGAGTGGCTCTGCAAAATTATTTTCTCTGAAGAGCAAGGTATGCACATGCCATGAAGCAGTAGCATGATTCCACAATATAAAAAGCCACTCAATAGTATCCCCTCATTTTATACTTCATTAAAAAGATGAACATCAAGAAAAACATAATACCTATATGCCAGGCATAATTTAAAACAATGATTTACCAATTACGTGTAGCTAACTATTTTAGCTAAAAAAAATGACTGCATACTGTGTTAGATAAATCCATTGTATGAAAGTAATATAAAATTGAATTATTTTTGAGAAATATTCCATTGAAAGTTACACCTTTGAAATATAACCTTTATGAAAGAGTATAAAATTTAGCACAAGCTGGAATTGTAACAACTTAACAGGTTAGAATTTCCTCTGATGCTCATCCACATTTTAAATCAAAATTTCCTTTGCAAATTAATGCAATTTTATCACCATAAATCATAAACTTTATCCTAAATTTGAACTCCATCTAAAGCAACATCCTTAGTATTCATTAAAGTTAATTTGCCATTACTATATTCAAAACAAGTCAAAAAAGGAGAAAATTTCACTAAGTCTCATATTTTCTTCTTCTTGTAGGAAGTTAAAAAATCGGGCTCCTTAATTTCTTTAACAAGTGAAAACTTTATCCTTTAGAACTGTAAAGGAAGTAATGAGGCAGAATTCAATTCTTAACCAAGAAATGAGAAATTATTATAAAATTATATTACACTGATTATTACTGACATATTTCACTTCTCACTATTATTTCATTGTATTTCAATTGTTGGTTTATACAAGTTAATGTTTTAATTATTATACCTACAATTCTCCTACTTAAACTTTGGAATACCATGGGACCACTCCTTAAACATTAGTTTATCAAGAGACTATTAGATGCTAGTATGAAATTTTAACAGGGTAAATGATACTGCTGATGACGTGCTACAATTATTGTGGGTCGCATAACATCAATTTTGTCTCCCCAACACATTCACACTGGCTATGCCACTGGAACATCCATGCATTTGAAAAGGGTGGTTATATGATGTGGCACTTCTTTCACTGAAGAGTTTTACTTTTATCTCATGGAAAACTTGTGATCACTTTTAATGAGTCAGTCCATGCTTATGCCTGTTGCAGAAGTAACAATAATTTCCGAGTGATAAATCTACATTGAAAAAACAATTCATATAAAAAGAAACACAAGGCCATTTCTTGCAAAGTAAATGAACATGTATGTTGGAAGAATTTTGTAGCAATTGAACAGCATCCTTTAGTATAGGAGCAGAATTACAACTAAACAAATTTGAGAATAAGGAGGAACATATGAGTTTCGCAAACAATTTCCTGTAGAAGCAAGTACCCCCAATTTGTATGGCCCTGACTCTTAAACCTGCATCCGCAGAAAATTCATAAAATCATTAGATGCAGTATGAATGAAGTAAATGGAACTTATTCGAGCACAAGACAAAGACTACACCAATGGTGGTGTGATAAATTAAATTAGAAAACCATTGTTATCAGTTCAATCCACCTTCCTAACTACCCACCATATTTCTATGGGGTGTTA
Source organism: Hetaerina titia (assembly GCA_037158775.1). Lineage (NCBI taxonomy): Eukaryota > Metazoa > Arthropoda > Insecta > Odonata > Calopterygidae > Hetaerina > Hetaerina titia. The sequence continues at coordinate 105,990,396 of CM073770.1, forward strand.
ATTAATAACAAAATGAATAATAATTATATCTTTAAGTATTCATAGTAAAGGATTGAATACGCATGTAATTCTAATCGTGAAAATGGTACATTTTTCACTTTAAAAAAATGCGTGAAGTATTTAGCAATACTATGCAAAGTAATTCACAATACGAACACATGAAGAAAGAGTACAGTATCCTAGAATAAATTAGACTAAAAGGAATTGATAGACTATTTGGGGCGGTTAATCAACGAGCGATTATTTTAACCATCTAACCGTACACAAGTCCCGTAAATTTATTAGAACGTACAAAATTCCGTACTAATGTTTCCGGCCAGTTTCCAATTGCCTTCGTAGCAATATTTGATTTCTTATCATTTGGTCTTCCATTACGACATCTATTAGTTAATTAAACGATTTGTATAAACACGTAACACCAATATTAATAAAAATGTATTAATTAAAAAGCTTAACTTAAAACTATATAATTTATACGAAAAAACGAAATAAAAAATACTCGGAACAATACATACATACATAGGAGTAAGCAGTGAATACGGGCAACTTCGTGTCGACGAAGAGTTAACTGTATTTCCTACGATGCAAGAACGTATGCAAAGAGAACCATTAATTAAACTTTCCAAAAATTTCTAAAAATAAACCCGAAATATTCAACACATCACTGTTTCTAACTTCTTAACTTCCCTATTTATCAGCAACGGTAAATCCACATCACAATTACCGAAACTAAATGCACAACGAGTACTGAAATCGCAGAATACACTCAGAAATACCTAGAAAACAATTATTAAAATAATGGGTAGTCATAATTTGGCATGGTATAAATTCCATGAGCATTGTGAAGCTTTAGTTTAAGGTGGTATCAACTTCGGTTATTACAAAGGTAGTGCCCACCATCAAAGCCATATTGATATTTCTGGCAAAAAATCCTTCAATTTACTTTAAATTATTGGACTATACTACACGATTCGAATTATTTTTTTTAACTCTAAAACAAATAATAGCCTAGCAATTTCTATAATTTGACAGAAGCTTAAACAATTTGACACTCACCACTTTGTTCTCCTAAGAAAACCAGCTTAAATTTTCGCAGTGGATTACCAAAATCTCCGGACGAAGACATTTTAGCCACAAAATAACCCTGTTACAACGGACCCAAATAACTATTCAGTAAAATAAGACCGCTTCGAAAGTTTGCACAATGACATCCGCTCTGCCCAGCCCCGAAGACTACGGTCCGCCACGTTACAGGACCTCTTCACTCCTACACAATGGTGACGTCACTCAATCCATGATTGAATCTAGTTCGATCTAGTTCCGCCATTGGTCGCTTCACTGGGCCAGACACTAAATTAGAGTGTAGGAACCCCCTCATGTAAAGGTTTTCCGCCATTTTTAGGACAGAATAATAAAAAATTGGAATTCGTTATCAGGTTATTATTTATTGAGCTTTAATTTTCCGTGAAAATTTAGAAATTTTTTTTTGCTATTTTTTCAATTTATTTTATACATATAAAATAATCTAAAACCAAAATAAAAATTCTGACAACACAGAAGATTTCTCAAACGACTGCAACAGTACTATTTTCGGCGGGAAAACAAATAAGAATTATCTCACCGGAAAAATATAAATAACAATGTTTAATATCCAGTCGAAATTTAATTTTCAGATTCATTACGTAAATATTAATAATGAGTATCAGCCGTCATGATTTTTGCTCTCAGGACGTATAATATAGAAAATTACTCCAAATTTCATTGTAGTTCACGAGAATTCACATTTCAAAATTTGAAAGAAAAACACCAGCAAAACAGTGAAATAGTATCCATCAAAACTTCTATCCCAAATATTTGCGAAAAATTTCCTGTCACTAAGATAATTTCGCCCCGATTCCTCGCTCAAAGGCCTTTGCCGTCTTTAGGGAGTACGACGAGTACCTAACCCGATTAAAACTAGCGCCCTCCGTTGCCCAGCAACTGGAAAGTTAACAACATGTTCATTTTGGATATGTAGATTTTTAGGCCATTCTAATGATTAATCAACCTACCCTACGGTCGGGAAAACATATTGGATGAGATGTGTTGGCGCTATTTTTATTTTTCAGTTGCCAAACTGAGAAGTGATCACAGTTTCATTTCACCCAAGTTCATACGCTGGCGTTGATAATGCGGCTGAAGAGGATATTTTTACGTTACCACCCCCCAGGTGGTTGTTACAGATTTTAATATATTCCATCTGATTGTCAATTGCAAAACAAATAATTACTAAATGTAATAAGACAACTATTTTTTAACAGGAATATGCTTGGAATACACCCAACAAGGGATCACGAAGACCAAAATGTTAGATCTTTTGGATTTATCAGAAAAGTAAGATTAAAAACTTTATCTAAGATGACGTAAAATTATCGTTTTCCAATGTTATAAACATATTATTGAACTCTGTTGTCTTTCAGCACAGATATATCACATCTAGCAGAAGAACTAATTAAAGATGAACCACTATTTAGTCCAAATGTGAAAAGTCAGTTGATTCAATCCTTAATCACGTTGAAAGGTATGAATTGCAAAAGCGATCAACATTATTTTCATAATGTGGCTACATTTCAAACCCACTTTCTACCCATGACCAATGTAGCTCTCAACAAACAGGCCAAAAAGTAAGCTCTTAAAGTTTTTCAATTAAGTTTTTAGCTATAAATTCGTAAATTTTATAATGGCTCATTGAATAGATTTATTTCAGGAAGTTATGACCGAACATGTAAAGTTTGGAGCATTGAGAATGGAAATGAAGTTTTTTCTTTAAATGACCACAAAAATGTTGTTTGCTCGCTGGCATTTAACGATCCTTTTGGGTAAGATATTTATCAGAAATAATTTGATCAGAGACACCCTTTTTTGAGCTTATTAAACAATCATAATATAATGCACGTTTCGATGTGAAATATTGCATGGAATGAATTATTTAAACATTTGGACAGTTAATTTTTATATACATAATATTGCTTATAAAAGATTGCAATGTATTATAATTAAATAGGGGCATCATATTTTCAATGTACACTATTTTTTCTCTGAATTAACTATGTCACACCAGCCACTTTTTGCAGTAATAAATAGCAACCAATTCTAAGACTCATTTCAATCTTTGAAATTCTTTAGCTAACCCTGCGTTGGGTAAAAAACATTTTTCTGATCCTCCATTGTCATTACTTGCAATTCTTCCAATGGTAAAAAGGCTTCTGACATTCAAGGTAGCTGAAGCCTGAGAAGTTAACTCAGACTCGGATGGTATCAAGTCAATTAATTGTTCCAAATTTGCAATCCAGTGGTTTATTTTAATGGTATTTCATTTCAAAAGTAATTAGATTTCATTGACTATTTTCCATTATGTAGGCAATAACTTGCGTAGGTGGAATTATTGGTGTGTTGTGAATTCAGATCTGAATTACCAACTGATTTTCAATTAACTCTCTCCCGAACTGCCAAATGAATTAATCTGTGATAAAATTATTTAGGAAGGTACTTAAGCCAACAGACCTATTGTTGGCTTATAGGGGCGTCTTATAAGATCCAAGTTTATAGGCATTTAAGAATCATTTTTCAGTAGCTGAAAGGAATTTATCCTATACTGAAATTTCCATCAAGAATATCCATCTGTGGACTTCTCTATCAATAGAGAAAACCTTAGTGCACAATACTTTCAAATTTTCTTTGAATTTATTCATGTACTTTGAATCTCAATCCTCCTTTTATACTTTGCTCTCTTTGGATGCCTATTTTGGTTCATGTGCCCCTGGTATCCCTATAACCTCATAAATTTTCATTAGTTTTCTAGGAGACTATAACCACCAGAGTTGGCATGATACCCATGCTGAAGCAGAGCTCAAACCCATGGCCTTTGGGCTACCAGACATTTTAACCATCCCACCTCCCAGAGCAACACTGAAACTTTCATTATTGACTAGCTTATAGAAATTTTTAAAAATCACCAGCATTGTACACACACATACAAATTGATTTGGGGAAACTTTTTGTCCAGAAAGCTAAAAACTTACTACCTTAGTATACTTTCAAAAGATGCTTCCAGATGTTATCAGTATGGTTTAGAGGGAGTCATCAAAACGTAATCAGTTCATCAATGGTGTTAATTCATAATTTATACTGAAAAATAAATAATAATCACATGAGCATGCACTCAATTGAAAAAAGAGCCTAGAGTAAATTTGATTGCATTGTATCATAACTAAAATGACTTATTTTTCGACACTCAATGAATCATAATAATCTCACTTACCTAAGGTATTTATTTTCAAGTGAAAATGTTATCACCAAAGACATACCACTAGCCTCTACTACCTTCTTTGTATTAATGTACACTATAAGTTATATGCAATATACCAATTTTACTGGCATTAATGCCAAATATTTTTTATTAGAACTTTAGTATTTAATAAGAAATAAGAAGTATTTTACTATTTATGAAGACATGTAATGAATTTCAGAGATAAAATTTTGACGGGATCATTTGACAAGACTGCACGTCTCTGGTCAGCTGAAAGTGGAGAATGTTATCATACTTTGTGGGGTCATACAGCAGAGGTCACTACAGTGCAATTTAACAAGCAAAGTACCCTCATTGGAACCACATCAATGGATAGTACAGCGCGGCTTTATGAATTAACCACAGGTAGCAACTGAATGCCCACAATTACATATGCTAGCATATGGATGTTTTTCAATGTTCAATATATTTCCATCCATTAAGGCTTACTGAAGATGAATTCCTATGACCTATTGCTGATCTATACAAAAATAGGAACAGCAATATTAAAACTATTAATGCCCTTTTATTTGACTACTCTGTCAACATGAATATAAGCTTTGGCTCTGTATGTTTATGTTGGAAATACAGACATCCTTTTTTCTTGAAAACTAACTATTAAAAGAAATTGAAATACTAGTATATTATTTTGTTAAGAAGAAAATCATATAATATCACTAGTTGAAGTAAAAGCTGAGCTAACGGACTTCAGTCAATGTTCAGGTCTACATGCCACCAAGAAATCATATAGAGAAAGAAGTCAGTAAAGTATGCAATCAATTGGAAGAAATAATTGTAGGTGTTCCAGGAAGGAAATATTTTATGGGAGTTGGAATGCGATGGTAGGAGAAGGAAGAGATGAAGGTGAGGTTTGGGACTAAACTGGTGAGGTGAAGCTAAAGCTAAGATGAGGTTATGGAACAAAAAATCTCTATGGTCAGAAAGCAACCGAGTTCTGAAGGAGAAATAGGTTAATCATACCTAACACTTTGTTTGGACACCACAACAGGTGTAAGCATGCATGGAATATGCCAGATAACTCAAAAGTATCCAACTACAGAAGTATATCATGGTTAGTTACAGATTTAGGAAGTGTGATTAATTCGCACTTTCCTGGAAGCAGATCATTATTTATAACTAATGAAATGTGAAGTCTGATTCAAGTGGAAGAAACAGAAAAGACAGTTGAGGAAATAGAATATAGCATTAACCGTAGAAACAAGAAAGGAGTACAGCTGGTAGTAAATAAAATCATGAATGAGAAATGCAAGATAGGAACAACAGAAGAAAAATGAGTACTTATCAAAAAGGGGATATCAAAAGCCATAAAAAACTATAGGAATGTTTAAAAGGAAAAGGAGAAGAAAACCATATCCTAAAGATGAGATGATTAGAAGATAGACGAGATAAGGAAATGGAAAAATGTAATCACACAATTGGGTAGAAAGAAGTACAAAGAGTTGAATAATAAACTGAGGTGGGAAACTAGTAGAGTGAAAGAAGCATGTACTGTGGAAGACAGTGCAAGGATATGGAGTGTTTACAGAGGATGTGTGAAATGAAAGACCCACAGAATAGAAATGTGAAAGATCCGTTAGGAAGTATGAAAGGAGAATCAATGCAAATAATCAGCAGTAGCTCCAGAAAATTATTAGTTGAACCAGAACAGATTCGAGAGAGATGGAATGAATAAATAGAGGAACAATATGGTAAAGAGATTAAACCAGCAATCTTAGGCATAGAAAGAGAATTAGATGTAGATGAGGATAGCTTAGGGCCAGACATACTTGATGAGAAGATAGAAAGGGTATTAAGGGAATTCAAATAAAATAAGGTGTGGTGGGGATGGATAACATCCCTGAGGAACTGCTTAAGGGGTTAAGGAAATGTGGAAAGAAGAGCCTGTATGGACTAGTTCATAGCATTCATGAGGGAGGAATCTGGCCAGAAGACTTTGTGAGATCAGTGTTAGTTCCCATATCAAAAAAGAGAAAGCCCTAGAGACTATATAAGGACTAGAGAACAATAACATTGATTTCACCTGCAGCTAAAGTGGTTCTCAGGGTCATCAACCATAGGATAGTGAGCAGGACAAATGATTACTTAGGGGATGATCAGTTTGGGTTCAGGAAGGCAAGAGGCACACTTGATGCATTTGCACTAATGATCAAGTACTACTTCTAATAGAGAGGAATATAGAATACAATTAGGACATATTTGCTTGTTTTGTAGATTTCGAAAAGTCAGTTGGCAATTGATAGAGTGAGTTGAGTAGAATTAATGTGCTGCAGAAAATAAGATAATAAACAAGGGATTATTATCAAACTGTATAAGTCTCAGATTAGTACCTCCACTGCTGCTGACTCATGTCTATCTTATTCTCCCTGTACGCCTATCCACACCAACCTCATAAAGGTATCTGCCTTGTTCCTCAATGACTTTGTAAATGTGCCATCCCATGAAATAATAAATTGAATTACCTGGCTATTCAGTTTAATAGAAGCTCCTATGTATTTTCTTCTTTCAGGTCAGCAACTAGCAGTTCTTCCCAGTGATGGAGGACAGTTCATTGCCTTACATTTTGACAAATCTGGAAAGAATCTGATAACTGGATCTTTTGATGGAAATATTTCAATTTGGGATACAAGAAATTACATGTACGTACTGATTTTGTTTTAAAATCCAAAGACTATATTCATATCTTCCTGTTTCCATATTTGTGATGACAAAAATTGAATAGCTATCACACCTCAACTCTTCATAATGAATGCACATAGATATTTGGAAATCATGTGGAACTATAAACTGTGTTAAATTAGAAGGGCAGAAAAGATTATTTTTATGTAACCAAAAAAATTTTTCTTAGATCAAAGCCAAAGAGTTTGGGAATGTATTTCAACAGTAATCAAAATTTAAACATTATGCAAAACTTCTAAGCAATTAAAGTAAAACTTTAAAGCCATTTTTAGTATAACAAAACTGTTGAACACTAGTACATTGAAATGTCAAAATCAGGGCAATTATGTGGAGCAAAATCACTTGCATAAAAAGTTTAAATGATACAGTGAAGGAAGTTACTAGCGTTACTTACTAGGCACCCATTTGAAGGAAGTTTCCAGATGACCAGATATGATGGATATCAAAGTGTCATTTTACCTCTGCACAGTTCTTCAATGTGTCTTATGAAAGAAGTTTAAGATTTAATATTGAAATTTGCTTTATATTATCATAATGGGAGTGTCATAATACAGTGATCAAAATATAAAATATGGGTATTTAGTACTTCTAGAATGGCAGATGTTAATCATTTTAGTGTCTTGGATTATTTTTGAGGCCAAAACATTTAAGGAAGAATATTATCTGTTGCCTTTAAAATTAAGTTGATCAACAAAAGTGTGGAACTAAAATATATGAAATGCCTGTAACAACATTCATTAGTTATATTTTTCTCATGGGATGTATTACTGGTGCTAGATAGCATTCTCAACTTACAATCCATCCTTTTCAGAAAAATTGGAACAATATCAGGGCATGAAAAAGAGATAACTAACAGTATTTACAACAATGATTGCAGTCTTATAGCCAGTAGCTCTGCAGATGGCACAGCAAAATTATGGGATGTTCGGTCATCAAAGTGTCTTGGAACAACCACTAAACTGCCTGCCGAGGTTTGTAGCATTGTATTATAATCTTAATTTATTTCAGAAGACCACTGTTTAATGGCAAAATAATGTTCATGGGGATGGAATTGAATAGTTGAATGTTGTCCAATCAATATCCAGTGTTCTAAATCGGGCCTGAATGTTATGGCTTAAAGGAATAAGATGAATTATGCGAGTGTGTAAATTGGTTATTAATAATGAAATAGGAAGAAATGAAGCAATGGCCAGAGAGAAAAAACATAAAGAGTCAAAAAGAAATGGTAACTCAAAAGCCAGTCTCCATGAATTACCATTCCCTTCTGAGTCATACTTTTTTCCTTTATCACTCCTTTCTTCTGTATATTTTAGTTTATCACCATTGAATTCACAGATTTAATCTTACATAACATCCACAGGGTCTCTAATTGTATTCTCCTCAATTCAGGACTCCTATTATGAAACAAATGGAGTTAAAGGGGTTAAACTTTTCATATCTGATCAAATTAAACAAATAAAGATATCAATTTTTTATGCAAATGTTACAATTTTTGTTCACCGTGTTCATTGTTTCTGCTGGTGAAACTGTTATCAACAGAAACAACAAATAGAGTGAAATCTGACATAATGGAGCCTTTGCAAACTACATAATATGGAAACATTTGCACCAGAACCAATTAGTGTTATATAAATGATGGAGATCTATTCTTCCAGGGTCAAGTGAGTTCATTTTAAATTGAACAAAGACAGAAATATGGCGTATTTGATAGCCATAAATGCACATTCATATATGCATGTATCTTAGATAACATCAAAGTATTTTACAGATCTCAGAACTTCATTACATGTTTTTTATTTGCTGATATTTCAAATTGCTATAAAATGTAATTTCACTTAAAAATAATGAGAAACTTGAAAAAACTATATGTTTCCAAGGTTCCCTCTATCAGCTCTAGTGGTCCATGGTGATGAAGCATTTTAAGCAGTTATACCCTACCAACCACAATAATCTACCGGGAGGTTGGTTCAGAGAAATGCATTTTTGTCAAAATTTTCTTAGGATGATCACTTAATAGTTTTTTCTACATCAATCTTCCTCTGAATTAATACTAAACCCAGGGGAGGAGCGTTGGATTACTGACCGGTGGGCCCGGGTTCAATTCCTGGGCAAACCTCTCTGGGCACCTGCAGCTCCACCCAAACTAGTTGATTTTTTGGGTACCAGGTCTTCCTGGGAAACCATAACCGCCACAGGGAAAGGAACTGGCCCCCCTACCCTGATGTGTGACTTTTGACACCCTGTTCAGCTTAGTACTGGGTGAACTCTACCATCACTTACCAAACCGACCTTCGGGTTGATTACTGTGTTTTTGGTTTTTTACATACAAAATACCACAGCATAATTTTTTATTAAACCATAAAGATTTGATATTATTAAATTCTCATTTTAAATCTTAGGTCTTGCAATCTTGTATGGCAAAATCCACCTGAATGTCAATCATTCAAATAAATTTAAGTGACAGTAATATATACTGTAATAATAACTATATTTTATCTATTCAGAATATAGGAATATATTGCACTTATGTCTAATGTAATGTTATGATGATCCTCTAGTACATACATCACTTTGATTTACTCAATTAAAAAAAGAGATGGATATTTTGTTTACGAAAGACATTGCCTGGCAAAATAGTTTTCAGGATTTTTTCACTAGGTAATTCGTGCATTAAAAAAGAAAAGAGTGAATGTTTGTCAGGGCTCTAGGGAATTAAGCTTGATTTTGCATAGTCTAGGTAGTACTAGTGATAATCAGCTAAAGGGTGAAGAAAAAGGAAAATGATTACATAGGGGCTTACCAGTTTGAGTTCAGAAATGGAAGAGATACAAGGAGTGCCATAGCAATAGCGACGTCCGTAATAGAAAGAAAATAGAATGCAACCAGGATATAGTCTTTCCTTTGTGGTAACAGAGGAGATTTCCAAGAGAGTAAGTAAACAGGTAGAATTAATGAAAACATCAAAACTTTCTGTACACTTTAAGCACCTGTTATTTAAAAGTTTGTCAATCATGAGAAATGGTTAATGATAATGAAATGGCTAATGATGATAAGTATGTCACAGTGGGTCGCGGTAGTCCAGGGGGTAGAGTGTTGGACTGCTGACCAGAGGGTCCCGGGTTCGATTCCCGGGCAAGGCACACTGAGCACCTGCAGCTCCACCCAAGCTATGTGATTTTTCAGGTACCAGATCTTCCTGGGAAACCACAACCGGCACAGGGAAAGGAACTGGCCCCCCTACCCTGATTTGTGAATATTCACATGCCTTTGGGCTTAATACTGGGTGAGCTCTACCATCACCTACTAAACTGACCTTTGGGTTGAGTACTGTGTTTATGGTTATGTCACAGTATTCACAGGAATGGAGTTAAAGGCACCACAAATTACAGTGGATCTCCATGGTAACTGACAATTTGAAAGAAATAAAAATAGTTCAAAATATATATTTTAATGCAATGATAGCAATATTTTCAGGTATGTGTGAGAAATAGAATAAGAATCTTCAAAATTTTGGCCATATAACATATGTAGAGTCCACAAGACCCAGGGTTTGGTAATGGCTACCATGTTGATTGCTTCATACGTGATGGAAGGGATGGGCAAAGTGGGTAATTAAAGAGGTACCCACATCTATTCAGGAGCCTGTGAGATCTGCTTTAAAATAGTCCATTGAAAAATATTCTGCAAGTCAAAATAAAGTTTTTGGAATATCCGAACTCAATAAAATCATACTTTTTAATTTAAAAAATAAGTTATTAAAGCTCTCTTATACATCAAGTCAAAATAAGAATGATATTTGATTTATTTTAGAATTAAACATCTAATTGGAATTTCAAACACTATTTTAAATTACCCTAAGGTATAACATTTTAAGCCACAACAGTCTGGTAAAGGGGCAGCGATAAATGCCATTTAGATCAAATTTCCTAAGTCACCAAGTGTTAACATATGATTCCTTTCAATAACAGATGTTGGATTTGACTTTTGATTCAAAAGGAAAGCATTTAGCAACCGCAAGCAGTGATTGTGATGCACAAGTTTGGGATATCAAAACCCTCAAGATGGTATCAACAATGAATGGCCACAAAGACCCAATTCTCAAAGTAAGCATATAAATTGAAAATAAAAGAAAAAATGTTTGATTATATGAACATATCATTCTTATTTCTCTCTGCTAACAAGAAAGACAAACTTTCAATGCATTTACACAGGTTTGCTTCAGCCCTAAGGGAAATCGCCTTTTAACTGCAAGCATGGATTGTACCGGAAGATTATGGAATATAGAAACTGGAAACTGCTTGCAGGTGATTTTTTTATGATTTTACCATTTAAGGAGAATCTTAGTAACTATTTAATTTGGCTAAATGTGAAATGCATACATATTTGTAATGAATTTATTTTAATGTAGCACCTCTATGAACATCATGAAAACTTATTTATTTTCCAGATTTTGGATGGGCATTCAGACAGTGTGTTTTTTGGCCAATACAGTGATAGTAGTGATTTAATTTTAACAGCTTCAAAAGATGGTGTTTGCCATATATGGAGATGAAGAATCAAGAAAAGGAATTTTATGTAAAATATATGTGAATAAACTTTGTACATATGTCATAACTCAATTCAAGTTTTTTTCCCAAGTTTTCTGATTAAATTGGACCAAAGAACACAAATTAAAACGGAATATATTCTTCAACATAAACTGTATATGCCTAACTGAAACTTCAAATTTGGATACCCTGAGCTCATTTTTTTTAAGGTCCAGAAAGTGAAGGCTTAATTCAATGTTTAAAATCTCAAATGTACTGTATGTGCTTTAAATCCATAATTTAATCAAAATATTACCACCTGGTCAAAAATCCACTCTTCTCAGATCCCTTATGTCTACAATATTTTAAAGACCACCAGGGCTTTTTTAAATTTCCTTAATGCATCAAAATATGTGACTCATTGCAAGATGCTAAGCCCACTCCATACTCAGCGCATGTCCCCTATCCCAATAGCACTTTCTTTAATGTTTACTGTACTTCTTGGTTTCTTACAGCACCTAATGCAAATTTTAGCAGCTTTTTACATTGGACAATGTGCCAAACTCATCAATTTAAGAACTAATAACCGCTGAGCATCCTGTATTCTTTCCCCATATGCCTCTCGCCCTACTCCCAGATGCTTCTATCCACAACTGTTTCAATAAATGTTATCATGTATCAGTTACTTCCTATGTTACTTTATTTCCCTTTAAATTCGAGTAAAAATAATGAATTAGTATTGGGGTAATGAGTTAAACTGGAAAATTTAAAAATCTAATAAACCAGCAAAAAAATGTTTTCATCAAATGGTACCTATCACATCTTTCAGGACTTAAAAAAAAATCAAACTAGTACTTGGGATGGTCGAAGCCTTGATGAACTGCAAGGTCATAGGTCATATAAAATCGACACATCAAGTGACTACTTTGAAAATGTTACATACAGGCCTGTACAGTAGGACATTCCAGGCCTTTCAAGAGCCTGTAGGCTATTGATGCCTGGAATGTACCAGGGATGCATGTAAGGGAAAAAGAGATGGTGAATAAATTGAGAGCAAATTAATGACTGCTCAGTATGCAAGTTAAAAAAGCATGTAACGGTTGTGATTTTGCTTAAATCGATGGGAATGATTTGGCATTGTGATAGACAACAGTGCAATAATCATGGCAGTCAGGTTTGTTTCTACACTGGAGGACTAAGATGAGTGCATGTAAGTAGGAGTTAATGTCACTTATATTGATCTGGATTTGTATGAAAGATAGTATTCAAAGTACTGTTGTTGCAGCTGGAAAGGTATCAGTGGAGAGCATGATTGAATGTACGAAGGAAAAGTAGTGGGGAAAATTGAGAGATGTTTTAATTATCTTCTCCTGAAAGAATAATAGTACATAATAAGAAATTCGAATGGCTGTATTGGCATAAGAAAAGATTTTTATGAATGACTGGACAAGTCATTTGGTGATAGGGGTACCAAGTACAAAGCCGAGAGAGCAGATATTATGGTGATACGGTAAGTTTTTTAGTTTCTGAAGAATACATCAGGCAAAGGTTCTCAGAGAATCATTGATTTTGCTAACTAAATGAGAAATGAAAATTATAGTAGGACCAGGGGTTCATGAGAGGCACTGAATGAGGAACAGACTGATTGGTAGCTAGCTTCAAAAGTAGATGTGGGGAGGAAGTTAGTGTTGAAACATATTTGAGTGCATGAGAAATTCACAGTAAAAGCCTAAGAACTGTGAGACAAACATGTACAATTGCAGTTTGAACGTGTTTTGAGGATATTTAGGAGAGTTTGAAAAGAATAAGTGTTGAAATGAACTGAAAGTACACGTGGAAATGTGTTGTCATTGGAGTATTAATAACACTTTATTCATTTTGATCAATGGTAAAACCATATTAAATATCATCAATATAATTATTACTTAATAGCTAAACATAACTTCTTAGATGTGCTGAAGATTGCCACAAAAGAATTCATCCATTGAGTAAAGTGGAGGAGCAAGTACCAGGTATACTATATACCCTATTCTAGAAATTTGGGATACTATCCTATTTCAACTTAGTAGGCAGTTATACACTTGAATGATCATGTTATGAAATGAGCTGTAACACGGACAGTCTACAATAAGTAGTAATTAGATCCACTATACCCCTAATGGTGTAGTTATGGATGTGAGATCTTAATTGGTAAGTTTCCAGATCAACTTTCACGTGAATCAGAACCCTAAAGATATATAAACTAAATCCAGTCATGATTCCATACCTAATAAAAAAAGGCTTGCAGGAATCATGTGGTGGTATATTAGCAAGAGAGCAAATAGCTCTCTTATGTAGAAGCGAGGTTTGTTTAATATGTGGGGAATGACTTCAAAACTCAAACGCCATAATTCAAATTATATTGAAAGAGGCCCTGGTAAACCTTTAACCTCATTTGAAATAAGAAAGTTTAGCTTTCTTAATATACAGGGTGTGACAACCTCACTTCCTTTTATTAAAAGGCAATAAAACCCATTTTATGAGAAAATCTTTTTATAATTTTTTAAATGTATGTACATAATCAAAGTTTTGTTTTATCGTTTTAAAATCAAATCAGGTAGGTGATGCCCCCCATTATCCATATACTGAATAAGCAAATGTTTGGCATTTGTCATGACCCTTACCAGCATAGCAGGAGGTATGTTGGCAATATTTGCCCGGATGTTGTCCTTCCAGTCCTGTAGGGTCCTTGAGCAGTCGACATAAATGCAGGAGTTCAAAGCACCTCACCAAAAAAATCAAAAGAGGTCAAATCGGGGGAGTGAGCTGGCCACTCCAAATCATCCCTTATTGAGATGACATGCTCTGGGAAGTGTTCCCTCAATACAGCCATCAATCCCCTTGAAGTGTGAGTCGTTGCTCGATCCTGTTGGAACCAAATGTCCCCGAATTCCAGTTCATCAAGTCATGGAAAAAAAATTCCTCCAACATGTTTACATACCAGTCTGAATTCACTATCATTGTGATCTCATTTTCTTCAGACCATCAGGGACCAACAATATGGACTGAGGAAATTGCACACCACACTGCAACTTCAGGTGGATGCAAAGGCATTTGATGCAACTCTCTGGGATTGGTGTCAGCCTAGTAGCACACGTTCTGTTTATTGACATATCCACTCACATGAAAATGGGGTTCACCACTGAAAAATACAAAAGCGTCTTCAGAAACGTTTTCAAGAAGAGCCTTACATTCATTCCTCTGAGAACTGAAGTCACATTCAGAGAGTTCCTGCACAATTGCCAACTTGTAAGGATGTTCATGAAGGTCATCGTGAAGAATTCACCTGACTGAACAATCAGAAAGTCCAAGGGCTGATGCATGTTTGCACCCAGAACGCCGTGTGGATTGCAAAATGGCAGCTCTCACTGCCTCAATTTTCTTAGGTGATCTGATAGGCCGAAAAACTCCAGTTCTTCGTCTTGTCGCACTCGCTGATAAAAAATGTCTCCTTTGAACTAAATTCTCTCTCCCACCACATCCTGAAACCATTGTTTTCGCTTAGATATCTATATATCTAAGCCAAATGAAGGGTATAATATTTTTCTCATTTGGCAATATGGTATAGACTATCTAAAAGCTTTTATTTCTTCCCTCGAAACAACATCTACTGTTGCCTTCATATCTCCCATTTCCTCCAATCAGATCACATATTTAGATGTCCAAGTCTCCCTCCTCAGCAACAAATTCCACATCAAATCCACAAGCAAATAACTATCTTCACTGCAATACCTGTCATCTTCCCCACGCTAAACAGTCCATCCCATATTCTCTTTCTAGCTGAGGTCATTGCATCTGCAACAACCCTGATTCCCTAAATAAATTCCAGTCAAGGCTTCATGCCTCTCTCATCTGATGTGCATATCCGGAATCCTTCCTGCACAAAGAAATCCTAAAACATGCATACACCTCTAAAATATCCCATAAGAAGAAAAACAACACTCTATTTGTACGACCTAATTCCCTATCATGATTATTCTTAGAGATTCCTCAGACTGCATGCAATCATGCCAGATGTAAAATCTGCTCCATCCTCGTTACAAATTTCCTTCCACAACAGCACCTTCTTATAGATCAACCGTCCCTTCAGACTTCTTCCTTATTTTAAAAAAAGACATTTACCTCCAGCAATCTAAACTCTCCCCAGCTATTCATATTGGCCAGTGCACCCCACCGCTCAATATTATAACCAACACCCACTGGGTATCCTGTAACCCAACATCCCTCCCAGTTCCAAGCTACCCACAGTCGAAATTTTGATTTGTTACAAGGTATCTATTATTTCCTCCTTCCTACCAACAGCCACACCAATTCCATTAAGAAGCCTGGGATTATCTTGTATTTGACTATTCAAATTCTTATTAAAGATATGGTAGTCCAGTGGGTAGAATTTTGAGCTACTGACTGAAGGGCCTGGGTTCAACTCCTGGTTTGATCAAGCAAGACACCCTCAACTTCACCCAAGCTGTGTAATTTTTCAAGTATCAGATCATCTTGGGAAACCACTGGGAATGGAACTGGACCCCTACCCTGATTTTCAAATGCAACTGGGCTTAGTTTTAGGCAAGTTCTACCCTTACCTATCAAACCAACCTTATGGCTAATAACTGTGATGTACATGTCCTATATAGCTATAAATTATACTCTTTAACTCAAAAAAATTATCAAGATGATGAACAAATAAGAACACTTTTCCACTACATACTGATTTAATCCATGACCA
The DNA here is from genome assembly GCA_037158775.1 of Hetaerina titia. NCBI lineage: Eukaryota > Metazoa > Arthropoda > Insecta > Odonata > Calopterygidae > Hetaerina > Hetaerina titia. The sequence goes on from CM073770.1 coordinate 106,006,708, forward strand.
GTTTGGATTAAATCAATATCTAATTGAAATGTTATTTGTACATTATTATGTGCAAATTCCACCATATCAAGCCTGAAACTATCCAATTTCATGATTATCAAACTTCTAGGAATTAGCTGCAGTGAATACTGCTAAACTTATATCATATTTTGAAATTTTGCAATGATTTTATAGGCTTCCATCATCCTTATAGTTATGTTATCACATGGAACTTCCATATCTTCTATCACAAAGGACCCTAGGGTTTCAGTTAGATACTACCAATTGAGCAACTATGGCTTATGCACATGTAAATTGTTATTTAATGCTAGACTTGCCACTTTGTACTATCATCCTCAAATTTTCCAAAGCTTTCATTTCTTGATTACTGTTCATCCTCTTCTCATCATCAGTTTCAGTGGAAAAAGATCTACCAATTTTCAAAGGAATGAAAAGAAAATTCATTATCAATCAATATTTGATCGTTGACCTCCCACAATAAATGCAAAGCAATTGAAGTTCTGTCCAACAGATACAAACACTGCCAGAAATTTAGTGGTTTATGGCATTCAAGGATGAAGAGCCATTCAATTAGAAGTTTTTTATACCAATGTGATCATCTTGGGTTTTATTTACTATTAAATACCTAATACTTTTTACAAGATCTTTAAAATGCCAAGTATGAATTAAACCAAAGCTCGTGGCGCTTGCACAGTAGTTATGTTTTAGAGGGACATTCTAAATCATTAAAATGGGTTAAAGGGTGGTTTGTGGTTGTGGATTCCTTCCAAGGGAATGGAACCACCCTGACCAACAGGAAAAGATTGCTCAGCCCCATGCAGGTTAGAAGAACCGACCGTTTGCAGGAGATGCACAAATAGAAAATTCAGATGTGGGAAATGAATGGGGAAATTGCCCAGTAAGGTTTATCTGGTAGCTCTCTAAATCACTTGATCTTACCTCCTCTAATTCCCTTCCTCATAGGCATTCCATGAATGAATTCCCCTAAGCATCTCAGAGACAAGCTTTGGTTTTATCTCAGGATGTTATGAAAATTTATAATTGCATATTTCTGGTATCAAAGAGCCTTTAAAGCCTCATTGATTTAACAGCTTCTTAATTACTGATTTTATTGTTCACATGGGATCCACTTTCTGAAAATGAAAAAAAGTAAAATCTTGTAGATCATGAATAATTAGAGAAGGGGTTCTAAATCCAACCACACTGTTCAAACCAAAGTTTGGTGATATCGTTTGGATAATTATGGGTACAGCTCGTTCGGAGCCTCACAGCGGGTGAAACACATTATGAGTGGGACATTTCCTTTCTCAATCCACCTGCATTTTTCCCAAAAGATCTGGTGTCTTTAAAATCATATTAAAGAGAAGTTTCGGGTGTTACCAGCAATCAAACCTTGCATCTCTGTAAAGTGTCCGAGTGTCCATCCAGTTGGGCAACTAAGCGCAAGTTAAATGTGAATTAAAATATTACACATTTATTAGGTAATTACTTAAATTATTTTTACGTAACATAATAATAGCTTTTATCTAAAATTATTTTATGTTCAAGTCCACATAATTTGACCGCATAATACCTAAAATTGTCCGCTAAGTCCAGATGATTGAAATATTCAGAATTCGACATTCATTAGGCTCGATTCTCCATTGGTTTCAAATTGAAATTGTGACTCTAGTGACAATCCATTCAACACGTTTTAATTTTAAACCACAAATTCCTAAACGACTCACCACAGCATGAAAATACAAACATGTAAGCAATTTCCTGTACTGACGGCAACTTCATTATGTACTTTATGCTCGTAACAGTTGGCGACTGCCAAATATTCCGAGCAGTTTGATAACATTCTGCGTTCTCATCCTTTCAATACAAAAATCATTTACACATTTTACACATATATTACCAACATAAGTCGATGGAAAATTTTCATTATCTACATGAAACACTTTTATTACTTCACTCAAATGCGTCACACACAAACACGGTTCATATTCACAGCCGCTGCCACTTTACTTTGCCTTTCGATAATTTCGATACATTGAATGTGCAAATCAATTGAAGTTCAATTCGCGTCATTTCAATTCTATAAATTCCTAAAATTATGAAAGGGGAGAGTTGGACGTTAGCAACACAGAATATATAGCTATATTCTACGGAGGATCTGAATTTTATTATTGTTCATTTTGCGATATTTCTAAGGATAGGAAGAGATGTGCAGAAAGTAATGTGGTGTTAGACGTAGGTAACTTTAAATAAATGCTCCTTTGGTAATTTCCCCAAGCACTCATCTTTTCGTTACTTAAATGTCTTCGATTTCCTCTGCATCCCATTTGTTGGTGAAAAGTTTTCGTCCCCTGCAAGGGGTTACTGGTATTACGCTATGGAAGGTTGTACCACGATCGAGTTGCTCGCAGAATCGTAGTCATTCCAGTTCATCTGGCAAGTTTTGAGTTTCTCTTCAAATTGCTTAAATATTAAATTATTCTATGATAAGCTCGATGTATCTTGTTTTATATATATTTTTTCATATTGTGTATTTTAAAGTCAAAGTTTGGAGTAATTGTGTTTCATTATAACATTACCATTCTAATGTAATGAAGAACATTGCACGCCGCTGACGGAAATTATTAGCACGTTAAATGATTTAAGCAGAGAAAATATTTCGAGGTTCTACTTCAGTTTGCTACTTCTGGGATCTGAATGAAAAAAATGATCAATTTGTTGACGAAAATGATAACTCTTTCCTTTGGCTGACGTTCTGGAGACAAATCACTGACGGAAATATAGTTGTCCTTCTTTAATATAACATATGCTTGTTTATATCTATAACAATTGTTTCCACGGCATTTGCAGTGGAGTGATAAATTGCTGGAGCACTTCTTTTTTCGTTCAGTGAACGTTGAATTACTTACTGTGTGAAAGGTCACTTTCCTTGATCTTATTTGCAAAAAACATTTTTCAAGGCTTATTAGGTATTCTGCATTTATGATGGCCCCTAATAGTTATAGTAGCAACAGACCCATAGAAACTAACACGGAAGGTATGGGTTGTGATTTTTTACATTAGAGATTACTGCCTCATTTCATTGTTCTCAAATGTGGGTGATATTTAATTGCTGTTGTGTTTGCTGACGACCTCACTAAGATGCATGTTTGGAGATATGTGTATATATATATATATATTTCTTCATACCAGGGTTGCTCTAGTTATTAATTTTATCAGTATATTTGTTCATGGGCACCTGTGCACTCCGACCATGAAATGGCAATAAAGATATTTTCACGTGGATTATCACTGCTTACTTCCAGTATATCATAGTAAACAATAGGATTTCCCCATGTATTGATTCATGCTCACACTACAGTTTATAAACTGTTGTGACATTGTTCATACCACACTGAAATTATAATTTCGAAATAGGTACAATCTGCTGGAAATTCGTTCAAGATAAATGCATAGTTGAGAAGGTTTTGCTTTGTTCTAGAAGAGCCATCATTCCAATGCTCAAATTGGCATTTTTCACTTCATTCCATAAAAGTAATAAAAAACCAATTCTTACTCTCCTCGTTTTTGGGGAAATCCATTTAACAGCACCGGTATTTTATGAATATTCTAGTAACTTCCATGATTTTTTAGAAGTGTGCTAATAATTTTTGTGTCTGTGCCACATACATGCTTATTGTTCCGTTAAATAGAAGCCAATAGTGATTTGATTGTTTGATTTTGTTAGCAAGAGAATTATTTAAGAGTAATTGTTTCGGAAGGTAGAATTTGGGAGAACTTGGCAACGCCTGAGAAACTCTTCAATTGTTCGATATGTTCGTGGTCTGGAATGGAAACCTATACCTCTGGGGGTTGGATTTGCTTTGCTTGCAGTTCTGCAGTGGAAACACATAAGAAATCGACAACAAAAAAGTCCAGAAGGCATTGAAGCTGTCAATGAGTGGGAGGTATGAAAAATTCAGCATTTTGCCCAGTTTTATGACAATGCACATGTTGATTTTCTTAATTCCTGAGTAATGTTAAGGCAGTGAGCAATGCAAGTGAATATATAATGTATACAGTAACATATAGTCTTGAAATGGTTGAGACAAATATCTCAGGAATGAATGCACAATTCTGAAAAATCCCTTTTCAAATGTGAAGGAATGATTTCTGTCCACCATTTTGTAAGTTTTTGGACCTTTTTTTCTTAACAAAAGAGACTGGCATTGTCCTTGATACTCGAATGTGATCATCTTTACTTTTTTCCAAGTCTTATGTGTGATCTGGCTCAGACTTGACACACTCCATGATTAGGGAAAGACAACTGGTCATACTTAATAATAGAATATCAAGTAGCTTGTAGAATAAGTAGTTTTGTGTCTCTACCATAATAGACCACAGTCTAAGTTTGGGTCATTTACAACACTTGAAAAGAAATGTAAGTAATTACCACAGAACCCCAGCTGTCCCAGCTTTATTTAGGATGCAAAAGAAAAATAACTGAGGACTCAATAACTTAAAAGGTTATAACGTCATTAACCAGAGAATCCATTTCAGATTAAAATCAAAGTCTCATGGGATAGATGTGATGTAGACTACTGTAAACCAAACTTCCATTTTGATCACAGCTACTTTATCACAAACAAAAATCTCTTTGCTCTCTTCCTAAGGTAGAAAATAGAATATTTAGAGGTTTTGTCCAGAGTATAACTAAACCACATATTCCTTCCAGATTTCATGTTACCGTATGATGCCTCTTAGGGCTCTCTCCAGAGCATGGGGCTGGGCTCTTGGGTGCCAACTACCTATTTGGGCCCGCACTCCTATTTTATCAGCATATGCATCAACATTTGGGTGCAATCTCTCGGAGGCTGCTTATCCTGAGCTTTCATCATATTCTTCTTTGGGGGAGTTTTTTTGTCGGAGCCTAAAGGATGGCTGTCGACCCATTGATGCTTCACAGCCTCTGGTAAGAATTATTTCATTGGTTTCAGAAATGATGCTATAATAACTGTCATAACTGGGATTTCATGAGTCCAGGAGGGTAAATGGCACAACTGATTTTAGTGATTAATTTGCATATGAGTAAATTTTTTATTTGGTGTTGTTTGTTAATATGTAGCAGGAAAACATCATTTTGAAGAGAAAACACTGTGGAAACCAGTGCAGGTAGGTGAGAACCAGGGCTGATAAGCAATAGCAATAATGTTGCCATGAATTTTTAGTAAGATTTGTAAGAAAATAAATTGAATCTAGAAAGGGCAAATGAAGAATAAAACTTAGAAATAAAATGGTAATGGATGGAATCTGTCTTTAATTACCAACTGAGTTTTTCTGCCGAGTGACAGTGACTAGTTTTGGTGAGTATGATAGGGCTCCCAATATTTTGGAAATTAAATTATGAAAATAGGAGTAAACAAACTTATTCAAGCATAGCTGGGGAAGAGAAGGTTGCTGGCATTGGGAAATAGGGATGAATTCTCAATCAGATTTTGGCAATGTTTAGAAGCATAGAGGAAATTCCCACAGAGTACTGCAACAAAGTTGTAGAAACAATAGCTGAGGACACTGGAGACATCCCATTGGGGGAGTTTCAGTACAACTAGTGTCGGAGGGAAAGGAAACAGAAGTGGCGAACCAGCAAGATAGAGAGTTGGTTTGAATGATTCTTCAGAAATGCAGAGTAGCAGAAAATTTCATGAAACTCATGGCCAAAGCATGCTGAGAACCAGGCCAGTAATCAAGAAAAACTGTTGGAAAACCAAATAAAGATATGGTGGATTTTGGAAGTATCTGAAAATTCATCTCTTCGGTAATTGAGATCATTCTCTAAATGAAGGCCAAATTTAAGAGATACGGAGGAACCATGGAAATAATCCATCCAGGACCCATGTTTCAATAATTTAACATCCTCATCTGGTCTTTGCACATTGGTTAATATCGTGTAATTGATAATGAATGTTGTAATTATCCATTAATTATTTTTATCAATTACAAATAAATGCATAGAACCATACCAGAAGACATTCTTGGTTTTTCAGACAAAATATCCTGTTTGGGTAACTTGGAATGGTCAAGGCCATCCAATGCAGGAAAATAGTGAAAAATAAGCGAATCTTTGCTTTTGTCTGGATTTGACTTCAAAATTACTCTTTGGGAAACACATACTTGGTCTCTGATAGTCTGCAGTACGACTCGGGTGAAAGCCAAGATGAGGAGGGGTGGCACCACCTTCTAGATGTATTGAAGACCCAGGATTTCCATTATTGAGAAGATTTTCAAGCAATGGTTTCAATAAATAAATAAGGTTTCCTTTGCTTTCCAACAAAGAAATGATATTATTATTATTATTAATGCAAACTCAAACAAATCAACCAAGACCCAGGTGCCAATACTTTAGCATCGTCATTGGGTCTTTGCACCTTGAACCAGCAGCTCTTTGACCTGATAATAATGCTAAAGCACTGAAACTCAGGTCAGAACTGATGTATTTTTGTGGTTATTTAAAAATTTGCCATAGGAATATGTAATGGAATGCTACAAAGTTAATGAGTAATAGGTTTTTGTTTTGTTGGAGAAAATACAATCATTACAAGCAAAATTGATTCCTCCCGTATTCCTAAGCTGTTAGTGTTGCTCTGAGAGATGGTAAAATGTGAATAGATGTAAAATGATAATTCTGTTAATGACACTTCATTACAAAAAAAATACTGTCTTAAAAAAAGATGTCTTATTTAATTCCTTTCTTATTTTAAATAGGTCTCCCCTGCTGATGGGAGGGTTCTAAATTTTGGCCCAGTGAATTCATGTCGAGTAGAGCAGGTCAAAGGAGTGACATACTCTCTGGAAACTTTCCTTGGGCCACCAGTTTGGGAGGAGAAAGAAGACTATGATCATGTCACCAAATCAAAAGAAAACATTAAAAAAGACACGATGCCAGTATGCCTCCTGCATGACAAGAATAACTGCCTTTACCAGTGTGTCATATACCTAGCCCCAGGAGATTACCACCGCTTTCATTCACCGGTTGACTGGAATATCAAATTTCGTCGACATTTTCAAGGTGTGAAAGCATTGTTTTCCTTAGCAAGTAGGAGAATCACATACTGATGTGAGTTATAATAGTATTAGTTCTTTATTCACCCAAGGATAATTATTCAATAAATATACAAAGGCATGTATGCCACAGTAAGTAATTTGCAGAAAAAAGAGAAAGAAATCAAATGAAACTGATGTTTTCAAAGGAAAAACAACTTAGTGATACAAAGTCTACTTACATGTGTTTTGGCTAATAATTAATATCTTAAGAAGATGTTTCTGACATCACTGTCCAGCTATTTTTTTCAGTGGCCCTGGAAATGTGCACACTTGTCAGCGTATGTGTTTACACTAACCCTGGCCACTGAGCATACAGAAGCAGTGCAGGAAATTCAATTGTATTACTTTTGGAACACACCAAGTTGCTTAGAGCAACACTGCCTAGGAAAATACTACAATCCTGATTTTCATTCATAGAAAAATCATAATAATGCCTTTTACTTTTTTATGAATTTCAACCTCAACACGAAATAACAATTTCTGAAGACGTTTCATTTTTAGATAATAGTTTTGTTTAATTTGTGGTAAATTAAAGAAATGGATTATGGAAAAAGGAGAGGGGGTAGTCAATTTGTCATCTAATGGAAATTCCCAGGTGTTTCCTCGAGCCTAAATTCCAGAAATTGATTGAACCTAGAAATAATCATATTTGAACAATGTCTTCTACTTTTGGAGAAAGAAAGCTATTGAAGCAGTTTCCTTTATTCTTTTTCCATCAAAATAATGGCAGTTATTAGAGATTTGTTTTAACTACTGTGAGGAACTGGCAATTTGGACATATCCTTGCTGCTGTGTTGACTTCCAAGGTTGCCTGCTGCAAATGAAGCATTTTTAGCTGAACGTTCCTCTCGCATCCAAGCTAGTAGTGTCTCTAGGAGTTAAAGCAGTCACTGTAACATTGTAAAAGTATATATGGACATAAACATGCTCCACGTACAGTAAACATGAGAAGCCACCAGAGCAAAACAACATTGTATAGGTCTACAATACATGAAAGATGACAGACATGCCCTTGTCAAACCATCTTTTAGAATTGATATTTGAAGAACTTTTCCATGACATGGGATGACTTAATCATAACGTGAAGCTTGATCGAATGTAAAATTTTTTGAAGAAGTTTCAAGTGAGTGCATTTTGGTAAAGGTGCACCTAATGCAGTGCCAGGGTATGATTACTGACTGCTTTGTTGACAGAAAAACAGGCACCTATTGATATTTTGAACTTAATTATTTGTGTGTTTGTGAATGCCCATAGCTTATGCATTTGTTCAGTTGAATATCATTTTTATATAATATCAGGTTCTTGGAAAAGAAGTACCTAGTGCTTGAACCATTATCTTAATAGATCACTTCTGTATTTATAGAGCTAAGTACAATATAAGAAGTAAAAGGATATAATTAGTGTTAACCTTTTATGTAGGGGAGCTTCTTAGCGTCAGTCCTCGAGTGGCCAGGTGGATTCCTGACCTTTTTAGCCTCAACGAACGTGCGGTGTATGTGGGAAGCTGGAAGCACGGGTTCTTTTCCACCACTGCAGTGGGAGCTACCAATGTTGGGTCCATCAAGATTTATTGTGATCAAGTAAGTTTCAATTACCCATTTTTCATCAAATTCTAATTATGCATGCGATTTATGTTCTGAAGCTGTATTGAAGACATTTTTAGGTTTTCTAATAATCTCGAATTATGTCACAAAAATAAAGATTGAATTGGTTTATTTTTAATTGACCTATTTAATCTTCGAAATACAATTTCCATAATTTCTGTATACGCACGAATTATGAGCACTGTGCCTATAAGGTCACTTAAATCAAAATGAAGGGACAGGATGCTTTATCTTGATATAAGTGGCCTTCATCTTCATTCTTCTTCTGCTGATGTGATCACAGGGGATACACTAAAGTAGAATTAACCCCTTGACTGCTTTGAGTGTACCTAGTATGTTCATGCGTTAGGCTGCTGTGAATGTACCTTTTCTTCCTCTCTGTGATGTGTTACGGATGAACTTTCTCAAATAAATAACTTTGTCGAAATAAATTAAACAAAATTTTCCATTAAATGAAATGAATTTAGATTATTTTTTTCATTTCAAATCAGTAATGATAAAGGTTACGGAGACACAATGATACCCTCCCTTTTCACCACAGTTGAGGAGTACATACATTTCCATAGAGTGAGCCACAGAGAAAGGGTTAACCAAGTGAATGTGTAACATATGCAAAGTTGTGTAGCTTTTATGTTTTATTAATGTTTTTTTTAATGTAGTTCACCTCCATTCCTCAAAATAGCTATTTTGGGAGATACGTCAAATTTGTGTTATCTGCCAGATATCTTCTGCCATGAAATGCTTCTATTCATGGGCCAGAATGCATAAATAATATTGCCTACTCAACCAAATTAAAGTCTTTGTTTGCACCACTTGCAGGAAAAAAATCTATATTTATATTTGTCTTCTTTCAGACCCTTCACACAAATGAGCGAAAGTGGAAGCTGAACAGAAGCGAGGACAAATATTTCCAGTCTTCTGGGGGTTTGGTATCTTTAAAGAAAGGAGATCCGTTTGGGGAGTTTAACCTTGGTTCAACAATTGTCCTCCTCTTTGAAGCACCCAAGGATTTTTCATTTAATTTAAGTGCAGGGCAAGTAGTCAAGGTTGGTCAGCCTCTGCATTGTGATTGTGAGCCTGTTCAGAAGAGTAAATAATTCCCACACTCTCAAGATAAGTTGCATTATATTTAACCTATTTAATGCAGGATTATTGAGGTGCCAAGTAGGTTTTGTTCACAAGTAAGTGATCTTATTTTTATTATACCACCAGTGTGTTATTTACTGTTTAAAGTGTTTATTTTTATCAGACCATGATATTGTGATAAAAAATGCATCACAAATGCATTCACTATTGTTAATTGAAAAACTGCAAGTGCCTTGAAATATCATGATAGGATACCTAATCATATTCTTTTATAAAAAAATTTGTTCTTGTGCCAAAAGGTAATATTTTAGTGCATTTATATTTAATTTGCTGTTCCTCAAAACTGGATTTTAAAAGATTAAATGTTAACAATATTTGTGCATATTATCATTATTGTAAATGAAAGTTTTATATGGCATTATTTTTTGTGCCGAAGTGCTATTGCATAGTTTATAATAAAATGTTATGAGAAATGACTTTATTTGAATTTCCAATGTATGCATCCAATTGAAATACAATATTGATAAATGTATTTCTACAACTGACTGATTTTATAAGATTGTTATAAGTTGAGAATGTATTCCGACTATGTTTTTATGCTACTAGCTGAATTAGTAATCATTATTTACATGGAAAATAAAATATTAAAAGTCCATTATTTTTTCATTGGAAATTTTAGAAGCATTAATTTATACTTCTGAATGAATTTAAATTTGCTGGAGGCTAAAATGAACTTTTCCATTCATAAAAAACTTATTTTTGGTTGAAACTACTTTTTGAGTGGAAGTACTTTTTGATTATGTGTACAATTATGCCTAGTGAAACCTCCAATTCTAATCATTCCAAGAATATATGTATGTTCTTAAATGGAAGGAAAGGTTAATGAACGCATGACCGGAAGGAGGTGGTTATTTTTTAAAACGTGAGAGGCATTGAATTCGTATATTCTACAAATGATTGATTTGATAAGAAAACATGTCTCAATCCACTAGCTATGCGACCTGCCATCGCAGTACACCAAGTTTTTAAAATGTAGCCAGAATGAAGGCATGCTTTTTGGCTGGTGAAACATCTTGAAAGTAATCAATTCACTGTAGAATCACTTTGCAATGGAAATTTCATTCATTCTGGTTGTGAAATAAATCTGTGGAATTACAAAGTATTATTTTATCCGCTTAAGAATGAACCGATTCCATAAAATAACGCCTGAAACCATCGATTATGAAAAGTGCAAAGTAATCTATGATTAAAGATCTCATCCAACAGATTTGAGTGCTCACCTGATCATGTGGAAATCATTATATAAGCAGGGAATTTGTGAGCATTAGAATTCAACTCAGGGTGTGTGGTGAATCATCAAAACTGGAATGGAATTCCTTATTATTTTTCCATTGAATCTGCTGTAATCTGACCTTTATCATATCTGGATGAAGATTGCAGAGGATTATATACTTCTTCTTTATTTTAGCTTGTTAAGATATAATTGTTGTTTTTTTATTAAATTGATAAGTGTATTTCCTCCTGCTTATATTAAATAGGCTACTGAAGAATTTTCATTTTCGCTAATCAATTTTGCCAGCTTCATCAAGATAAAGAAGTAATGGCACACTAAGTTCCTGTGTTTCCACCTTTACTTGAGCTTAATCTGCGCCCACCATTCCTGCTTCCTTTGGATTACCCCCAACAATCCCCTCTCCTCTCTCACCATGCCCAGTATTTTTGTGTTTGTTTCTTTCAATCCATTCACCTTCTTCATGCCCACATTTCAAAAGTCAATCTGTGCTTATCATCTTGCCTCCATTTCTAAGTTTATGTGCCGTAAAAAACCACACCTATTAAAGTTTAAATGAGTGTTTTCTTAACATCCTTAATCAGGATCCCTTGTCATCAACTCCTTTCTTCTTGTAAAACCATCTTTGCCCAATGTAATTCTTCTAATTTTGATGCTATTTTGACTATCTTTGTCGAGACTACTTCCAAGATAGGTTAACTATTTCAAATGTTCTAATTTTTGTCCCTATATTTTAATGTTTAACTTGCTTTTCTCTTTCTCAAAACCCCTTTATATTTTGTGTTGTTTACATTATCCTCATCCCTTACCTATTGAAATAATTTTCTAATGTTTTTGGCAATGACTGTAACTCCTTGGCTGATGGGCAACGAGTGCTAGATCATCTGCAAATCTAACTGATTTTCTAACTAACTGACTTTCATTCCTACTTACAGTTCTTTCCCTGCCTCTTTAATCATTTCCTCCACATATACACCGAACAGCACTGGTGAAAATGGACATCCCTGTCTTCTCCCCCTCTAAACATTGCCCTTCCTGCAGGCATCCTAAACACTCTCCATCTGTATGTATCTGAGCAGCCTTAGACATGTATAGGTGGTGGATTAGCCTCCTGTCCCTCTTATCTATTCCTATTTCCTTCAATATACTCATTGATTCTGTCCTATTTACTCTATTAAGCTACTTTTCAAACTCTATGAATCAGATAAATACATCCTGATTATATTTGATCTTCCTCTCTATTAGTGATCTCAGAGGAAATAACATACCTTGTAACAATAATCAAAACTTTTGATGTGAGTACCTGGGAACTTGGAGGGAGGTTGGGTTACAAGATGCCCTGTGGGTGTTGATTCTAATATTGAGGGGTGAGGTGCACTGGCCAATATAAATGGCTGAGGAGAGTTGGAGGTATATGACATTTTTTAAAAATAAGGAAGAAGTCTGAAGGAACGGTTGATCTATAAGAAGGTGCTGTTGTGGAAGGGAATTTGTAACGAGGATGGAGCAGATTTTACATCTGGCACGATTGCATGCAGTCTGAGGAATCTCTAAGAATAATCATAATAGGGAATTAGGTCGTACAAATGGAGTGTTGTTTTTCTTCTTATGGGATATTTTAGAGGTGTATGCATGTTTTAGGATTTCTTTGTGCAGGAAGGATTCCGGATATGCACATCGCATGAGAGAGGCATGAAGCCTTGACTGGAATTTATTTAGGGAATCAGGGTTGTTGCAGATGCAATGACCTCAGCTAGAAAGAGAATATGGGATGGACTGTTTAGCATGGGGAAGATGACAGGTATTGCAGTGAAGATAGTTATTTGCTTGTGGATTTGATGTGAACTTAGGTGTGGAATTTGTTGCTAAGTAGGGAGTCTTGGACATCTAAATATGTGATCTGATTGGAGGAAATGAGAGATATGAAGGAAACAGTACATGTTGTTTTGAGGGAAGAAATAAAAGCTTTAAGAGAGTCCATACCATATTGCCAAATGAGAAGTATATCATCTTTTGAGAAATATATCATCCATGCTAGGCATGAACTTGTGGGAGACTTGATGTGCCCTCAATTTTTCAGTCAGGATTTCATAGCACAAATTAATCAAGATGCCACACTATTCTGCAAGTTTTCCAACAGTCAAATGTTGATTTTCTTGAACAAGATCATTTGATTTCTTGACATGGGGGGTCATCAGTTGATGTTCTTCTGGAATGCTCATCATCTTTCACTGATTGCCACCCTTTTTTGAACCAGGTAAACTACTCTTAACATGTGGTATGTTTCATAAGTTCCTCACCATAAGCCATGGTGATCAACTCCAAAGTTCTGCAAAGGATTTGCAGAGTTTCATGCAGAATTTCACAAAACAATGCTGCTCCTTCAAAGAGCCTATTTCTGGGCATTCAATTTTAAACCCATTCCACAGACATCCCTTCACATAAATTGCCATAACTAATTAACAAAGTGGTTGAAGTCAGTTATTTGGGAAGTTTCTGCGGTCACATTGCCACATACCTCACATAGTCACCTATTCTATCTGCTTAAGGGTTCTTACAGCCTTAGTTAAAAATTCATTTATAAAGCGTTTGCTATATTTGCTTTACATTTAAGCTATTTTTAATTGCAAACCTACTGTATTCATTAGTCAAAATTTTATAGGTTGAGGATACCATTATAAATTTGATCAAAAACTCATCACTGAGACAATGGGACTCATTCCTGAGTGAAATCTGTGTTAACAGTGACTATTGATCTGTTTGATATGAGAGAATGACCGGAGATGTAGCAATTCCATTCCTAACAGTGACAGATGAGGGAGACATCGGGTTTCAGGTTGCGTTGGTGAGAAGAGCAGCAGTCCAGCTGGGGTCAGTGGAAAGAACCTGGCAGATATCAGTTGTGCCTCTATGAAATTTAGAGCTTAATAAAACCACTGCTGCCTATTACATTACATTACCTAGCCTATCACTTCATTTACAAGGCAAAGCCAATTTTGGTGATTAATTAACTCTTTCACTTAGGACATGAGCATGTAAGACAAAATGACATTTGTAAGTGTAGATGTGCTTCAACGAAAGTTTAACTCGTATAAATGCATGGCAGGAAATTATTTATCAGAAACAGCCAGCAAAAAGAGTGTAAGGTAGTTCTTTTTCATCAGTGTAAAATACACATGCATAATATGTCTTTAACATTTATTAGGAAATAGAGATGGTTGAATGAAAAATGTAATCCTTTGGAATTATAGAGAACTTGACACATTGAAATGTGATTACTGTACTTTTGATTAAGTGTAAGTGAAATAATTCTGTGAATGTATTTCACTTACAATTGTGAAAGTATTATTACATAATCTACACATCTGACACATCCAATAGTTTTAAAAAAATTAATGTACTGTCCTTCATTTTTTCTGAACTGTCTCACATTATTTTGATTATTGTAAATTGAAAAAAATTCTAAACACAATTCAGGCAGTTTTTATGGCACATAAAATGTGCAGGCAGACTGACTCATAATTCCACATTATATTATACACCAGGTATATATTGTTATGCATTAAAAACAAAGATCTCAGACATTTCTTTTTTAATACTCAAGCAGATATTCTTTCATTCGTACAATGAAATGGCAATGTATAATTGTCCATTAACAAATCTTTTGTCCCTGGATTTCACAGTTATTGAAGCTTAACTCCACACATACACAGATCACATCTTTGGTTTTTCGCTGAATTATTATATGTAGCCAAGGCATATAAGTACAAGAACAGCATAAATTAGCATCATATAATTGATAAAAAACAAACCAATAACTTGCAATGTACAATTCCTTGACTCAGCATTCACATTCTCTTAGCAATGAAATGCATTATAACATACCTTCAAGGCCTTCTTGCTAATAAGGGATAGTATCTTGGATTTTAAAGGCAGTGGGTGAGCAAGGAAACCAATAGGGTCAACACAGTTCACAGGGTCAATTTTTACATGAGACAGGGTTATACACATAGGTTGGTCAATGGAAAGACAGGCTACCAAGAAAATAGAGCACTGCTGAGAAGTTATACCATTATGATGATTGCCACTGACCAAGTGCCCTGCAAACATGAATCATGGAAGGAGTCTACACGCCCACTCCTAATATCCTATTAATCTTGCCTTGATAATAATAATCACACCACAGCCTCAATGAGACCATAAACTCTGGCCCCATGAAAGAAACACTTGCACTTCCACTTCTGATGGGACATGGGGGTAAGTATTTTTGGCCACCATTTTATCTTATAGTCATTCAATGATCCATTGATATGATTGATACCATAGCCATGGAAAATCACCTTGCACACAAAGCATGTCCTAAAGAAACTCAACAATAAACAGCCGTTTTTCCCTAAGTGTGCAGACAGTCATGCAACCATAGCAGCACCATAATGCACACAATGTTGAAAAATCCCAGTTATCCCTTTCTATTTTGAACAAGGAACACTCATTTTAGCATTGAAAAACAAACAATTATCTCTGAACAAAACAGGACTTCCTGAATCTCTGTTGCAATGAACATGCTTCTCAGGGTACACTTTATGGCAGCTAAGCACAAGGTAGTACTCTCAAGGGAGTGCACCAACAGATGCCACGCTAGCACCCTCTTCACTGACAACACCTTCGGAATCCTCTTGAGACGTGGCTGGAGGTGTTGGGGGTGAGAGGACAACTGCTGCAGTGGACGGAGGGGAGGGCCCCACACCGCCCCCAGTATTTGCAGCATCACCAGTAACCCCACTCCCCACCACACTGTCTCGTAAAGGGGACTTGACGTCAAATCCAGATGTTTCACTTTCTATATCCGACTCCACCTACGAAAAAATTATTTACATAAGGCCTTACGCATAAATACGGCAGTCCTGTGAGCATTACTACTGAGTGCACATACAATCAACATACTACCGAGGAAAATATGCCCGGAAGGAAATATAAACAAATACATACTCGCACACCCATGCTATTTGAAACTCTTTGAAAAGTTCAGGGTTGCCAAGTTCTTGAAATGTAGGACATCAATTCAAACCACCCACAGTAATCAATCAAAAGGGTGTGAAAAGTAAGAGTACGGCTCATCACAACCTAAACCCTAGCATGCATGACATTCAAATATACTGAATAGGGAGGTCAGTTAATTTCTCTATGTTATTTGATAATTACACAAAATGGCCAATTGAAATACTACAAACAGGAAATAGCCCTGCTTTGATTTTAGATGATGTTGCCCATGGGCAAACTAGAAATGAACATGGGATGCTCAGTCAGCAGCTGAACACTTGACCCTATGAACTCTCATATATAGTTTGCTACCATGGTAAAAAGACATGCATGTTGCTTGGTACATTTGGCTACTTGGAAGGGCTTTTTGTCATACATATGTGCAATATATTCTTCAACATTTTAAGTTTAGGCATAACAGCTATTTATTAATGACATTGCATTGAGTCACATTCAGCAGAGAACATTTAGAAAAAGTGTTAACTATCATTAATAATTATCTGTCTCTATTTTTCCACATGAGAAGCATTAAACTGTAGCAGAGTGGTAATCCGCTCAGCAATTGGTGGGCACAGTACCATCAGGAGAACATGGGCACTAACTGATCCCTTCCTTCTCAGACAGCTCCTGAATCAACTCTTTGTCACTTATTTTGTGTTAACTTTAAAATTTATTTTTGGCATGTGATGTCCCTATTAATTGTAGGTATAGTTTATGTGCATGTTTAATCTATTTAGATTATTATTCTGTTAAGATAATTTATAGTGAGGGAAAGTATACTTAGAACAGTGACATCATGTTTGAGTAAATTGAAATGGCATTTGTGGTGATAAATGTAAACTTGTTGTTGTGGTAGTGTTCTGTTGTGACTTGTGGCAGAACAGCTTGCCAGTCTGTGCTATGCACCAAAGTCAAGCCATTAAATTTTGTTTTCATAATTTGACATGTAATTAGGCATGATATACAATTTCTGGTACATACATTTTTCCACCTTTTCCTTCTCTTCAACCCAAGGTACACATTCATTTAAAAGGATTCACATTACTTTCCATACCCTGTGAACAAAGAAATTTTAGTCTTGTTGTGAGTGTGTGTGTGTTGTTGTTGTGGAGTGACCAGTGGAGTTCACTTTAGTAATCCTTGTCGAATGAAACGGAGGTGTTTTTACATTTGAATGCCACAGTACTGGAGTTTGATGAGGTATACTAAAGATCTTTGCAGGTCAATGTGTAAAAACATTTGAATTCAAATCTTATTGTAAATACTTTTCATTTTTGTTAATACTTTTCCTCATTTCAATCATACTTATGAACATTTTTACTAGCTTGTAATTACAAGAGAAGTTTTATTTTATGTAACAGCTTCGAATTATCAAAGATGGGATTATACAATTTCAAATTATGGTCAAAATTTATTATTATTATTAATAACAGCACCCAAGCGCAGGGTAGTCTTGGACATGGACTCATAATTTATTAAAATTATGATAACTTGTTTTTTACAAACATGGTTAATTATTTGAGGATGCTAGGTGGGCAGATTATGGTAATTTTGTAATTACTGATGGAATTTTCACAATAGAAATCATAAAAAAATTACTCTGTATACATTTCAATGGAATGGAATCCCTATTCTAATGAAAACAATCTAAAGAGAAGCATGCTAACTAAGTTCTATGATATTTAGTGATTACATACGAGTGAACAAATAGAAATGAAAATCTTGATAATCGTACACTTTTAAAGTAACAGCAAAATTCTTATAAAAATGTATATAACAGCACTGATGAAAATATGTTAACTAACCTGCCTGGTTCCTGGATATGGGGAAAGTCTGTCCGATGTATCTGACCCACAGCTAGAGCTCTCACTTAGCTCAGCAGGAAATTTTCTTGTGGCCCTTGGAGAAGCTGGTGGACCTCCTCGTCGCCCAGTATTTTGATTGCACACTTGAGACTGAATGTGCTCACAGACTCTTCGGAAGCGGCGTATGTTGCCTGACAAATATAAATAGTTTTAACTGCATTTCTCTGAATAAGGAACATGTTTACCACCAGTCTGATATACCATCTAGATTCCAAGAAATCACAAATAAAAGTTGTAACATATGCTTTATAATATAGATATTATGTGGAGGGATTACTGAGCAAATAAATTATTTACAAACAAACTAATTTACAAATAAAATAGCTGCTTGGTTATGCAGGGATTAAAGCTGGTCCACCTTCACTCATGTTTATCATAAGAATGTTAACCGGAAAACTTGAGCATTATTTTACATACCTGATAAAAGGGTGAATGTTATGGCATACAGGTACTCCCTAGTTGTTGAGCCATTGGAACCATGGTTTCCCACTGTATCTCCTTCACTGATAGCCACTCCTATTCCATGAGCAAGCTGTGATGTCCCCCCATCTGGCCTGTTGACTGGAGAGATGTCCACTTGGAACCTAACTTGTCGTTGAAACATGGCAGGGGCCGTAGTTCCCCGTTTGTACTCAACTCTAAAAGACATAGGGCTGGCCACACTGTGACTCAGTTCCGATATCTGTTCAGAATCCAAAAGCAGAACAAAATTTCATTTATGTGTGATAAAATTTCTTAATGCATATGGAACAAACAATTTTTATCTTTCAGTAAAACCATCAGAATATGTAGATGTTTCATTTTACTGACTTGGCATTAACTTTCTGAATTTATTGCATGAATATTGACAAAATCCTGAGATAGAGAAAGTTAAGTTTTGATAAAAACAGGTCTGTGAGTTCCTGCTTTTTATTCAATTTAGCAAAAAATTAACATTTTTCTTACTCAATTCAAATTTAGTTGAGAACAGTGCTTTGTAAAAAATACAAATAGGTGAGAAGGAATTAAGATCACATTGTTCTCATGATTAACACTAGGAATATTATAGACCATCAGATGAGTTTTCAACTGTCAAAGTATTGCTACCCTACTCTTATTGATCATAGATATCAGGATCTTTCTGATTTATTATTTTTTGCAAATATACTTTTTTCACTAAGTTTGAGTTTTATCTTTGGTTTTTTTAATATAATCTTTTACCTACAAATGCCAAATTTTAATACAAATGCAAATTTTATTTCTTGCATCGCATTTGCCTTCTAACCCATCATACCTCCATAGGAAAACAAATGAGTTAATGATTTGGCAAGCTGAAGCTATGGATAATAAGTAATAGCTATAGTCCATGGATAATATTTTACAATATCCATTTTTACCCAATGCTTAAATCACTCATAAAATTGAATAAAATACTGTTGCTGCATTTTGTAGGCTCACTAATACTTGTATAGTACTCTACATGAAGGAATAAACTGTGCCTAGGGCATTACACTTTTATGGAGATTCTTATTCTCACACTCCACTTTGTAGAGTGAGTAGAGACAGATATTTGTATTTGATATTTTCCTGGGAATTTTTTTTGCTTTGTTCAGAGATTAACAGATGTTATGTATCAATGAACTGAGTTTTAAAATTTCTAATAAAACAGACACTTGAAAAATATAGCACAGAAAACAATAGCTCTTTTTATCAATATGTTCGAACTGGCCAAACTTTTTGAGTGCCGCATGGATTGATTTTAAAATTTACAATATCGTATATTCCTCTATGTAATTGCAATGCATATTTGGAATAGGCCCTCTACTGAACACCTTTGTGAGATCATATTTCACAAAGGGAGATTTATGGAATTTTGTTATTTTTCAGTAAAAGATATTGGTTAGCCCTCTTGAGTTGTGAAAATATAAAATTAGGACACATGTAAGAAGGCATTGTACTCACAGACAGGAAGGCATGGATGAGATCAGCTTTAACAGTAGCTAATGGTTTCCCTCTGACGAGTACTGTAAATGTTTCATCCCTTTCTGTAGTCATGAGACTTCCAAACCAGGACTTCTTAGTAAGCTCAGGAGATGACTCAGGAGTAAGGTGAACCTCTTCTGATGAAACTAGAAATCCCGTAAGAATTTTTTTTGATAAATCTTGAGAAAAAACAGACTAAGAATTAGCAAGCAGAAATACAGCCAATCTCAGCATTTGGTAAGCATAAAATTACAAGGGCATTCTAAAGAATATACATTATATACAGGTTAGGCAAAATACAACTTAAATTTATATGGGCCAAAAGTGTACTTTTCAATGATGACAATTGACTTTAAGTATTTTATCAATATTAAACATCATAAACATCCTATCATTAAATATTCAAAGTATTTATTTTTGTTCACCCATCAATATATTTTTCACAATAATTGACAATGTCAGTGAGCATTTTGTTGTGCCAAAATGTAATATTTTTAGAGCTGATAAAAATGAAAAAGCATAAGTTTCAGCAAAATTTAAGTTGACCACAAAATCATGGATTTTAACTTGATTCAAAAACTTCTTCGTTGCAGCATTGGAATAATTGAAACAAAGTTTTCTAGGAGAATACAAAGAAAAGATGCAATGATAAAAGCTGAACATCACATCATGAAATATCAATTATATACCATACAATGAAGTCAACCAAAACTCAACTCAATAAACATATCATATTGAAACAGAAATTACTATTGTCTGAGAGTTCATTGATTTTTACCATTTTTTCAGAAACAAAATGAGACATAAGAGTTGTTATACACTTTTCAAATTTAATCCAGCTATATCAATAGCTGCAAGAGGATGCAACACAGCACCTCATATTTTTAAACAATGGCTCTTTGATTTGAATGAAGTTTTTTATTACTAATAAATAAAACTACACAGATTTGTATACAAACTGCTTTGATCATCATCACCACCATTATTCATAATAACTTGTATTTGTGCATATATATATATATACACACTTTTTTGGAAAACCCACAAACGTGTAATGTAAATTCACTGATAGTCATAACAAACACAGAAACCAAAACACAAAAGAGGAAAAACTCACTGGTTCTCGAATTTTCGGTGGTCCAACCACCTTTCTCAAGAGGAATTAGGAACAGAACTCTGAGTTCTGTTCCTAATTCCTCTTGAGAAAGGTGGTTGGACCACCGAAAATTCGAGAACCAGTGAGTTTTTCCTCTTTTGTGTTTTGGTTTCTGTGTTTGTTATGACTATCAGTGAATTTATATATATATATACATATACATATACATATATATATATATATATATATATATATAGATGATGCGGAAATACTCACGAGAGCAATATAACTTTTGGATGGCACAATAGAACACAGAATAAAACAGATAACACGTAAAAGGACACTCACACGGTCAGTCTGTCCTGAAGAAGGCCTCGGAGTAGGCCGAAAGCTTAAATCATCTACCGTGTGAGTGTCCTTTTATGTGTTATCTGTTTTATTCTGTGTTCTATTGTGCCGTCCAAAAGTTATATTGCTCTCGTGAGTACTTCCGCATCATCTATATATATATATATATATATATATATATATATATATATATATATATATATATAAATGCACAATTTATTTATACACATATAAACTTTTACAGATGATTTTGTATTGTAAAGGCTCAAGAGGACAATGTAACATGTTTTTCTAATTTTCTGCGATGTGCAAAACCTTTTTCTTATGAAATCCCTCCCCTTCATTCTCTTGCCCAATCCCAAAATGCCTTCTTTCACCCCCCTTACAGGTGCCCCATGACCAAATATATATGGAAGGTAAAGCTCGAAAAAGTACCTGATGATGATACTATGCATTGAAACCCACGTCATCAAATTTAAAAAAAATAAATGAAATTAAAAACACAATTTTTTCATGAAGTATGCTGATGATGTGATAGGGACTGGCAAAATTACTAAGCATTATATTTCCATTATTTATTGGTTATAATTATTGTCAAAGGATAATTGATTTAAATGCTTTTAGTTTCTGAACATGTTACCTCAGCTAATCTTCCAATGATGGTTTTGACCAGTAGGTTTTGGCAACTTTTGGGCTTACCCTTGTTTATTTTATGCAGTCATATAGTCTGCTTCAAAATTAGGCTACCAATGAGATACCAAGTCTTATGATTTGAGTACTGGATACTCTCCCATCTCATTGGTGATTAACAGGAAGCGTATACACTTTTAGATGAGTAATACATGTCCTCTCATGCATCTGCACATATTATCATCTTCCTCTTATTAGTCTAACCTGTAATTTTTTCTTTATGTCTCATTTGACCAAATATGTCTTTGGTTACATACATGGCTAAAAATTACTATCATTCACTCTGAAGGAATATACAGTCATTGAAAAATTAGAAAACTGCTAGATAGCAATTCCCAGCTTATAAGTTTTCCAGAGCATAAAGTCATAATAATTTAATACTTTCCTGAATTATTATGAAGTAAAAAAAAACAGAAAATGAACAAAATGCACTACATATAATTTACCAACTAAACAATCAAAAATTAC
Organism: Hetaerina titia; assembly: GCA_037158775.1. Lineage (NCBI taxonomy): Eukaryota > Metazoa > Arthropoda > Insecta > Odonata > Calopterygidae > Hetaerina > Hetaerina titia. The sequence goes on from CM073770.1 coordinate 106,029,238, forward strand.
AAAGAGCATAAAGGTGTTGATTAAAGGATTGTATGGGTTAGGTTTTAACAGGGGAGGTGGCCACATCATACATGCTGCCCAAATGTTGGTTCCACTGGCAGGGGAACCAACATTTTTTTATCAAGGCCTTTCAAGAGGAGAGAAAACCACTGTGTGAGGGCATAGATGTACATATGTGCTGTACATTTTAGATACATATTTCTGTTCATGTGAAAGGGCAACAGAAATGGTGATTTTATTTAGTTTAAGATTCTATAAAGACTTCTCCATAGGAGTAAACATAATTCCAATTAACCATTTTGAGTTAATAACTTTGCATTTTTCACTTTTAAATGAACTTTATTCAAAAATGCATTTTGATTTCACTAAATGCACAAAATAAAGGAAAGTTTGTCAAAAACTCATGATGGCTCAGTAAATCTGAAATGAATTGTTGAATAAATTTTAATTAAAAGTGAAAAAATGCAAAATATTCCCTCAAAATAGCATTGAGACCTTGCACCTGCATTTTTGCCAAACTTTACTTCTGGACTCGCAATTTAATCCAAACTGTTAAATAACAAATAAGAGCAATTTAAAGTAACTCTTTACATACAAGTTTATCTGTTGTCAGAAGATTTTCTTTTTTTAAGAGAAATCCACCCCCTTTTGGTAGGTTTATGGTGAACCCTGGCACTACTCACCACTATGCACCTAATCCCTTATTCTGACAACACAAAAACCCTCAGATCCCACTCTACATATCACTTACTTATTCTTTAGCTTTGCATTCTTTCCAGCTCCCTCAATCGCATCAAAAGTACCTATCTGCTTCCTCCCTCTACCTCACTCTCCCAGCCTTCTTCCCCCTATTCTCTCTCGCACACAGTTTCTGATCACCTTGATAAGAGTACACCTTGCATCCATTTATCTCACCTAGCTGGACTATCTCCCAACAGCCATCTCCCTTCCCCATTCATGCATTAAACATCATCATTTATTTTCCTTTCTGTCCATTTTATTTTTTCCATTCTTCTCCAGATACTCCCTTTGAAATCCTCAAATCTACACTTACCCTCCTGTAACAATAACCAAGTTTCTGAGCCATACATAAGTGCTGTTCTCTTATATCTGAATACTGGTACCAGGCACTGCATGACACAAAAATTGTGCCATGCAGTGCCTAGGGAGAAGTTTGCATGTCCTAATGACTTGGGGAGGTACGCTGGCAGGAACAACAGCTTTTGGCAGGGGCACCCTAGCCAGACAAGTCAAAATGTTGGGCACAGATGAGAGTAGCCCCTAGTACTCTATGTTGGGGGATGGACATAGGACTCCACAAAAGGAAGACTTTAGTGAATTTTAATAAAGAAAAAGTTAGACTGGAAAACTTATGACAACCGGACAAACAGAAAATGGGATATGCTTCATAGATTTAAGTATTGAATATGCAATCCTTATCTATACTTCTGGAACAATAAAACAACTCACCAGTGAATTAAACAAATATAATGTGGATATATTTACAGTTATTCAAGAAAAGAAGTGGCCACAACAAGGCACTGAAGAAAAATGAACATGCAATGAGTAGAACAACATACATAAATGCATAATACATTGCAATGTGTATCATTTGAAAACAAACATACATTCCAGACAGTTTTCATCATTATTCGCAGGATAAAACCAATGGTTATAGCATTCTGAACTTTGAATAATAGACTAACTTGAGTACATATTAAGTTAATTTTTTTGAATGCAGTAATAAATGGGCATGCACCTACAGAAGATAAAGAGCATGAAATTAAGGTTAACTTCTAAAATCTAGAAGAAAAAATCTAAAATGAGTGCCCTAGAAATGACACAAAAACTGGGAGATTTAAAATACCTCAGTTGTTGGGGTGGATATCTACCACCCAACAATAGGGAAGCACAGAGTGTATGTAAACATTAAACTATTCCTAAACACTGCTTTCAAAAATAGAAATACATGGATTACTAGTCACACATTAAAACAAACATAAAGGAAAATGGAAACAAACAGTTGGCCAACCACACTGATTATATAGCAATTACTTGGCATCTCAGAAACCACCTGAACATCAGAAATTAGAGAGCGGCAAATGTGGACCCGAAACACTATCTTGTAATTACAAATTTAAGAGCAGAAATCAGTAGCTCAGGAAAAGAATTACCTAATAGACAGCCAATATTAATATAAAATTCTTGAAAGATAAAATAGTAGTACATAATCTAGGAAATCTAGTCTGTGAAATGCAGTTGATATGTCAATTGAGAATTAATCAGGAATATGTAATACTTGAAAGATATAAGATGGTTGAATTAAGAATGCAAGGATGCTGAAAAAAAATGCAATTCACAGGCAAATAATTTGGAGAAATAAATGAATGTAGTAGGACCTCCTAGGAGGAATATGTAAAGAGAAGGGTTGCGTGAAAAAAACAAAAATTTATAAGAAGAAAAATAGTATGAACAGGAGTATTTAAATGAAATGGAAACCTAAGGAAGTTGGAATGAAACAAATTTTAAAATAAAGTAGCCTTGCAGAAATTTCATAGCCTCGATAGCCATATGAAAAAAAGAAAAATGAGTGACATACTCGTTATAAGAAAGTTATACTACTGATATGGCAAAATACTTCCAAGAAATATTAAACTGACACACAATGGACGATAGACAGATTGATGATGCAAATAAACCAAACAATGAAAACAATGTTGATAGAATTAAGTGCCCAAAACTTGAAGAGGAAACGAATACCATAAAAAACTGAAGTACATTCAAGCCCCAGAGGTGGACAAGCTAGATGAATTTTCAACACAAAAAACTCATCAGGTTAAACCAGATGACCCAGGAAAACATGTACTTTCACATAAAAAAGCAAAAAGACTTCTTAAGATCCATTAGATACTGAATATATACTACGCTACAGAGATTCACTGGTATGTCTCTTTCTTATGTTGCCCTTAATAGCTGTCAGAATCAGGTCTGTGAAGAAAAATATGGGAATGTTTGAAAAAATATTTGATTTTACTAGTTATATCACCTTCAAAACACAGACCTTGGCTCCCAATAAAACGTTCCTAACATTTTTTCCAGCTTTTGAATGCCACCTGGAGTGGTTCTTTTGGGATAGCCTTTAAGTCTGTGGTAAAATTTTGTTTGAAGTCCTCAATAGTTTCAAATCAGTGTCCTTTCAAGGTGGATTTCAACTTAGGAAATTGGAAAAAGTCTTGCAGCAAAATGCAGAGAGTAGAGTGGCTAGGGGATCACCGATGTGCTGTTTTTTGCTAAAAACTCAATAACAATCAATGATCTGCACGCAAGTACGTTGTTATAATGAAAGCACCAAGACTTGTTTTTCCACAGTTGTGGTCTCTTCTACAACATAATGTGTCTTAACCTTCTTAAGACCTCTATATAGTGCTGCCCACTCACTGCTTGTCCTTTGGTGGCATTTTCCTAGTGAATAATCCCTTCTGGATTGAAGAAAACAATCTACTTCATCTTCACGTTCAATCGTGACATCCAAGCTTTTTCGGATTATGGGGAAGATGGCCCCTTCCCAGTAAAGACTGGGCTTTGGTTTCTATATCATAAACCCAGGTTTTGTTGCCTGTGACGATTGTTTTTAAGAAATTTTGGTGGTCATTCGAACGATCGAGTAGTTCCTGACTGATTGAAATATGTTTTTGCCTCTGTTCATCCATTAACACTGGGACAAATTTGAACATGACGCACTGCATACCCAAAATTTCTGTCAAAATGGTCAAGCACAATCCAACACTAATGTTAGCTTCATTGGCAATCTCCCTGACAGTAACCCAACAGTTTGCATGAACTAAATCATTCACACTGTTAATGGAGGCGTTGTTTGTTGATGTCGATGGCCGTCCACTTCTCGGTTCTTCATCGGCCGAGGTTTGTCCAGACTGGAAGTGGTTGTAACAATGAAAATACTGGGCCCGACTCATAGATTCATTGCCAAATGCCTCTTGAATCATTGCATAAGTTTCAGTTGCACTTTTCCCAAGGTTAAAATAAAATTCCATGCATATGCTTCTCCAACACCTTCATTCTCATTGACAAAAGAATTTGTACAGCAAGCGTGTGCAAGCTCAGGCAAGAGTTGCTGTTATGCAGAGACAAGTTGAGATTGGCCCACGACCAAGGTGGTATTTTACTTCTCACAGACACCACTAGAAAGTGCAATCTCACTGATTGTGATCTAATGACTAGTCTCATTTTTTTTGCACAGACCTTGTTACTTTAAATGGTGTAATATACAATGCATCAGCCCAATATAATATGTATCAGTCCAAATATTTGCATATTCAGATGATGCTTATATAATGGGCCCTTTCAGGCATTTAAAGAGGCTTTTACCTGTTAAGAATATATAAGTAGAAAAAGGGACTACCAATAAATCAAGAAAAGACAAAAGTACTTTGTCTCAAAGGGTTCCCTATAACTATAAGCCCCATATATATGTAGATAAATGGATGCATGTCACTTAGAATACGTCGGTTAACTCATCAAAATTGGCTCTCATAAATGATGAAAACAATAGGGACCAAGAAATTCAATAGAATTAAATTAGCAAATAGATATTACAAGGAGCAACACAAACAGCTGATGTCACAAACCCTTAGCAGGATAACAGAAAACCATACTGTACCAACAGTAATGACATATGTATGCCTTGGAGACATGGGTGATGAAGAAGAATGATGAAAGAAGATTGTACATTTGAGCGCATTAACTGAAAAAAATGAACCATTCAATGATCAGAAATGTTGGCACAGTCATTATATTTTTGAGCTATAAAGACTGTTCTCTGAACCAGATGTTGTAACAAACATCAGCATTTTTAGAATGCAATGGGCCAGACGAAGGATTGAGTATCATCAAATACCAAAAAGACTACCTAACCATGGAGATGGGAGTGGGAATCACAACTTTCCAAAAAAAGGATGCCTGGATAGTTAGAGATGAATGTGAATACAAATGGAGTAAAGGAGCTGAGGAAAGATTGCAGTACTGAGAGAGGAATGGCAAAAAACTGAACAAAAGGCTAAGACTGGGTTTTGGTGCCATGATGATGGTGATGATCCACTGCACTCCAACACCAAATAAAATGCATCACCAATTAGCGTAAAGTTTGCCTTGAAGTGAACATGCTTTACTATTGAAGAAGACAGGATTGCCATACCAAATTTCATTGTCCCCTTTAAGACCACTGAAAAAATGTTTTGGAACTTTTCAGGACATGCTCTACCTTCCTTCAAAGTCTTCCATTTTCCTATTTTACCAAGAGCACCACTGATTACTCAAGGAATTCAGGGAAACAATCCAATGGGTGCCTCATTACTACAAAAATCCCATTAAATTAAATCACAGAAGGAACCCAACAAGTGTAAGTTTATCTTGAATCTCACACTGTAAAATTAAATTTATGACTCAGCAATATTTCTTAAACATACAAAATTACATCAATGCAATGCACTAGGATAATTTCTGATGGCTACAATAAATGGGAACACACAGGTTCACCAAGAATTATTGGACAGAAATACTATGATAACTCATTCCTACTCACGGATGTTGGTGATACCCCCACCATGGTGTCATTGCCAACTGAAATATCTAAGACAAGGACCAACAACAGGCCACACCAGTTAGAAGAGCAGCTTGGGACAATGGGCATACAAGTGGGTCCTACCACTACAGTAATCAAACTCCTATCCCTTTGTAATAAGCCACATGGAATACTAAATTCTCAAATTTAAGTTGAGGAAGGCAGTTGTTACATTCCCTGTGACACCGGTCACTTTTTACAAAGTCCTGATATCAAAAGATGACACCAAGTGGGCTGTAACTGGAGATGTGAAGAGACCATCCAAATGAATATTTGAAACCTTCCAGTCAATAGCTGATTGCTATACCTGCTATTCTACCACATTCCCCCCTTGACCCTCACAAACTAGCTTGCAGCTGAACGGACTTTGAATCACTAAGTCTCTATCCTTGAATTCCCGAAAAAAAAATTCCCAACATTTTTCAGATGAAGTAGACCATTATGTACAGATAAATAAATTAACTAAAACTGGCTTAATCGATGGTTTCAGGCGTTATTTTATGGAATCAGTTCATTCTAAAGCGGATAAAATAATACTTTGTAATTCCACAGATTTATTTCACAAACACACGACCCGGGTTTCGATGTACAACGTCATCTTCAGGTGCAGACATACAGGCGACCAACATATATATACCCTTAGACCGGGGGGAGGGGGGAGGAAAATTGGGGGGAAGGAAAGATAGAAAAAAGGGGGGGGCTGGGGAGGATGGTGGGGGAGGGGGTTGGGCAAGGCGCGCTTGTGGGTGGAGAGCCAGGCGGAATAGAATGAGTGGATGATGGAGGGCCGTGGGAGAGGGGGGGGGGGGAGGAGGAGTCCCTACCGGATTATTCCTTTACTGGGAGTCCCCAGCGGGGGGGGGGTGGGGGGGGGAGGTTGTGGAATTTTTAGGTTCACTATGGATATCTTGGAGGGAAAGGTTTAGAAGAGGGGAATGGGAGGTGTACAATAGGTCATGACCTATTGTACACCTCCCATTCCCCTCTTCTAAACCTTTCCCTCCAAGATATCCATAGTGAACCTAAAAATTCCACAACCTCCCCCCCCCCCGCTGGGGACTCCCAGTAAAGGGATAATCCGGTAGGGACTCCTCCTCCCCCCCCCCCTCTCCCACGGCCCTCCATCATCCACTCATTCTATTCCGCCTGGCTCTCCACCCACAAGCGCGCCTTGCCCAACCCCCTCCCCCACCATCCTCCTCCCCAGCCCCCCCCTTTTTTCTATCTTTCCTTCCCCCCAATTTTCCTCCCCCCTCCCCCCGGTCTAAGGGTGTATATATGTTGGTCGCCTGTATGTCTGCACCTGAAGATGACGTTGTACGTCGAAACCTGGGTCGTGTGTTTGTGAAATAAATCTGTGGAATCACAAAGTATTATTTTATCCGCTTTAAAACTGGCTTTCTGATAATGTGCCCTAATACTTCAAACATCTTTTCTCCAAAACAGAAAATGAAATTGTATTTAAAGGTTGTAAATCTGAAATGTATGAAGCCACTTCTGGTGTACCATGAGGATCGAACCTAGGGCCTTTGTTGTTCCTTTATTTAATATTCATCTGCCAAAATATATAATTCTTTCCCATTGAAAAAAATACATAAATGACATTTTTACGTAGTGCAATTTACACAAAGGTTTAAACAAACTTTTTCCAATCCTTTTGCAAAACAAAATACAGTTGTATAAGTTGATGCTTCTGTTTTCATACTATTATTGAATTTGAAATAATTAATCTAATTGCAATGATTTATGGTCAGAATGGATGGATGAAATTTATGATAAATGAAAAATTGTGTTTCTTTGGTTTATTGGGAAAACATCAAATAAATGAAAGCAAAAAATGCTATGCTAATCATAAAACGAAAAGCATAATTTCATCTTTAAAATATAGAAACAATGTCTTCATTACTGTTGATGGCAGTATTTGATGTTCTTGTCCCATGTATCCAGTAAATAGGATATATCAAGTGACTACTAGACTAGAGGAGTGGTCAACTGCAAAATGAACAGCACTCACTCTCACTAGTGCTTAAGAATGAATGGAACACCAAGAGTAAACCCCCAGGTTTATGTGAGAATTCCTGGATAAGCTAATTCCCAAGTTTTTTCCAAATTTCCAATGGGTGAAAACCCTGGGGTACATGAACCTTAAATCCAATTACTCAAATTTTCATCTAAAAATATTTGAGAAAGGTACCACATACATATGTACTTATAAAACTATCAATTTAGAAAAAATGACTGCATATAGTGTAACATATTAATTTCAATCCCAGTTACTGAAGCAGTATACTATTGTCATGGTTAGAGCATTTAGTTTCCCGTCAGAGAGCCCCAGGTTCAAATCTGGATCATGCTTCTTGGCACCCCAAACTACAGGTAAGCTGTGTGATTGTCTCTGTGCCAGATCTCATTGGGAAACACTAGGTAGATAGCACAGGGAAATAAATTGGCCCCAATTTTATGGAATTCATCAATTTTAAATGCCACTGAGTTTGCAATTAGTACCACATAAACTCCACCATCACCCATCAAATCACCCTTTGGGTTTATTATTTTGGTGATGTTTGTGAAGTCTCGACTAGTCTTGAACTTCAAAAGCTACTGCAATGATCCAGGCGATTTAATAAAGAGATTACACCAAACTTAATGAATCAATGAGAAAATTTACAAGTATTGCTTCAATAGATGAGCAAGAGAAATACATAACCCAAGAATGAATAATTTAAAAATTAAGAGTAAGTCCACCATTGAATGAAGACTAAACTTGCATGCTTTACCTTGTGTCCACTTGCAAATTTACCTTTGTGGTTTCTTACTTAGATTCTTCCAGTTGAAGACCTATGTACCGCTGAAAACATGAGCCTAGAGAATAATATTATTAAAGAAGATGCATTTGTTCATGCCACAGCCACAAGACAAAAAGTTCTTTAGAAGTAGAAAAAGTGGTACTGAGATAGTAAAAGATACAGGGTCTCAGAAAATAATGATGAGGCTTCTCCAAGCTAATGAAATGATCACCTGGCATAATTTTCACATGGATCAAGCCACACATGAATAAGTGATGACAGTAAAACCTCATTTTGGTCAAACTAATACACAAGAGTGACCATAAAACACTAGATCACCACTGTATAGATTTGACCCCTGATAATGGTTCGCATTTATAAGCTGAACTTTATAAGTTGGAGAATGTGGAGATAAGATATTCAATGTGATGATTTCATATACTTGGAATAAGTATTTCCACAAACCTCACCACCATTTTATGTACATTCTGTATTACAAGATTTAGTTGTTGTGCATTCTGTGAAGGATAAGTCAATGTTTGGGTGAATGTATACCATATTTCATATCTGTACTTACAATGGTTTGTTTACATTTGAATATCTATCTTCAAATTGTGCTTGCACCAATAATGGCCAGATATCAATTTTCTAACTTCACAAAAACAATTGCCTTCACTGTAATTTAAGCTATTTGAATTAAACTTTCAATGACAATATTAACACTAACTGGGACAGAAGTTGACAAAAGCTTAGAACATGCAGAAAGATGGGGAATGGATCCAATAAATGAGTTAATCTATGGAAACTCATTAAATTGATATAATGTGAATTATATAAAACTAATTTATTTCATACTAAAGCAATCAATTTAAAATTGCAGTGAGGACATATTCAATAAGTTTCATCAACTTTATGTATGATTTAATTGTTTCTGGTTGATAGGTAACCAGGGATTTGAATTATTTTGCAAATATGTACATTAACATTTTTTTTAGTTTGATGAACCAAGGTAATTTTAGGCACAATCATTGTGCTCTGAACCGTTCTAACATTCACCTTACAATATGACTTGACCTTATATCAGTGTAATATTACACAATGGCTCATGCTGCCAGAGTATTATATAAATGAACCTATGTATTTTACTGAGCTAGATGACCTGAAAAAATTTTGAAAATCTATACATTTAACTGGAAACTGCAAAATACCTTGCAACTTCCTCCGGTGAAAGCGAGGGGATCCAAGGAAGCTGTTCTTGATTGTTGTGAGTCTGGTCTTCCAGTGATGCACTGCAGCTGGTGAACCAGGAGGTGTGGGCACTCCATGACTGCCCTCCTCGTGAGAACTAGTATGCTGAACAATCTGGTGCTGAGGTGATCCTGGGCCCAGCCCAACTATCCCCCCACCCGAGCCAGCTCTGTGATGGTGGTGGTGATGATGGTGGTGGTGGTGAACACTGCCTCCATGGTGAACTGGGTGTAGGGTCTTTTGCTGAGGGCTAGGCGAGGAAGGTGCACCAGAGTGAAGCAAGAGAGGAGTGACCGCATTAGAGACAACAGCACTGTTTGAGCTTCCGTGGTTTACATGATGCTGATTGTGATTGGAGGATGCGCCACTGATGACTGCACCAGAAGCTGCAGAAGAGGCAGGCGATGGATGCATGCCAGGCACCCGCCTGTGCTGACGGCTGCCATCAAGTATGGATACACCCCTGGAAATTTGAATTTCTAGCTTTTTAATCGCTCTTTATGTCATAGTTGTTAATAATGTAACTCGTAAAATTATAAGAGAAAATTATTAACTGCAAAAAGGCTTGCTCAAGAATAACAAGAGAAAAGTTAAATATTTCATTGCCGATAGACAATGCTTTAAAGTAGAATAAAGTTCCAGTATTTTACAGTGCATGTAACACAAATATATTTTCATACAAACTGCTACTATGGTTATCCATAAAAGTGATAACAATGTGATTATCATCATATAAGTCCATAATTAGACTAGTTTTATGTGCCATCAAGAGCCATATTTAAATGAGAATGAAAAAAATACTGTTTCATAGAAATTCAAATCATTTTTCATAAAAATACTTCTCAGATCTCCTGCTCTACTTTATTTTTTCAGGGTGGCACCAATGTCACACAACAACAAATTTCTCAGATGTCCCTCCCTGGAATTTTTGAATAGTTTACTTTTGTGGTGGTGATGCCAGTTTCACATAAAAAAAAAGCTTGAATGCTCAATTCCAATGAGCCAAATTTGACCAAAATCTAATCATTTACTCCACATAAATATCTACATCATTTTTATTCTGTTCAAGTTAATACTGCTTTTGAGCCCATAAATTTGATAGCACATAAAGCTAGTGAGAAAATACGCAAGTTAAAAGGGATCTGGTCAGAGATCTAGATTTCTGATAGTTGGTCAAAGCTCAGATAATAATTACTAGGCTGAGGCTGAAACTACCAAAAGGCTGATTGAATCTCACTTGAATGAGTGCTGCTGTGAAGGTTGAGGAGGTTGCTGGTGATGGCGTCTTCGTGGCGTCAGAGGTGAACCTTCACTTATCTGGCCAAAGTGATGACCAGGAGTGCCATTGACCCTACAGGTGTCTATCCGCTTTCTTGGAGGGTCTAGAGGGCCATCATTTCCTCCAGCAGCACTACTACTGCTGCCAGACCTCCCCCTCCAAGCCATGGTGTCTGATTCATCCTCAAAAGCAGGTCTTCTCCTTTTCCGTTCCAGTAGTAAGTAATATATCACCTTTTCAGTGTTGTGGCTGAATTCAGAAATTACATCAATCAGATCTTTTTGTCATGAAAAAATTATCCATTCACAATTGCAACAAGGGAAAAAATTTGCAGCAATCCCTTATGCCAAATGAGCTATTTCTCAGAATAAACTTTACCTAGGGCTAAGAAGTTCTCGAATGAGTCCTTCCCTATCCTTGAAGCAACCAAGAGAAGAAATTGCTTGCAAGACATCTGTGTCCATTGCTTCTAAGGATGGTATAACATGAGTCTGTACAACCTCCATCATGGGCAACTCAAGTTCAAGTTCCCCCTTGCCTCCAGCTGTCACCCAGGGGTGGCGATTTATGTCAGTTAGCTGAAAAATTGATTTTCGAATTTCAGTGTTGAATAATAACTAATAAAGATACTAAACCCATGTAAGAGTCAATGGATCCATACAATATATTTTAGTTGATGAAGCTTACTGGAAAATTAAAAAAACAGCCATTCCAGTTTATTAAATGATGACAATGACAACTATACTTACTGTTAACCTTTTCTCTGGATTGACTTCAATCATGCCTCTGAGAAGGTTCTGACAATCTGGTGGCACAAAATGAGGTATATGGAAAACCCCACGTTTAACCTTCTCTAAAAGTTGGCGCAGGTTATCATCATCAAATGGCAATGCCCCAACTAAGAGTGCATACAGGATCACTCCACATGACCACACATCAGCCTTTCTTCCATCATATTTCTCTCCCTTGAGGTGAGAGAAAACGCATTAATATAGGAGCATTATATGGTAATTAATTCCCAAAAAAGGATTCCCAATTTTCAAGGTGATTTTCATAAGAATGTTTTCAGCATAACATAATCACTCTGGAAATGACTTTACTCAATGTAAATACTAAACACAAAGCATCATTAACAAAGCCATGTAATAGGTACTATGCTGTTATAGTGAATCCAAGAGTGGAACATTTCTGCATAATAGAATGAGTACATGAACTCAAAATGCTTTCATTCTTGCATACTTAGATTTAAAAATAGAAATGAACAAGAATGGCATCATTCAGGGGAAATACACTCACAAGGAGATGGCAAGAAAACTTAAGGATTATATGTTAAAATTTTCATTCAAATTTTTGGGAAAGTGAAAAGTTCTTATGCTATATAATTAATTTTCAAAAGCTTACTTAGTTTTAGCTATCAAACTTCAGACAATTCAAAAAAACAATATGAATGCATAGCATTAAAATGAGCCTGATGGTTTATTTGCCATTTAAATTTTCTATAAAATTGCAACCACCTAATAAATAATAAATCAGCAATTCAAATCAATTATTGGTTTGATCATATAACTCAAATCATGACTCATAATTAAGGGACTTTTGCATCTCTTCCTTGCTTTCAAAAATGTTCATTTTTGCCCTTAAGCTGACTCTGAATTACAAACATGGGTATACATAATGAAAAATAATCTTAGGTCTACCATAGAATATATTGCTGAGTATATCACTAAATGGCAGTTTACTTGATATTAAAGTTGTGTCTCTATGACATTGTTTTAGAATAAGCATCTACTAAAGGCTAATTAAAAATTGCACTTTTCTTCAAAGTAAAATTGTCAGGATTACTTGTATCACATCTCTTGATGCTTATATGTAATATTTTCATCTTTCCAAATGATACGCATTCCACAATATTGGATAATTCAATTATTATTAATTAATATATATTTATATGGATGATTAAGTTTAAATACTAATTAAAAATATGAAAATAATTGAAAGGATAGAAAATATATTACCCTAATAACTTCTGGGCAAGCATAATGTGGTGACCCACAGCTTGTTTCCAGCATGCTCCCTTCTGGTTGCAATGATGCCATGCCAAAATCCGCAATTTTAATATTATTCTTCTCATCAAGAAGCAGATTTTCTGGCTTCAAATCTCGGTGACTAAAAAAAGAGAATTTTCCACAGTCATCACTTATTTACACTATAAATATGCAAAGTTACATACATACCAACCCAAATAGTTTCAATCCAGTTACTACAAAATACAAATATTTGTGACCATTATGAGGCAACAAAATAATGCATAAACAGAGTTAACCTTAAGCGGTACTGTAGAAATAATCTGAAAAACTCCTAAGTAACTTCAATAACTTTTGTCCAAAAAAAACTCAAAATGTTATCTCACTCTAATTTTGCTAATTTATTTGCTACTAAGTAGAAAAGTGAACTCTTTAGAGAAACATTGGTATTGTTTTTCTGTAACATCCAAGTGAGTGAGAATGGGTGTGTTTGCATGTGAGTATGTGTGAAATTCCCCCAAAGCCCATCCCTGGCATCTGGATTGATTTCCATGCTAACCTATTTGATTTTTTCTTAGTAATCACAAATGGTGTTGAGGTAGCCCATAGCTAGTCCTTATCCCTGGGTATATATCTCTGTAAACCACTTGGGGCTAACCAGGGTGACTGAGTGTGCACTCTTAGGTTTCTGAATGTTGCCCCTGGTGATAGGATTAATTTCATTGTAGACCAATTTGGAAAATTCCAGAGTGAATGTGAACGAGTGAGTTACTTACAATTTTAAATGTGTGTCCGACCACTGGTGAGGGATTAACTTTCCCTGTAAATCATCATACCAAACTTAAATTTTCCTTTCCTTTTACCTTTTACAGTGGTGTAATAAACCCTTTGTGGCTAAAGGAAAAATTATTCCATTATTTTTTAGTCATTTATAATTATTTTTAAAAAGGTCATAAGAAGTTCAGCTATACCTTTCCACGAGATTTTTACATAATGTGCCACCATTATTGGTACTCTTTATTTTGATTCACATGCACATAATGATGTATTTAACAGAAAATGTGAATATGATCAAGAGGAAACTCTTTGTATCAATTCAAATGAATTTTCAGAACATATAATAATTCTAATTGTCTTGGTTCTAATAAAATATACATGACAACATCCAAGAATTGTTTCCACCAAGCCTACTCAGACTTCTCACTCTTACTAAACATAATGTCAATAATTGTAACAACTATCATCAACAAATATCCTGCTTGGATGCATAATAAGGTTCACTCTCACAGGATTCTCACCTCCAAAAAAAATCATGCACAACTTTTCTACTTTTTCTCACTTTTTCTCACTCCTAAAGCTAGATACCCTGTAAACTATTCCTGACTTATAAATGAAGAAGAATCTTCATATTGTTACTGTTAAGTATATAATGCATGTTCATAAAGACATGATAATTAGTTGGTAATTAAGACTTTGATATTGCACCAATGAGAGTTTCTCTAACAAGTCCTTCCTATAGGTTATTGTCATGGTGTCCGCTCATGTGAGTTGGCTTTCAGAATCATAGGGGCCAATGAAGGGAAGAAAATTAAAAAACAATGGATCTGAGTAAGCATCTAATTAAAAGTACCAAATATATAGTAATTATTTTTGCAAGAAAATTAATTCCTCATGCTCCCAGCCTCCTATCTCATCAAAAAACTAATTAAACACCACACTCTGGATCAGTAATTTGAGCAATTCTGAGAATGATGTTCTAAAATGACATACTGGCAAGCTCTTTTACAAAAAACACACTAAATGTCACCATATGTCACCATCAAGTAACAGTAAGGGTAAGAATTTATGATATTGGATTCAACAAAACTCCATGCATGAATATTTATTATGGATATCTTTAAGTAAATTTAGCATATGCATTCTGGATTTGAAAAGTGTCTTGTGATAACTCATTCTAATGAGAAAAACTCATACTTATAAGAAGTATAAATTTAAATTCAACTAATTACTACCTGAAATGGCTTAAAAATCAAACAATGAAACATTTAATAAATTAGGTATCATTTTTACAGTGCTCAAGAACATTTAGAATAAAAATGCTTGGCATGTTACATTATGTCATCTGGTTTGTCTTTTTGTCTTTGGGGTATGCAATTCATTGGTCTGCTGGTTTGTGCCACAGGCCAGAGTTGCTCCATTTACAAATAAGGCCAATAAGATCAAATATAATAAAATTAATCATTGAGAACATTAAAAACACTCTCATATTGATTCATTCCACCTAAAAACACAATTCCATTTGTTACTCCACTTCTAAAAAGTATTTAAGAATCAAGTGAAATCATCTTCACGCCCAATTTTGCTAAAGCTAAGCTATTATCAAATCTGATAGAAAAACATGCAACACTCAGCTTTTTCAACATGCATAAATTAAACACACTACTACCGGCATATTTTTACATGTGTATTTCATTCTGTTATCTTTCATAACTTACTAGTAAAATAATGGCAAAAGATAGATAGTATGCAATAATGTCTTACCATATTGAATGACTATGACAAAAGTCAAGGGCCGATATAATTTGCCTGAAAAATCTTCGGGCTTCTTTTGGTGTCAGCCTCCCTTTTTTCACTAAGTAATCAAAGAGCTCTCCACCAGAAACATGCTCTAACACTAAGTACCTGAAAGTATCGGTAATACATAAAATATTAAAATAGATAAACTTCTAGGTAAAAATTTTATACTATTTTATGTGAATAACTTATCTAATCATGCAGCATAAATACAAATCTACTGTAAACAGTCACTTTATATCATGCAACATTTAGAATATATTTATCTGATATAATGTATTCATGCATCTCTGACTACAGCATAAGTTGATCATAGAAACATTTCATATCTATGAAAATCTTATGTCTTGATTTTATTGTTTATCGTGCCATTTCATCATCTTTCGCAAAAGAGAAACTATTTCCAGCAATTACCTAAGCAATTGTCACCATAATTTTACCTGAATATAATTATACAAGACCAAACAACTTTACAAACATGAAATAAAGATTAGAAAAGAAGACTAGTCATTAGATCATGTTCTCATAAACTGTGTAATTTTCCCTTATTATCAGTATTATACAAAATCAGATATGTGACGAACAATAACAATACATAAAGAATCCCACTCCAAAAATGATACACATGATTAATCCTATGAATTTCAGAAACTAAAATTATCCTGTATAGCAGCTACTGTGCAATTTACTGGCTCATATAAGGGATTGCTAAACTACAAATTAATGATCTAATACAAAGTATAATAATAGCATTATTATGCAACAGTAGACTTGAATAAACAATTATGCAACAGAAAAACAGGTGGGTATCTGTCATAAATAGATAGATATCAACAGGAGGCTATCATAAATTACCCAAGAATGAAATATCCTTTGAAATATGACAGAAGCAACACTGAACCTCCAAATTTGTTTATTCTGATTTTTGGGCTATTTCATAAGTGCATTAAGTCAAAATAAACAATATAGTAGAATTATTGAATCTATTAGCATCACTGATGCAGTAAGAAGCGGAATAAAACCAATAAAATGAACATGAGATTTTCTACAAATTTGCACAAAGTTCTTGAGCATTTATTTGAATGAAGAAATGTTTAAAAGACAGACAAGTGCTTTCCAAACTATGGTTTATGGGAGGTTGCACTGTTGAGCTGAGTTGGTTTTCAAACCATTGGGCATTTAGAAGAATGCTATTTTTATATTCAAATACCTTTAATGAAAATTTAAATGGTTACAAGCTAAAGCCAGCAGAAATTGGCTATACCATCACTTAAAAATAATTAAATGCAAAGCACACTAAACTTAGGTACAAGGAGGGAGAATTCTTACTTAGTACACAAAATTAAATGTTGGTAGCTATGAAAGAGAAGATTTATTGCAGACTTTCCTTATGATAAATGGGCATTAAAAACAACTATGAGCTCCCTTTAGGCTGGGGTATGTGGGAAGAAGGTATTTATTAATTTTAGATAGATTTAAATGATATAAAACTCCAAAATAAGAAAACCTGTCCAAATTCAAACTTTTTCGGTGTGAACAACTTTGATAGAATGGTCTTTCTTGCAAAAAGAACTCTCTTATTTTGAAGTTAAAAAAATAAAAGAAAATATAATGGACAATCATAATGAGATAAAAGAATACATCAGAAACCAACTGCAAGTTTCATGGAGAAGAGAAAAATAATGATATAGCATCTAATTATGCAATGGGTTGATTAAATTAAAGTACCTTTGATAGCACATAATATTTTCTTGAAAGAATTAATGAAATGATACCCTAATGGTGCCACCTATCAAGAAAGAGAATTTAAACAAGGAAAAATAAATAAAGAAAAAATAATATGTGGAGGCCATTTTGTTATACCAAGCATGCCAAAGAAAATTTTTAGTTATTTATTATTTCTAGTAGATTTTCCAATAGTACATGAAGACACTCAATAAAATATAACCAACCACTTTCTGAAATAATGGGCACAAATGACAAATGAAACACATCACCAACTGTAGGGTTTCATGTTGGAAAAGAAAATTCTTTGTTCTTCCGCATGCATTTTATTATGCACAAGCTAGGCTTTGACTTACAAAGTCATCATCATGTGAAGTACAGAGGACACACAGCTTTATATACTAGACAGAGAGGAGAATGGGGGAGGTGCTAGTGAAGTGGTAAATGACTTTGTAAGTCAAAACCTAAGTTGCGCATAATAAAATATATGAGGAAGAACAAAGTATTTTCTTTTCTGACATGAATCACTCCCACAAAGTGATGCCTCAAACAATTCTATACAGAGTTTCACTTTAACTCTGGTATGTTTTCACTATTTTTTATTTTAGAAATTAAATGAGATAGTTCAATGAAAGAATGTCACAAGAACATACCAAATATGGAAAAGGTATTTCATCAGTGGATTTAATAGTAAAAGTTGGTCAAACAGCTTGTAACAGAAGGGAAATGAATTGACATGAAAAAGCCGAGTTTTAAGGGTGACCTATTGGAAAAAATTAACGAGAAGGTCATGCTGGTTTCAAAGATGTGGTCAGTTATATATATTTATTCAATTACAAGGATTTTGGAAACTGACTTATAATTTGACCTCACAGTATTTAATCTAATCCCTGAATCATGAAGGTAATTCTGTCTCTTACAGAAAAATCATATGAAAAAGTTAGCAATGAATTAATTGTAGGGATAGGTGGCATAGAATGTCCAAAGAAAGATATTTTTAGAGGGACGGCTAAATGATTATTGCATTAGGTTTTTATGAAGAGTAAGTAAAAGATGCCAATGAGCAAGAAAAACAGAAGGACAAAGGGGATTAGGACACCCAGTAATCAATCCTAAGGTAGGACTTAGAGACTGAGGGTAGAGCTCACCTCGTCTTAAGCCCTCCAGGCATGCAGAACATATAAACTGGGTATAGGAGTAATTTCCCTCCTATACCACATGCAGTTTTCCAAAAATTTAGACAGAATGGGGTTACTTCAGAGTGTTGAAGGTATACTTATTATTGAACTGAGAACCCTTTGACTGCTAAGATAGTAGCTAACCTACAGGGCTAGTACAATGCCCCATCTGAGGATATGAAAAGTTGATAATCAAAGGATACTGGGGTTGTCAGGGTCTAGGGATCAGATGGTGAGAGAGGATGTGTGAATTGGGTAAGAAATATAAATGAGAAGAGAGCTGGGAAGTGTGCCTCTAACATGACCTAGTATATACAGTGGTAATTCCATTTTGTTGGCAAATATAAATGACAAAAATAAACATGGAATCTACAAGGTGATAGAATAAGTTCCCTAAATTATAAACTTGACAGAAACATAGATATCAAAATAAAGTTGATGACTTGATATCTCTTGCTAAGTATCAATAGTGATTAAAGTGTGACAATGATAGGAAATTTAGTAATCTTTATTAAGTTGAGGAGAGTACAAGTAGCAATAAAGAATTTCTGGATTTGGAAAAACCCTAAGTAAACATAAATTGAAAATTTGAAGATGATAGCTGAGGCTTTAAAGATAAAAATGTTAATGGATTAGCTGAAGATGGATGGAAAATAATAAAAAAGGGATAATGAAAGCTATGGAAGAGAAAGCAGGATAGAGACCACCGATCAAAGAGGAAAGAAGATGGTACAAGAACTTCAAGTGCAATAGACTAAAAAAAAACAAAAATATACAGATATACAGAGATATAAAAATAATAGAATAATTAAACAGTTGCAAAGGATGAAAAATAAAGAACAAGCTAATGAAAACATTCTGGAAAGAAAAAAGTAATTGTCTCTTGGTTAGGCAAAGGAACTTAAAGAACTAAAAGAAATCTCTTAGGAGGACAGTATCAAATTCAATGCCATCTGCATTGATAAGATTGGAACAGTTAAAAAATAAGGGGAAACTGAAAAATTGAAATGAATGGAAAAGGAAGGTTAGAAAAGGTAGACGTAAACAAAAGAATGCTCAAGGATGGAGATGGTACTCATGGAAATGGAAAAGAGATCTTTATATTGAGCTAATAATGGGGTAACATCAAATCCAATTTTATTGTTAAAGAAAAAAACACTTTGTTTCTCTTCAATAATGTGTTTATTTTTATGAGTCAGGCCACATTAAAGTGCAACATCATTAGGTGAGGTACTCTCTTCTGGAAAGGTATACTTAATTGGAGGAAGGAGGGAGGTGAGGGGGACCTAGGTATTGAGAATAAACATATGATTGCGGCTTTACAATGTGTAATTTCTTTAACAATGAGGCAGAACTATTACGTCCGAAACCATGTTTTAATCAATTCTAGCCTAAACACATACTGAGAATCCAAAAACAACAAAAAAGAGAATATACTGTCCATTGTGATTAATAGCAAAAAAAGATATTTTAGTGGTGTAAAAAGAAGCAGAGATTCAAAAAAAAAGGATGATTGTAATTAGTTTTCATCTTGAATTTTCAAATAGTTGAAAATGAAATTTAAAACCCACATCTTATGAATATTTTTCCACATTATGCCACATCACCAAATATTCTTGACAAACAATGTAAAATAATAATGCTCTAAGCTAGATTCATTTGAAACTCTTATCGAACTGATTCAAATCTCAATTACCATCCTCCTAATAGGGGACCTCTTAATGAAAGGCTTTCACAGAAACATAAATTCTCATGCCAAAACACAATGAGCAAATGGAATTATATTGCTACACATGACAATAATAAGTTCTATCTTGCTGCAAAATTAAAAAACTGATTGCCAATATGTATAATTATTTACAGAGCTCAAAGTAAATTACCAAAATTAGTAATACAATTTTCTGACCCACCTCCATCTCAACCATGTGAAAATTTTAACCATTACTGGAGGCTAAGGCACTTATAAGAGCATTTTTCATAGGTAACTTATTCTACAACCAAATTTTCATTAGCATTTCTGATATAAATGGGAAGATAAACATTTTTGTTGCAAGTTAAATACTATATGTTTTGTAAACGTGTAGGATTTTGCTTCCTCTAAAGTAAAATGGTCCATAACTTGCAAGGAATTGTCCTAGTTTTGGCTTGGCATAATAGTGGCCTGAATACTTTAATTCACTAGAAACAGAGAAAACCTGGTATCCTGTCTTAATTTTTAGATCTAGGAAATCCAATTCCTGAGATGCTACCAATAAATCACATGCACATGATTTGTAGATTGCTTGATGATGACTGATGACAGGAAATTGTGGCCATGCAAGACTCCCAAATTCCAGATTTTTAACAACTGGAAGCCATAGCATATGCAATGGAGGTATACACCAACCTGATGGTACAGTACAGATATGACATTGCTAATACCACTAAAATAATTTTTAGGTCCTGCCAAAGACAAGAAAAACATAGAAAAAGAGACAATAAGACATAGAAAGAAAGACAGAGAAGAAAGAGAAAAGAAGACATAGAAAAAACTGGCTGGACTTACATTGTAATCAGTTTATCAACAAACTCTGTCCTACTAAGTGCTTTAAATATGTAGCTTCCTTATTAATAGATTATATGCATACAAGCAGAATACCACTATCACCTCTTCTTTTCAACATATATGCTGAGGAATGACAAAACTGGTGTGGGATGGACTTGAGCTGAGAAAAGAAGCTGGAGATGATTAAGTCCACTAGGCTGGCAGATGATCAAGCGATAGTTACCCAGAGAGAAATGGGATAGCAGTTATTATTGTCCTTTACAGGAGTGATTTGAAAGGTATGGGATGAATCAAAAGAAAACTGAAATGAATGGAATTCACAAGAATTATGAAAACAAAGTTAAAACTTAAATGTGGAAGGGAATGATTGTCACCCGGTGGATCAGTTTGTGTATTAGGACAGTATTTGAAAGGAAAAGGGACATAGCAGTTAGGATATTAAGGAGCGAATTGAATTAGTGAAAGAAGTATTCAAAACAAGAAGAGAATTGATGACATGTAAGATGAATAACTACATGAATAAAATACTTGTAAGAACTTTAATATGGAGCAAAGTGCTGTTTGGAAGTGAGAGATGGCTTTTGAGGCAAGAGGATGAGTGTAGATTGGATTGAAGCTTTTGAGATTGGTAGTGGCGAGGTGAAGAATGGAGAGACAATGAATTGGACAGAGAGAAAGACAAACACTGAAGTTTTGAATATGATACACAGAGATAGAAACTCACTGATGAAAATTCACAAGAGACAGAGAAAGTAAGTGGAGGAAGTGTTCAAAGTTTGTGAGATGGTGAAGGTCAAGATGGAAGGGAAAATTCTGGGCAAGCAAGGAGGAAGAGAATATGCTTAGCAGGTGGCATGGAGGCAGGAGGCATAAGTTATGGAGAAGGAAATAATGTAGAAATGTAGAGTAAGAAAAGGATTTTCTCATGGCATTATATCTGGGGATCATCCAAAACCTACCTTAATAAGTAGAATACCTTGAACGAATTATCAAAAACTGACAGATCTAGGAGGCAACATAGATTTCATTTTCAACTTTCTGTGAGTATAATTAGATACTGCAAGTATGCCGACATTATGTTCATTAATTTACAGTATTCATTATGTCCACCCGCACCCTAACCGGCACACTAACTTTGAGTAAGATACATTCGAAGTGTATTTTCCACTTAGGTTGGAAGAGGCATGTATGAAAGCAAGCTGCCCATTTGAAACCAAGACTTAAAATTCTAATGACAATAAGTTCTAAGCATAAAGCAAAACATACTTTTACAATTATAACTTTTAAAATGTTCATCATTTGGAGCTCATACACGGACTCCAAAGGTATCTGAAAATCATTGAAGTATATTATATTCCTAGTCTGAGGTTTAGAAAATTTTACTCTGCAGTAAGAATAGCATGCAGACTCAAAAAATTCCTACAGTAAAAATAATGTGATTTTGTACAAATCCCCTTGAAACGTACAGTCCAATGGGATTCTGTGGCATGCATGGAAGTTCAAGAATTAAGATAAGTAACCATGCAGGTTGCCTACACAAACCATGGTGCCTACGACAAAAATTAGTTGAAATGAAAATGTAATGAGATGCTTAGCAAAAACATGGAAATTTTACAAAAATAAAGAATGGCAACTGATCATTTTTCTTAAATTTCACTCACAAATGCCTACAAGCAAGGGAGATCACGAAAAAGAAGGAAAAGTTTACTCACAAGTATTTTTTGTTTTCATATACATCAGAAAGTCCCAAAACATGAGGGTGATCAATTAGTTTCATAATGGCAATTTCCCTCTCCACCTGCATTTTTAAGAATATGCATTAATTTCGGCAACGAAGGAATGTTCATCAATTTTCAGAATTTCAAATCGAACTCACCTTCATCAAAACTGATTCACTGAGTTTTTCACGATTAATAATTTTAATAGCAACTTTCTTGCCTAAAACACAGTGAACTCCAAGTTTCACCAAACCTAGCGGAGGAAAAGTTTCATGTGAGGGTGAGAGCATATTTGAGCATTCAACATAAATATTGATCAAGAATTCATTTTACTCATCATGGCATTAAAGAATTAAACCACAACCGAAGGTTGGCTAGATGGGTGAGGGTGGAGCTGAACGGCATGGGAAGTTCACCCGTCAATTCCTTTCCCAGGAATACGTAGTATCCGAAAAGCCATACAGCTTGGATAAAGCTGAGGATGTCCAAAAGAGTGACCGGGAATTGAACCCGAGCCTTCCGGTCAGTAGTACTACTGACCATCTACCCAGTGGACTACCACGTGTCCATCACAGAACTAATTACGTAAAAAATTCTGTCACTAGTAGGAGATATTTTAGGAAAGCTATCGTTTCTGGAAATTAAATTATCTTAATCACTAATTGTATGCAATAACTGACACCAGTTTTTGTGGATAATAATTTAGAATTTTTGTCTCTTTATTCCATTAAAATATGACTAAAATATCAAAAAAAGAATCTGTAAAACGTTCCTCACTCTGGCGTTAACTTACTAGTCAATCATGTAAGAATATGACTAACTATCAGTAATTAAATATGGAAATAATGAAAAGCTCTTAGAGTGCCGTTTCAAAAAAAGCACACAGGAATTCCTTTCCCGATTCCACATTATTTACAACGCAAAATGCAGGCGCATTTTTGAATTATTTCACGCAATATATATTCTGAAAAAATGACACTTCGCTTATTAAGATGATTTCATTCCGTGCGTCGACAAATTATTTCTATTTTCCTAGAAATTTCAAACGTAAAAAAAAAACTTTTTGCAGCGAAATAATAAAAAGATGTTGCTAAACTGTGCCGCCACAATTAACAAGTAAGTTCGTACTAGTCACCCAATGAATGGTAGATATGCACGCATTGAGTAAATACACCTTCATTACCCTTAATAAACCGTACGAGCTGTTGCCTGAATAAGCCACAACATGCATTTTCTAAAATTTCCAGCCACAGAATGAACTAACAGCGGCTCGTACTTTCGAATACTTGCAACGAGTGCATTCCGATACAGAAGCAGACTTCATTACTTTGGCGAACAATTACAGTTCGATCGGGAAGAACGTTGAAGATTCAGGTCCACGTGCTGCAATACATAAGACATATTACCTACTTCCGAACTCATAACGCCCATGAATGAGATGATATTCATATCTACGTTTTTATTTTTAGATGCGGATAATTATGTTGAAATAGAAAAGTCTGAAACCATCACAAGGAAGTCGATCAATAATTGCGCGGTCTCTTTATCCCCAAAATCACTAGTATGGTTTCACGGGTCGGGATATATCCAATCTTCCCATATTGGACGATTTTCTCTCATTATCCGTAAATGAATCCATATCAGCAGCAGAAGTTTATCCGTTTATTGGGTAGGTATCCAATTGCACGCAGCGGGAGAAATATCACTTAGGCATTCACACACCCACAAGCACTCACAATCTTGCTCACAAAAGAAAATTTTCACATTCAGCCCGGGTTAACATTCCAAAGGTAGGGCTGAGGGGTATTCTCCCAGGGGGTAGCCACCTACGAGGCCATCCAACCACGAGGTAGAACCTCGTGCCGCGTAGACCGCCCTGGGGATATGTGCGATTAAAGGCAGGGGTGAAGGTAGGCGAACCGTGTGCGCGCACCTGTCTGACCCTTGCCCAGGGTCTTCTCCAGACGATACGGTCCCACATATTGCTGATAGTCCGCCGCCGAGCCAGCGGACGAAGCGGAGGAAGATCCGTTGTGTTCCTTTTGCATGGTTCGAGACGACTCACTCCAGAGTCCTCCCTCCTTCCTACGCCTGCTAGCGAACCCGTACTCACGCCGGCCTCACCCGCCCGCCGTCCCAGCTCTCCATGGCACACGGGTGGGCCCCCTCGAAAGCACCCTCCCAGGGGCCCTTCACGCCCAAGAGCGTGGCTTCACTCGGCCTCCCGCGAGAGCACGGGCCCTCTTGCCCGTCCGACGCCACCTCGCCGCTGGTCGGCGGCCGCCATCTTCCTCAGTACTCCTCCCCCTCCCCACCGACACAGCGGAGACAGGGGAAGCACTACTTCCGTCGCCACACCAGTCCTCCGCGCCTATCCCGCCGACGGATCTAGCCACCATCTAAGCGAAGCCGTTCTTGTGGAGCAACCGGGTTTGCCGCCGGAAGCGGGGACCCCGGGTTCGAAGCCTCGCAGCCTTTTTTTCGCCCGTCGTATCTTTATCGGGTGGTTGACGGGCGGGGGGATGGGCGGGGTGAGGGGTTTGTGGCACTAGGCTAGTCGCAAACGGAGCGGCGGTGGTGCCTCTCTCTCTCTCTCTTCCCCTCCGTTCGCCCCTCGACCTCCGAGGATTCTGCGCGTTTCCACTCTCGGCACCGTTCCCCCGTGCCCCCCCCCTCCGCTTTGGCGCACCCTCCCCTCGTCCCCGACGCCGCCCCGCCCTCCTCCTCCGACATCCACCCCCCCTGCCTCGACGGCGAGAGCACCTCGTGGCCACCCCGAGGGAAAGGAAGGGGATAGAGCCCGTCGGCGCCCTCCTCCCGCGGAGGGCACAAGGAGGCAGTAGTGGAGAAGAAGAGTAGGAGGAAGACGTGGAGGCAGCAGCGGCGGCGACGAGGGGGAGAAAACCCCCGTGAAGTCCCCACCCCTTCCGACCCCCATACGACACCCCTCACCCCTCCTCAAGGCCCGCTCACTTGAAAAATCCTAAGCAATAGCGGACCTCTGCCCTCCACTGCGCGGCGTGCATTACGCGATCATCGCGAGAACAGGCCCACTTCCCCATTCCACTCTCCCTTCCCCCCCCCGCACCCTAAACCAGCGCTCCCTCTCCCCACACAACCATCCCGCCCCCGCTTCACGGCACCCCCTCCCACACAACCGCCCCTCGCCCTCCGCGTTCCGCCCCCCGCCCACCTCCCTCTCCTCTCTTTCCCTCTATCGATCTATGTGGCGGTGAGCCGAGGGGTGATGGGGGGCAGCGGAGGGGATCACGCCGTAGGGGGGGCGAGGGGAGCAGAAGGGATATAAGTTTCGGGTGTTGTGGAAGGATGTGGGGGAGGAGGGTGAGGCTCCGACCCCTTCACACTCTGCCCTCACGGCGCATGGCTCCTGGGTTGCGTTTCCCTGCCCCCTCGCCCCTTTCCCGTTGTAAGTTTCGCGCGCTCAAGTAGGATGGGGCAAGGGGAAGGAGTCTGCACGTTCCCCCCCTCTCTCTCTCTCCGACACACCAAGGGGGAGACTTCCTTCATTCTCCACCGTGACCTGGCAGTGCAGTGGTCGACCCCTTCAAGCCCATCGATCAATTGGTGCGACACGAAAGAACAAGACTGGAGACTCTCGCAAAGGAGGAAGGAAGGAATGAGGCGGGAGGTTGGATGAGAGGAGGGGGAAGGGTGGATTAACGACGACAATTTTAGTCTATGATGGGAGGTCGTGGTTGACGAGGGGGAGGATTTGGGGATGTTTATATTCTCTCCCTTTCCCCCTCCCGAATAATTGTGCCGGGCGCGTCGACCACCACTGCGTCAGAATCCGCCGCCGAAGGGATTCGCCCTTCCTCGCGTCAGCGGCGCCTTCTTCCTCCTTCGCTGCCAATCCCTCGAAACGACTTCGCATCGACCAGGTGTCGTTGTCACGTGGGAGGGGAGAGGGAGATCGGATCCGGAAGGTCGGTCGTTCGGTCGGAGGGAGGATGCGAACGTGAGCGCATAATAATGATAATAAGGGAAAAATAATCTCCAGGATCAAACTGCTCGGCGCTCTCCCTCTCTCTCTCTCCGCCCAACACGCAGCTTCCATCCCTCGGGCGAGATTTCCGCTCCCTCATCAGCCCCCCCCCCCGCTGTGAGGGCGTCACGAGCGGAGGGAGATTCATTCCCGTCGTGCAACAGAGTAACGCCGTATTTGTGTGTGCCAACGAGAGAGAGAGAGACGGAGATATATTTCAGAGAGCCGGGAAGGTAATGAGGCGTAAGATATGACATAAATTGGGACGCGTGAATTTCCAGTGTCTCAGGGCCACTCATTCACACCACGCCCATCCTCCAGTCACTCACCCTTAACTTCCTCCCCCTCGCGCTCCGTCGCCATCACAACCCCCCTCCCTATCTCGCATGCACCACTCCCCCCACGCGCTCATCCACCCCACTTACTCGGACTGCTACTACTCCCCCCCTGCCCTTCACCCGGACTCTCAACATGAATCTCACACCACTTCATATTGCAACTCCCCACCCTCCCCCTTATCCTCCCCGACGGACCACTTCCAACCCCTCCCCACCTCAGACACACAAACACGAGCACGCACACAAAACCATCCCTCACCTTTCCGCACTCCGCGCTCCCCTTCCCCCCATGCTTTTTCCCCAACCCCTCGAAAGGTGAAAAAAATACAGTCCCACCTTCTGCACACAATTTCCCGATGTAAGCTTCCCCTTCTCCCTCCTGACGCACATGTACAGTTTCCGAACCCCCATCCCCTCACAAAACACCCTCTGCCACACACCCCCGCCCCTCTCGTTCCCTGCCACCCTCGCTCTGCATCATGCCACCCTCCCCCTCCGGCCCGCCATTCCACTGCATCCGCCGTTTGCCCCCCATCCGGCACACCCTCCCCCCATGCACCCCACCTCACCTGTCCCTCCTTTATTCTATTCCCTCCACCCTCTTCTGCCCCCTTCCCCACGAGCATAACATACGTACGAGCACCCCCCCCCCCCCGCCGGCCTCCTCTACACCCCCTCACTCTCTCTTTCTTCTCAATAGCGCGCGCGCGCTTCCAGATTCTCTGCCTCACCGCTTCCCCATGGCGCCTTATGCACACACACATACATACATCTGCACACTCTCTCCGACACAAGCTACTGAAAACCTATTTAATAATGCAACGACTCGAAGACAGGAAGTTTCTGCAAGGATGCGATGGATGGGTAAATAAAAACCATCAAGTACGCCATAAACTTCAAAAAGGGATGGGTCGCGATACGGTATTCCCAGTCATGTCTTCGTCCACCTCGGGAATACGTAGAAAAAAACTGTGTCGTCGCCATACTTACGGAGAGTGGAAAGTGGAGGATTCTCCAACGCCCGTGGGTAAAATCTTGACAACATTTGCAGCGTGGAATTTCTTTTACCTAGACCTTCAGTACTCTTTAAACTCTCCCAGGTTGGAAAATATTTACACTGACGCTGGCAGCGAGCCAGGCGTGGTTTCCATAGATTTTTCCGCTCAACCGCGATTCCATCCCAAGTTTATAGGTTCGCATTCAATGATGGGTAATATAATCGTCCAGTTTGCGTCATTGACAATTACATAAGTGATATTCCATCGCCGATTGTTTCTCTTCATATCTTCACGGAATACGGTAATTAGAAATCGACGAAGTCCCTCCATTGCCTCAGACTTAATGAACAAATACTTCGATTTTATAATAGCCTCTGGACATGAACATGTCAGAAAAAGATGGAACGAAATCGCACAAAATACTTCCGGAGGTGTTTCTTTTACAGTATAATGAATTTTAAGCTCGATGGCCATTTTAAATAAGCACCTTAAGAAATATTTTCTCCGACAGTTTCTACGGCATCACGAAAGCATGCAGCGAGAACAATATACTTGAGAAGATGAGATCCAAAAGTCTCCAGTCTGGAATGGATGCTTCAGCACAGCTTTTAAATGGAAACAAGTTTTCCACTCTGAAAATCAGCACAGGTCTCGCTCGCGTCGAAAATATCCATTTCTCCAAAAAAATTTTAAAAATGTCGTTCTGCTTAAAGTATACATTCACACTCGATTCCTCAAACAGATGACATTTCCACGAGCGCACTACCACTCGCGGAAATACATGTTTTGCTTGGCATTTGTGAGCGACATACTCCGCTGCAGTTCAAAAATGAAAACGTGGGATAAATGAGAGACAACTCTTACTGAGATCGATTCTGACAAACGTTTAATTTTACCTTGTACAAGCTGGGACAAGCACGCGCACCTGGTGTCCATGTACCGTAAGGTATTTATTTCCTTTGCCCTATACCCAACGTGTTCTTAAACCACGTACTACATGTATGTATGCATGTGATTATAAACACACAAAAAAATATATTTCGGTGTTATTGAATGCCACCAAAGTTCAAGAGTTTCATGGAGGGAATAGAAAAATTCGGCGATTGGCGAATCCATTGCTCGCTTCTTTCAATGAGTTTAAAGAACACGCGTTGGAATTATAAGACAGCATCCACCAGTGTCTTTCAAAAAAGAAAAAAATGCATGAATTATGCTCGTGGTGGCTAATACTGTTAAGGCCCTCGCCCAGAGGATAGGTTAGGCAAGTGATCGTAGAGTCTCCTAGCCATGAAAAATAAACGAATTCGGTGCTGTTTCGGAGACTACGTTCTGCTGGAGGAAGTTTCTCGCAACTCGGATACTTAAAAGTAAAAATCAGCTAATTTAGTCCGGAGGCATGATGAGGATTTGAACCCAAAACCTTAATGCTACCTCGGTGGACGTGGGAAAATATTCCACTCATGGAATTTGCAATTTTTAAGCTAATTGCGTACATTTTTGGAAGGTCCAAGAACGAAAAGAAAATTGCCTAGTTCCATACCTCAGATGTCGATGGGTACGTATGATCCTTCCCCGCTTCAAATTCAAACAATATTAAGCATAACTGCAATACAACAAGTTCATACATAATACGATTTATTCAAAGGAAAATATCTCGAGAAAAAAAGTTTTGAATCGTGGGTATTTTTCGAGATAAGAAATGAAGTCATCATGAACTGTAAACAGAAAAGTCGCAATAAACGACGACGCTTCATGCTTTTCTCAGTGGTGATGTGAATACATTAGAATGCACCTCGCATGAAGCTACCGTGTTACAAAAGTGTTGAAAATAAATATAGTAAAACCTCAAGCCTGAATAACCCAAGAAATGGATAATATGCTGGGGTATCTAACTTTGTGGTCGACACCTACCTGGGGGATAGAAACACTTATTAGACGCTCAGAAAATTTCCAAATTCGCGATAACTCAAGAGGTACGCTTTATTAAGCTTCAGTTCCTGATTTCCCTTTGTGCATGCTTTTGGAAAATTATGAGAACGATATAAAATCTAAAGACTACTTATAACTACATAAGTCTTATTTATTTATGCACTTATCTGTATTTTCATTCAGAAGTTTTGCTATATGATTTACTAATAATTTTCTGCTGTGAAGATTCTCAAATTCTCTTGCCATTAAAGTGTAGCTTTCACCCGGTCAAGTTTGGTTTTTTACAAGATTTAACACCAAAAAAGTTGTAGTGATCTGAAATCTCGCAGGACTTATGTCCTAACGAAAAGGGAAGGCCTTGAGATATGATTTTGCTAAGAATCAATGCATCATTCAATGAGTTATATAATCATTCCCGTCAAACTTATGATGTACAGAAACCCGAAAATAATTGACGAGTTGCTTGTACACTGTAACTACGAGTACGATGGAGTACTGTTTCCAAACATTGCTATACTCCAAGCATCTCGTTCATTGCTATACTTCTAGTTGAGAGGACATCCGGGGCGAATTCCAAAATATTACCTCTTAATAGAATTTCGCGGGTCGCGGTGGTCTAGTGGGTAGAGCGTTGGACTACTGACCGGAGGGTCCCGGGTTCGATTCCCGGGCAAGGCCCTTTGGGCACCTGCAGCTCCACCCAAGCTAGATAATAGAATTTCATCGGATACCTGAGAATGGATTGTCCAAGGAAATGCCTTCTGTTTTCAGCTTTCCTTAACATGATATTTTAATCATACTACGCTAAATCTACTCTCAATAAAATTGAACTTCGAGACCTGACATATTCACAGGTAAATCCACCAAGAGTGTATCTTCACCTCCATATGGAGACAAACTTCAACGAATTAAACTTTCAAGCTATTTGATGGATTCCCTCCCAAGTTCTTCCGACAAAACTCCGAACACTTCCCGATCGTTTCAAGACTTTCATTTCTGTTCATCTATCAGCAGCATTGGTGTTCTAAGCTTCGAAAGAGTCTTCCACACCAACGCATACGGTAGGATTCATCCAATCGGCTTTTAGGGCACCGCGTGGTTCCACCCGATCTTTTTACACTACTCCGGCCGATCGTATCCTGTTCTTTAATACTGCTTCTCATTAAATGGATGCTTAGTTGTAAATCTCTGCTGAGTAGCATCTGCAATATATATTGATGTTCGGTTTTAACGTTGACGCCAGATAACATTGATAGATAGATTAAGGTATTTATTTGGGTGAAATTGAGACCCTAGGGTCCCTTTCTTCCGTTTAATATGTTGATACACACATATGAAATAAATATACCAGAATAATACTGTTATATATGCAGTGAGTTCATTCAAACAAGAGAAATCCGTTGTCTAAATTGGGTAGAACGAAATATGCGTACAAAAATAGCATCAGATTTCTTAAGTGAAAGGAAATGTTTACACGCAAATTATTTTTCATTTAAACGGTAATTTGATCGTGAAAACTGAGACATTTTGTATTTAAATGCTCAAAATTATAATTTAAAAGTTTAACGGTAACCTAGTAACAAAGAGTTATGAATATACTAATTACTGAATTGATGCTTCAGGAAGAGTAAATCCACAGTTATGTCTCTCCATTGCAAGGGTAACATTTCAGTGGAATATTATGATTTCTAAAATTTTTTAATTATTCACATACACGAAAATACTTCGTCATACAAATGGCAATAAAAATATTCAGTTATCGGTAACATGAAAACGAAGATAACCAGGCTCATTAATATTGATTTATAAGTATTCCTTTCACCCAATTTGGAAAAAAATCAATCAATAAAGAATGATATAGATATACTTCAGAGTAATATTTTATGAACTAAATCAGTAGTCTGAAACGGTATTATCCATTGACTGCTAAATTAAGAGGGAAATAAATGCTTGGATGAGCAGTACAGAGTAATCAATAAATGAGGGTAAAAGAGGAAAGAATGATGAAAATAGCACTTGTCCAGTTCTTTAAAGTTCATTTGATACGGTTACCGCACGTTGATCGTCCGCAGTAAAAAAAATATCCTACAGAACTAAATGAGCGCAGCCACTCTCGTTAGCATGTCCAAATCACTCTTACAGCACCGAGTCACGCGAGCATTGGCGATTATTTCATAAAAAGAATGCGTAAATACAATCCTCGAAAGTCCAAAGTAAAGGGAGTTCATTTTGAAGTGCAATGCTTCGCTTGCAATGGTGATTAGGAGCTGTTATAGTACTGAGGGAAATGTTCAATGAAGTACGGCAGTAAGGAGCGAAGCTTGATAGACAAGTGTCTGGAGTAACACGAGTAAGCTACGTCAAGTATGCGACAAGTAATCCACGTAGATTACATTTCAAAATAATATTTCGAAACTATGCGCAGCAAAAGGAAATGACTTATACGACAACATTATTTCCCTTTTGTATCCGTTATAACTTTAATAGGATATTATTGATTTTTTGAAATCAGAACCGATAAAATTATGTCATTCGCCCAGGCCATACCGCATACATGCATGGGACATTAATATTTACTTAATAAGGCCCGTCGGCAGCAGCTCGATGGAAGCATTGCATGTACAACGGCTACAAAACAATACCCAACGATTGCTCCAAAGGCGTCGACGCGCTCGGATTGATAGGAGCAATCATCCATAAAACGGAAAATGGAGAGAGGATTGATAATAGTAAAAAAATAATGCATTTAAGTGAAACAAATTTTGAAAATAGGTACTTTAGGAACTAAAACCCAAAAATTGAGGAAGCACGAGTGAGATCTTGAATGAGGACTGGAATATTGATGTTAATGCTACATCGGAAAAGAAAATACTTTGTTGTTTCACATATATTTTATTATTCAATATCTAGGCTTTTGACTTACAAAGTCATCATCAGGTGATGATGATTACTTTGTAGGTCGAAACCTAGGCCGTGCATAATAAAATGTGCGGGGAAGAACAAAGTATTTTCTTTTCCGATATGAATCGCTTCCACAAAGTGACGCCTCAAACAATTCTATTAATATCACATCCATTTTTACTCACTACAAAGTATCTCTGTTGCTAGTTCGTCTGGTTTGATATCCAATTTATCTACACCTACTCTTTTCAATGGGCATGAGACTTGGACGATAAAAATAACAGTGAAAGGAAGATTGAAGGCAAGGCGAATGTGGCGTTACAGAAGATTGCTGAAAATAAAATGACTAGACTCAGATAACAAATGAATAAGTACTTCGAAGAGCGGGTGAAAGAGAAGGCTATAGGGGGCACTTGAAACTAAAATAGGACAATTGTTTGGGCGTATCCTAAGCCACTATAGATATTGAATACCATAATTAAAGGAAACGTGGAGTGGAAGATTGAAGGGCTATGATGAACAACGAAAAGCCGGTATTTTGAAAATATGTGAGCAAGGAACCAGGGCAATTTTGAGACCAATTGTCGGTTTGATTACTCGTGATGATGAGTAGACGAATACGATGATTTCAATAATGCGAAGGATTATTCTGGAATACTGGGAAGGTGTGGGGCAGGGGGTGTATCTACGACAGGCACACACAACACACCACGAATATGAAGTCACGCACCATGCATGAGATACAACTACAAAAACAATTCCTACGTGCAAACGAATTTGTAACATTAATCGGATTAAAGATGAATGCACACAGGGTACCAACACCACTTCTTTTGATTTTTGCAACGATAGAAGTCGCGCGACAGAAAATCGGATGTGCGTGCCTATCATTATTCCGTTTTTACAGTAAACAACGTTCTCTGGTGAGTGTAAAACGCGCAAGGCCGACGCTAAATTCACGAGTAAGTCATCACTAAGAGAATATTTAATCATCTCCACATCCTGCTGTTCAGGAGGATGATGGATGAATGAGGGATGGTATAGATTGCCCGAAAACCAAATGGTAAAAATTTTAAATTACAGAGGCACATGTAAAAATAATCATTTGATTGAAAAGATCTGAGCGTGTAAAAGAAATCACCCAAACTGGGTCCACGTTGGACTATAAATTATCTAGTTTAGTGAATGCACTTTCATTTAACGGGGAAGCGCCCGAATATTCGAATGGTGAGGGTTATCTTCTCGCCAAAGGATCCCATGAGTCAGAGCAGAATAATGGGAGAGCAGTCGTCGCTTATCGCAGGCCCAGGGGCATTTGTTACCGCAACCGCTGGCCCTCTCCCAAAAATGAGCGGCGAGTGCCTCTTGAGACGGTGAGAGAATGAGATGTACTTAGTCATGTTGGGGCGGTCCTCCACACATTTCTCGGTGACAGGAAACGCTTGGTTCTCAAGTGAACCTGAAAGATTAGTATTTACTCGAACCCTCTCCAACTGGCACACGTCATGAGCATTTGGAAATGCCATCCCCCCCTAACATAAATTTCTCCGCACGAATCTTTAAGCAGATGCTTTACAGAAGACAAATAGTTATGAAAAACTACTAATTTAACAGCCTGACCGCTCATAATGCTTTTAATTAATTCAAATGCAACTTTTTATTTGGATATTCTACTCTAATTTTATTTAAAGACTTTTTGAATGGTCGGGTTCAAAGAGTAGTCATAGACGAGTTAATTCAAATGCAGTGGAAGTCACTTAAGGTATTCTCCAGGAAAGTGTCGTCGGACCTCTTTTATTCCCTCTTTATGTTAACGATTTTAACCCCGTGATTAACAGTAATATACGTTTAGTTGCCGACGGTGAAGTGGTTTGCGGTGATATCCGTGATCCTGAGGACACAGATCTTCATCAGATGTCCTTAATGCTATACAACGTTGTTGCGACAACTGCCAAATAGATATAAACTTCAAAAAGTGCGTAGTAATGATTTTTTTAAATAATAGCAGTTCCCTCCCGGACACCTACTGCATCACCGAACACCGAAATAGAAAGTGTCGACTCGATTAAATGCTTAGGCGTTACTCTCACTCACGATCTCTCCTGGGTGAAACACATACGGGGAATAATGTGAACAAGGTAACAAAAAATTAGGATTTATAAGATGAGTGTTGGGCAAATGTGATGAGAAGGTCAAAGATAAATGTTATATTTCGCTCGCTAGACTTTATTTAGAATTTGCTGCTAGTATATGGGACCCTCATGAAGTTGGATTGATTGCCGAATTGGATCGCGTGCAGCGTAGAGGAGCTAGATTTTTAAAGCGGTGTTATGATAAACTTAGTAGCGTATCCGAAATATTAGAGCAGCTAGGCTGGAAATTACTCACGGAGCGAAGGTTAAATTACAGATTGAAGCTCTTGCATATGAAGTGGACGGAGGTCTCTTTAGCAGTGAAGGTGAAAATGTATTATTACCCCCATCGTACCATGGTAGGAGAGATCATGTGAATAAAATTAAAGAGATTAAGGGTAGAAAAGATAGATTTAAGATGTAATTTTTCGACGAACGTTAGGGGATCATAATAAATTGTCCGACGGCACTGGGGGGGAGGGGAATATTTGTTTCAAAAGTGTATTTTGTATCAAAAGTGCTCTGGTGTGTGAACCCACTGCCACACACCCCAGAAGTGGTTTACTGGGTGATATATAGTGTAATAATAAATAAACAAATAATCACAGAAAACAAATCCTAGTTTTAAAAAATCCAAACCAAAACACTACCACAATAAACCACGAATCATACATATATCATTGAATGCCTTATCTTTTCCATGAATGGTGTACATTGTAAATATAAACTGCTGTCGGTTATTGAGTCATTCCAATGAAACAAACAATTTGAAATAGCCTTCAATAATAATCGCAGAAAATCTTCGAATAAATCGAGGACAAAAACACAAGGAATAAAAAGTTTATAAAAAATAACGGATGATGAAACGAGCCGTGAAACTGAGGCGTAGGGATCACGCCTGGAGTTCTACACACTTAAAATTCGTTAAAAAATATCCATTAGATAGTATACCTATGAAACGGTTATTTTTGTCACGCTTTTCAAATGTGTAGGACTTCAAGCCAAATTACTAAATAGCGTGAACCCTACTCAGTCTACTCGCACATTATCATGGCGATAGGATTATATTGCGGTGCTGACGATGGATAGAAACAGCCCCAGATGACCGAAGAACATCCGCATCTACCCCACATCCGGGAAATCCACAAAAAAATGCCTTCCTATGCCCACAGGTAAGACCGTACACAACATCATTTCACGCACAAAGCAGAATGATATTCCAGAAGGAAAGGTTATGCTACACAGTATTTCTTAGTGATCTTGGTATGATATTAGTTTTAATTATAGTGGCAACGAAAACAGCATCCAGCGACCTTTTTGATTCGGTGATCCATATTCCACCACCGACTTTGAAATTCCTCCCAACAGTCGTGGTGTAATTATATCGATCGGGGGGAGGGGATTCAATAGTCAATGAGTGGAGAATAAAAAGTGTCGGGATGAGGGATGGTCGAGGAACATACAGGGAAGTGGTGACTCACGCGACTCGATCGCTTGCAGAAGAATTCTTCGACCATTGTCGAAGCCCTGCAGAACCACTGGCTGGTGGCTCACTTTCACAGTGTTCGAGCCGCACGAGACAAGGGACAGGTCACCAAGAGAGGACATGTGGCATGGTGGAAGGCAAGGGTAGCGACAGAGGTAGGGTAATGAGGGACAAAGGTTGGGTAAAGAAGAATCATAAGAAGGGCTAGGAAACAAAAAAAGAGGGAGATGAAAAGTTGCTTCGATGGCCAGGCCATCTTCTTCAGACAAAGAATGATTACCGAATGTCGACGCAGCAGATAGCGGGGAGGAGGTGGAATGGGAAAAACGGAGTGAGGGGACGTTGGGAGGCAGGGATGGGTTTAATCCACGATGAGAATCAATGGGAAATGAGGAGGGAATGGGGGGCCCGGCCTGATTTGAAACTCGGGTCGGATTTGAAGCTGTAAATGCATTCGCTGGGGCGGACATGATGGTCGCGGGGGCTCTTTATGAAGTGCATAAGTAAACCTGCGGAAGATACGGAGGGTTTGAATTCAATTTAATGTTTGGTGATGCTGGATTTTTCCGGCGTAATGTCTTTAAAATGCTCAAAATGTTAGTTGAATCATCTTTTGAAGTGTTTCTGCTGGGTTTGTTGCAAGGGAAGGGGCAGTGAATCTGGTATACGAGGTGTGTTCAAAAAATAATGAGAATTTTAATTTTTCGGACAATAATATTTATTTATTCTTATACACTGATGTTGTCACCTTCAAAGTAGTCCCCATTGGAGATTATGCACGCTTCTTCCAATCCACGAAACACTTCTCAAACTCGATCTTTGAGATAGCCTTTAGTTCTTTCAGCGATGCGCTTTTAATGTCATCTACGGCTGTAAAACGACGGCCCTTCAAGGTTCTCTTAATTTTTGGCAATAGGAAAATGTCAACCGGAGCCATATCTGGCGAATATGGAGGCTGGGGCATCGTTACAGTATTGTTTTTGGCCAAAAATTCACGAACAAGCAATGAAGTGTTAGCTGGTGCATTACCGTGGTGCAAAAGCCATTTTGGAACGAATTTTGCTGCCACGCGTTTCATACCCAAAACATTGGAAAAAATGTCATGACATGATCTAATCGATATGCCAACATCATCAGCGACCTCTCTAATTGTGATTTGGCGATCGTTCATAACCATTTCTTTCACTTTGTCCACGTTTTCATCGATTGTTGATGTGCTGGGACGTCCAGGCGTTCGTCATCTTCAAGGTCGTCACGGCCTTCTTGGAAACGCTTGTACCACTCGTAAATTCTTGATTATTTGTCATAGAAGACTCACCATAGGCCTTTGTTAACATTTCACCCACTTTGGTACACTTTATTTTATTTTTTACGCAACATTTGATACAAATTCTTTGATCCATTTCTTTAAACAAACGAAAATCGCCGAGCCCATAAAACATGTCTAACCTTAGTGGCTGTCACAGACAAAGTCCACAATGAAAACAGCTGAAAGTTTTATCATACTTCAGGGGCATGTATACCAACATAATAAAAAAAGTTTGACAATCGGACTCTCCTAGCCCGCGAAATGAAAAAATTCTCGTTATGTCTTGAACACACCTCGTATTTAAAATTTTAAAGAGTTTTGGTGCGATATTTGAGTGGAGAAATCAGGACTCAATTTGAATTTGTTCGAGGGGAAATTAATGTGTTATATTGTTTAAAAATAGAGGGAAGGCCATGGGTTAAAGGCCGATAAAAGTGGAAATTAATGATTTT
Organism: Hetaerina titia; assembly: GCA_037158775.1. Lineage (NCBI taxonomy): Eukaryota > Metazoa > Arthropoda > Insecta > Odonata > Calopterygidae > Hetaerina > Hetaerina titia. The sequence continues at coordinate 106,067,504 of CM073770.1, forward strand.
TTGTCGGGAACTGGAGAAATAATGTTGGTGGACTCTATTAGTTTTTTTAGCTTTCGATGTATCACATTGGTGCTGTAACTTAGGGCCATGGGTATATTGTATATGTGTTGAAGGCCTTCGGAAGAGGCCTACTCATCTTTTCTTTTTCATTCTAATTAGCCTAGTATGTCGTCAATATCTTATCTGGCCTTAGTTATTGCCCTTCTTGTTGCTAACAGCTCCTCTCGTATGCGTAGAGAAGTGTATCTCGCTTAGATACCGTGGTACTTGTACTCATCATGATCTACCTTACTTGAATTTTTTAAACAAATGTATTGTTACTAAAAATTAATAAAAACTTAATTTTTCATTTTGCATCCCCAATGTGTAATCACCCCCTGCCACTCACCCTAGCGGTGACCAGCAGGGCACACGTAAATAGATAATTAGTTGTGGGACACGCAACCGCTTGTAAGACTTGTCTATTCATCTACTGTGGCGGCGTCTACAAAAGTTTTCCGATTTTAAACAGGTTTCAAGGAGGCCAAGTTCCATCAATAGCGATTCAGGGGAGTATACTAATATCGAAAGGGCCATGGTTTAGATACGAGCCTTTAAGTAAAAATCATTAATTTTATGGCTCATATCTACAAAACTTTTAACGGAAAACATGCTGATGAAGCCTAATGAGAAAATTGGAGATTAGACAACATGCTTGGAAATAGCCCATGAGTTTATCGCGAAAACTATAAGTAGCATTGGGCAATTGATTTTATGAATTTTGGAGAGACAGTAGAGTTTCTGGACAGAAGGATTCGGGATGATTTTGATTTCCGGTTCATTAGTTTGGGAAATGATATGAAGACTGCTTTGGTTATTAAGAGCATCTCGTTTGCAGTTTTATTTCTATTTACGCGTATGAACAGAAATTGAGATGTTCTTAGAATTTCAGATACTGGTACTCTTATTTTGCCTAGGATTTAAATGGAGTTACCCTTATTTGCCTCCTGTATTATTATTTTTGAAGTTGAAGGATTCGATGCTTTGGCCGCTGGAAGAGGGTTGCTCTTTGGGTGAGATGTAGGACAGCTTCTCTTTAATTTTGAGAATGATGGATTTACGGATGGTATTTTTCACTGTTTCCGGTAGATATTTCATAGCAATTCTACCTACATAGAATTTCTATCTACATCTACATAGTACACTGCGAGCCAACGCTATTGTGTGTGGCAGGGGTGATTAAACACATTGGCATGAAACATCAAAAATAAAGTTTTTCTTAAATGTTAGTTACTATATACACACTAGTTAGAAACTATATGTGTATATAATTATAGTAACAAACTATTATTTATTTATATATTATTCAAATGAGGCATGGCATGATTACTGTAGGAAAAATAACTCCGGTACCTAAGGGAACTGTACTTCCCTACGCATACTAGAGGAGCTGTCGGCAGCAAGGATGACGATAAACAAAGCTAGATGAGATAAATATACCATACTAGGCTTCTTAGATTGAAATAATAAAAATTCTTTTTCTCCCTACCGCGGTCGGACATTGTTATTCTGATACCTTATCGCTTTTGGAAAAAATGGCATCTTAAATTTATCTGTTCTACATTTAATCTCACTGATTTTATTGACATGATCTCTCCTGCCGTAAAGCGATGGAGGTAATAATACATTTTCAACAAAATAGACGCCCTTCCAATTCAAATGCAAGAGCTACAATCTGTAATTTACCCTTCGTTCCGTGAGTGATTCCCACCCTAGCTGCTCTAATATTTTGTATGCGCTACTATGTTTCTCATAACAACGCTTTACAAATCTAGCTCCTCTAAACTGCACGCGGTCCAATTCGGCAAAAATGAAACCAAAGAAATGAAAAAAAACGCGAAAATTGAGTTACCCTCCTAATACTATCGCCATTTTTCCGAAATATACTAATTTATAAAAACTACTGTGGAATATGTACATGTAGTATAGGAAGGACCAATGCAAAGAAATAACAAATGATTATATCGGAAGTCTAAACCGTCCTAAGAATCCATAGAAAAATACATATATCCAGCATCGCTAGCATTTCTTGTAATTACACCAAGCACAAATTTCCTGAATGCAAAACGGAACTGAAATACTTGTATGATCGTGTCATCTCGATCAAAAATTTTTGAACTGTCACAAATAGTTGTTAAATTAATGTAAAACGTTTACAGATATAAATAACTTCGACATTCGAGAATACACATTGGTGCTCCTCACTCATTATTACTTGCTATGTTAATCTGACTAATAGTGCTACATCGGCGTGAGGCTGTTGCGAACCAAATCAAACCAGCACATCTCCGTTGGTCTTGACCTACTGTGAGCGGCTCTCTAACTACCATGAGGATTCCTTGAGAAAACATACAAAAATACGAGTAAATGATTCTTCGTATGCAGAATAGAGATTCTCAAAATGACAACTAGGACCGACAAAATGTGAGATCTAAGTATTCGAGGACCTTATTTTCACCGTAACATTCGGCTAATCAGAAACCCAACTTCCGAGAACGGAACTTCCAACGGAAAAAGAGGAGACCCAAAAGGTAGATAAATTTTAAAACGATAAAAAAATCCATTCTTGATTCTATCTCCGCTCCCACTCAAACCGTTGACTCTTCAGTAGACGCGGGAGTATTTATGTATAGCAGTGTTGTGTTCCGGAAGCAATCGGACGCGCAAAACGTTTCGCTTTTTCTCTCTCTCCTCTCTCTCTCTCGCGTGAGATTTCCAATTCGAGCATGCGTCCCTTTTCCACGCCGCCTCGGCGACAACCCGTAAAAGTCCTCTCCCAGTCGTAAAAATGCCATCTCGGGTGGGAATTCATGACTGAAAGATCTTAAAAAAAAAGAGGACCGAATTTCCACGCCAAGACGCCAGGACTCGTGGGTTTCATCAGGATCATTCGCCCAAAAGATAATGTGCGAATTGGAGCAAATGCCTCAAAGGAATGAAGAGCACACATAACTCGGTTTTGCATTATGAAATGAAATATTTTACGCGACAAAAGAACGTGTTTCTTTCGGAGAACGTCCATATGCTGTTTTCCGACAAGAAATTTTTTTAAGCGGATTAGCAAATATTACGAAAACAGAATCATAATTGCTGTACCGACTCGATTACCGAATGGAAATTGCACGAAAAATTGCTAATTGATGAAAATGAGATAAGTTAAGTAGAGGAGCTGTCTGTGTCTTGTTTGCCAAGAGTTGACGATAGAGATAAAGGGAGCAGTGATGTGAGGGAGCGGGCATTTCCAGAGGCGCTCCATTGTCGTAAAGACGTCCTCCACGCGCCGATCCCCCTGGCTTTTTAGTTAATGGAAGGGAGGGTGATATACGGAGAGAGGCTTCCCCAAATTTATGGGAATATTACTCTCCGACCACTGAATAACAGAGAGATCGACCATCACGCTAATTACGTCAGCGAGTACGCTCTTCACAATCAAGGGTTTATGGCGTGCGTAGGGTCGTGGCACACGCTCTCCGGGCTCTCCAGCGCACGAGTGCAAACGGTCACGCCTCGCAATTAAAATCCACTCAAAAGACCGTTAAAAATCCCGCGGCGGGCTTGCCGCTTGCTAAGGGGATTTTCGGAGGCGTTCGAATGTGTTGCTTCTTCCCGGGAAGCAGTCGTCCCTTCCACGACACCAATTAAGAACCAGTAATAATGGGGGAGTTGAACGTTTATTGTTCAGGGACATCTGTTTACCTTTCTGATGAGCTCTTCATCGTCGGTTCCACCGAATATCAGCAAGCAAATATGTTTTTAAGTTCTCTTGAATTACGGAAACGATCCCCAAGCACTTAAAATCAATATGTTATATGAGGCTCTATGTTTTCTTTATTCTCGTATTACAGGATTTATATTCAAAATAAACATTTCCCGCTTATTTCCAACGGTTTCCATGAAAGCAATAGAAATGAAATGTCCGAAGAAATTAATACTATAAGTCCGAGTGTCCCACATTAGCAAATAAATTATCCATAAATTAATCAATCAATTTGTTTCAAATTTTATATTCAAAACGGCATAAGTAATTTAAAATTGGTTTTTGCCAATTGTCCGCAACCGTAGCATTTTACAGATGTGTAGGTCTAAGACCTAAATGGAGAATGTAATGTATTTATTAGATTTCTGAAGATTTAACAAGTTCTTCAATTATTGAGAGGTCCATATTTGGAGGTCATCCTGAATTCTAGATTAAAGAAGAGTTCTGGTTTTCATTTTAGCAGCTCCACTCAAAATTAATTTATTTTTGGATCATGACAACTGAAAATAATTTGAAGTATTAGCAATAATCAAGCACTGCTTTGATGACAGCAGTCATATTACACCATTGACATAGTCGTTCCTATAGTCTCTCACAGTAGCATGTAATTCGCCTCTTCATACCCAAGAGCAATTTTCTTTGGAATAGTCTTCCAGATTATGCTCCTTACACTTTTTACGGTACTTCCCTCAGCAGACATTATTGGCACATGATGTGACATAATCCTCATTCTTCAATTGCAAGTAATAAGTACGCTATTATTATGAGGCGTAGGATAGGTCATTACAGGTTAGCTAGGTAATTACGCTTAACTACAGGATAGGTAATTTATTTTTTTAATAATTGCATTACTTTAGGAACGCAGCCTGCATGTCATCCAAGGTGGAGGTTAGAGTGAAAAGTAGTCCAGGTGGAATTTATTGAAGACGAAGTTTTCATGTCACCCGTTAAAAAAGAAACTGAAATATAAAAAATACGCACACAATGTTAATAAAATAAATGTATAAACTACGCCACTACTTTTTAAACTCTTTTGAGAATCTGATTGCAGCTTTTTTTGCTTTCTTAATGTCGATCTGACTTCTCCGTTGTACCATCTAGGTTCCTCACAGTCGCATTTTAGTTTGAATGTAATGGACATCTTCATTCCTCTTCGTATAATATTTATGAAATATTTCCAAGTCTTCTCTGTATCGGTTATCAGGTGTTTTGAATCTTGAGTTCTGGTTACTTGCTTTTTAAATATTCCCGAAGTTCGTTAAAATTTGATCTGTTGAATAAGTGTAATTTACGCTTTGCTTTGTTTAATTTTACGATTTTAGTTTTTCTTTTTATATGAATAGGCTTATGGTTACTGATGCCGTCCATTATCTCAATGTATGTAATGATCTCGGGTGTAGAAGTCGCGTAGATATAATATACGAGGCGTATTCTTAAAGTAAGTACCGTTTGCTTATATTTAAATATTGGCGCTTCAGAACACAGTTTTGCTCCTGCAGCGCCATCTACTGATTAATTGAGAAGCTATAGCAGCATTTGTTTTGCTTCAGAAGTCGTTTGCTTGTCCGTGCATGCAAACAACAATGTCCGCGACAATCGTTGATCCCGCCAGCTGTGAAGTACGTTCTGTCATACGATTCTTGTATGCAAAAGGATTGTCGGCTGCTGAAATTCATCGGGAATTATGCCTAGTTTATAAACCTACAGTTATGAGTGAAGGAAAGGTTAGACAATGGTGCTGCGATTTTAAAAATGGACGAACAAATGTCCATTACGAAGAGCGAAGTGGTAGGCCCAGTATTCTGACCAATGAAATTGTTTCGCAAGTGGAACAAAAGCTGCGATGTGATCGTCGATTGACAATTAATGGCTTGGCTGAACAATTTCCTCAACTTGGACACACTACTGTCTACAATATTGTTACGGAAAACCTCGGATACCACACATTGCGTGCAAGGTGGGTACCGAAAATGCTCACCGATCACCACAAAGAGCAAAGAATGTCCAGTGGACGAGAGTTTTTGGGTCGTTGGGAACTCTTTAAACCACCCACCGTACAGTCCTGACCTTACACCCAGCGACTACTTCCTCTTCTTGCACTTGAAACAGTGGTTCGGTGGACAACGTTTTGAAACCGAAGAGGAACTCAAGAATGGCGTTGTCGATTGGTTCAACCCTCAGGCGGCGAGTTTCTATGCAGAGGGGTTAAAGAAGCTGGTACAGCGGTACGAAAAATGCTTAGAAGTGAACGACGATCATGTAGATAAGTGAAGTAGGTTTGTAGCTAACTAAAAGTGCCAATAAAATGTGTTTCATATCAGTATATTTTTTCCTGTGACCAAACAAGCCTTATTTTATGAACACGCCTCATATAAGTATCATGTGGCCCCTTGTTGGTGATTTAGCAATGTGTTCTAAAGAGTTCCTTGCGAGTATATGAAGGAGTTCTTGGCATGAATCTGTTTTTGGTAGATTCTCCTTCGCAGTGCGAGTCACAATCAATTGACGGTAGATTAATATCACCAGCGAATTCAATTATAACGTTGCCATGTTTGTTGCTGAAAGTGAATATTTGATCGTCAAGCTTGTGTAACACATCTGTATTGGAATCTTGGGATGTGTCAAATGAATACACGAATAGGCTCCTGTAGTTGTAGTTCTTAATGTTGCACCAAACGCTTTCCACGTAATTTCGTCGCATTCATATCGTTAGCTACTGGGTTTTGAATTCAAAGCAATAAATACTCCTCCACCCAGTCTATTAGGACTCCCTTTCTGTAAATCGTTAAACCGTTTGGAAAACCTCACTGTTTGCTACATCTTCCTCGAGCGAACTCTACGTTCCAACTACTATGTCTACCTTTGTACTAACAAAAATATGTTCAATATCCGATCTTTTGTTTCCAATGCTATGGCAATTAGATGTGAATGTTTTTATTTGGTATAGGAACACCCCCAATCACTCGAAGGATATTCTAATTGCACGAGGAAGAGGAAGGTTTGTTCTACAATCTATCTCCCTAATTTTACGCTGGTGAACTGATCTACCATAGTAAGTGGGGCTTGTAATATGTCTTTTACTTCTTCAGATAAATACCCTGCCTCAAATTTACGCAGTAAATTTAACCTGGGCGAGTTAATTTACTATTTAACCCCGTATTTAAACTACGGTCCACTGGTGGCCCCCAATTAGATACAGTCCAGAGAAAATCCGCCAGATACGACAATGACTGTTGTTGAAAGGTCTTTTTAAGGAATTAGGCTGGGAGCCGCTTGAGATACGAAGAAAAAGCGAGACTTAGACTTGTAGAAGGGTTCAGAACAAATGAGTTTAACAATGACATTAAAGGAATTATTGTGGCCCCACACTATTTAGGTAGATCAGACCACAAAGATAACATAAGGAAGATAAATTTCGGCACAGATAGGTAAAAATACTCGTTCTTTTCCTGGACAATTAGGAATCATAATATTAAGAAACCAAAGTAATTTTATAAATAGTGAAGAAATTCAAATTACCAGTGAGGACAAGATTAAACGCTGCGTAGATATATGGTACATTCACAGGAGCAAGTGTATGTTAGTTGCTAGTGTATATATGTATATATACACATACATATATTTATATCCCTTCTTGTGTGTCGTCTATTTCTCCTTTGGTGGGTGAAACAGCTCTCTAACGCCATCTCCGGGCACAAAGAAATCGGAGCATTTGGGCGCTTTATAAGATACCAGATTTCAGCGTAAATAAGGTTTCCTTATTAGCTTAATTGGTAGAGCATCCGCCCGGCAAGTGGAAGGTCCGGCGTTCAAATGCTGGATGGGGAAATATTTTTACATTTGTGATCTGCTCAAATCCGCCTTCCCCACCTTTCCTGTGTTCGCCTTTTATGTATATAATGCATACTACCTTGAACAAAAAGTTCCCGGAATAACCACCGTGTGGCGCTCCCATCGTTCCGATTTGAGTTCTGTTTTTTTTTGTTAAATTGGTACATCTGTTGTTGATATTCCCTTTAAATCTTAGTGTCATAACTTGACATTTGCAAAAGTTACGCAGCCAAGAGTACATCTATCTCTGTTTGTGTTGGCGATTTTTTACAATTGCAGAAATGGATTTAAATTTGCAACAACGAACTTGTATTAAATTTTGCGTAAAAAACGGATTTAGTGGCGCACGGACGTTGGAAATGTTGGAAAAGTGTTTCGGCAACGATTCTTTAAAAAAAAACGGTCGTTTACCAGTGGCACGAGCGGTTCAGAAGTGGTCGTGAGTCAATCGAAGATGATGAACGCAGTGGCAGACCATCGACATCGAAAGTCGGTGAAAAAATTGATAAAGTAAAAGAAATGTTGGTCAATAACCGCAAATTAACCATCAGAGAAATAGCGGAGGACTTGAACATTGCCTATGGATCCGCCCAAGACATTGTGGTTAATGATTTGGGTTTCCGTCGTGTAGCAGCAAAGTTGGTGCCAAAAGACCTCAATTTCATGCAAAAAAGAGACCGTGTTGACGTCGCAAAAGACATGATTTGCGAGGCTGAATCCGATCCCACATTCATTAAAAGGATCATTACTGGAGACAAGACGTGGGTTTATGAGTACGACACGCAATCCAGACATCAGGCAAGTGAATGGCGTTCACCAAAGGAGCCGAGACCAAAAAAACCACGTCGTTTTCAGTCAAAAAAGAAGGCAATTCTGACGGTTTTCATGGATTACAACGGTGTAGTGCATCATGAATTTTTGCCAGAAGGCCAGACAGTAAACAAAGAGTATTATTTGGGCGTTATGAGACGTTTGCGTGAAGCAATTCGCCGAAAGAGACCACAAATCGTCGCACAGTGCGTCGGGACCGTCGCACAGTGCTATCATTATTCGTAATTTTTTGACGAAAAATGCAACAAATACCATCCAACAGCCACCGAATTCACCTGATTTGGCTCCCTGTGCCTTCTTTCTGTTCAATCGAGTTAAAAAACCATTACGGGGAACGCGTTTTAGCAGCCGAGAGGAAGTAATGGAAAAATCGCAGGAAGCACTGATGGACATACCGAAAACCGAATATAAAAAAATGTTTCGAGGATTGGATCAAGCGCTGGCATAAGTGTGTTGCAGTCGATGGGGATTACTTTGAAGGGGACAATATAGATTTAGATGAATAAACTTGTATTTTTAATTTTCTGAATAAATTCCGGGAACGTTTTGATCAAGGTAGTATATATATATATATATATATATATATATATATATATATATATATATATATATGCGGGTCGCAGTGGTCTAGCGGGTAGAGCGTTGGACTGCTGACCAGAGGGTCCCGGGTTCGATTCCCGGGCAAGACACTTTGGGCACCTGCAGCCCCACCCAAGCTAGTTGATTTTTCGGGTACCAGGTCTTCCTGGGAAACCATAACCGGCACAGGGAAAGGAACTGGCCCCCCTACCCAGATGTGTGAATATTCACACGCCGTCGGGCTTGGTACATGAGTGAGCTCTACCATCACCTACTAAACTGACCTTCGGGTTGATTACTGTGTTCATGCGGAATTACTCACGAGAGCAATATAACTTTTGGACGGCACAATAGAACACAGAATAAAACAGATAACACATAAAAGGACACACACACTGTAGATGATTTAAGCTTTCGGCCTACTCCGAGGCCTTCTTCAAGTCAGACTGCTGTCTGACCAGTCTGACCTGAAGAAGGCCTCGGAGTAGGCCGAAAGCTTAAATCATCTACAGTGTGAGTGTCCTTTTACGTGTTATCTGTTTTATTCTGTGTTCTATTGTGCCGTCCAAAAGTTGTATATATATATATATATATATATATATATATATATATATATATATCATGTCCTATTTTCCTAACCAGAATCCCATCCCTCTCCCACCCGCTCTTTAACTCTCTCCCACCAATTCCCTACTCCTCGTCTACCTCCAGCAATGTTGTCTACCTACTCAAGTGCCAACTTTACCCTGCCTTTTACATTGGACAGTGTACCACACCCCTCAATATTAGAATCAATAATCATAGAGCCTCATGCAACAATTCCTCCCTTATTGGTATGCTCCCAACCCCCAAACATGCCTCCGAACACAACACTGCCTTTGACCAATGTTTTAAAGTATCCGTCTTAGCATCCCTCCCACACTCAGACCCTCCACTGAAACTCAAAACATTAGAGCTAGCTTTCATCTGGCTCTTGGATTCCTGGAATCGCCCAGGTATTAATATTAGACATTAATTGCCCCCTTTATGCATATAATTTCATCCCCCTCCGCCCCCAACAACTTCCATATCATCCCCACCTTTTTTAAAATTCCCGCGCCATACACTACCCCTCCAAACTCCTCACCTCGAATGCCTTCCCCCCTTTTTTCCCCCCTTTTCCTTTCTTTTCCCCTCTTTTCCCCCATTTCCCCTTCTCCTTCCTACCACTGCTTTCGGGCCCTCCTCTGCCTCAGTTCTGTTCCTAATTCCTCTTGAGAAAGGTGGTTGGACCACCGAAAATTCGAGAACCAGTGAGTTTTCCCTCTTTTGTGTGTTTTGGTTTCTGTGTTTGTTATGACTATCAGTGAATTTATATATATATATATATATATATATATATATATTATTAGGTAATCTACCGGTTAAGGTAGGTTTTTGGATGGACACAACTATCAAATAAACATTTTGTGACTCCCCACCTAGCAAACTAATCTATATCAGGTCCCTCTTCATCTCGGTGTACTTCTTTCCTCCCTTCATCCCGTCCAACATCCCTATCCTGTTCCTACCCTTACCTCGCTTGCCCAACATTCTCCCCTCTATTACCCTCTTCAACATTCCACTACCGCTCAATACGCCTTTCATCCATTTTTCCTGCCTCCATAGGATTTCTCTCAACAAACCCCTCTCCTCCCCCACCATTTCTAGTACTTCCTCATTTGTTTTCCTTTCGGTCCATTTCACCTTCTCCATTCTTCTCCACACCCACATTTCAAAAGCCTCCAATCTACGTCTATCCTCCTGCTTCAGCGACCACGTTTCCGCGCCGTACATAGCTACGCTCCATATCAGAGTTTTTCCGAGTCTTGTCTTAACATCCCTACTCAACGTCCCCATCATCAACTCCCTCCTCCTTGAGAAAGCCTCCTTGCCTAGCGCAATTCTTCTCCTTACGTCCCTACCACTTTGACCGTATTGGTCCAAAACATTTCCGAGATATGTAAACTGTTCTACCTGCTCTATTTTTTCCCCGCCTATTTTAATATTTAGCTTAGCCTTTTTCTTTCTGGAAAATCGCATAACCTTTGTTTTATTAATATTCATTCTCATCCCCTATTTATCGCACTGAACCTCCAATTCACTCAACAATGCTTGCAACCTATTGGCTGACTGAGCAACTAATGCTTGGTCATCAGCAAACCTAACCGATTTTACGAATTCCCCTCCGACTTTCATTCCTACCTCCAGTTCTTCCCATGCTTCTTTAATCATTTCCTCTACGTATACGTTGAACAGTACCGGTGACAATGGGCAACCCTGCCTTACACCTCTTCCTAACACTGCCCATCCGGACTCTCCGTTCCCCACTCGCACCCGAGCAGTCTGAGACATGTACAGGTTGCGGATCAGTCTCCTGTCCCTCCAATCCATTCCTATTTTCTGCAATACACGCATTAATTTTTCCCAATTCACTCTATCAAACGCTTTTTCGAAATCTACAAAACAGGCAAAAACGTCCTGATTGTATTCTATATTCCTCTCGACTAGTGATCTCATTACTGCAATGGCATCACGCGTACCTCTTCCTTTCCTGAACCCAAACTGATCATCCCCTAAGTAAACATTTGCCTTACTCTCTATCCTTTTGTTGATGATCCTGAGAATAACTTTAGCTGCGTGGGATATCAAACTTATTGTTCTGTAATCCTCACATGACGAAGCCTTTGCCTTTTTTGGAATAGGAACTAACACCGATCTCACAAAATCTTCCGGCCAGATTCCTTCCTCATAGATACTACGAATCAGTCCATATATGGCCTTCTTCCCACCTTTCCCTAACCAATTCAACATTTCTACAGGAATATTGTCCACCCCCACGGCCTTATTTGCTTTCATCTCCTTTAATGCCCTTTCTATTTCATCGTCGAGTATGCCTGGACCTAAGCTATCTTCTTCTACATCATGTTCCTTTTCTATGTCTAACCTTGTCGGCCTAAGTGCTTTACCGTACAGTGTTTCTACATATTCCTTCCATCTCTCTTGGATTTTTCCTGGTTCAACTATTATCTTACCCCATTTATCTTTTACTGTTAGCACAGATCTTGCCTTCTTCCTTCCCGATAATAACTTAACCTTGCTGTATAGAGCACCAATTTCACCCTTCTTCTGTAAACTTTCCATATCCTCGCATTGCGTTTTCCACCATTCTTCTTTTGCTTTATTTGTGGCCCTTCTCAATTTATTGTTTAACTCTTTGCACTTCATTTTGCCTAACTCTGTGTTTACATTTTTCCATCTTCTTCTCTCATCCATCTTTGCAATCATCTCATCCGTTACCCATGGTTTCCTTATCCTTTTCCCGTTAACGGTTCCTATAGTGTCTTTAGCGGCTTCCAATATCCCTTTCCTGATACATTCCCATTTTTTTCGATAGGTCTCAGTTCTTTACCGTCATCCATCATTTTCTCTACAGCCTGCTGATACTCCTTCCTCGTTAATCCATTTACTGCTTCTAAATTCCATTTCCTAACCCGCCGCCCTTGCCTTATCTTCTTGAAACGAACATTACATTTCATAACAACTAAATAGTGGTCAGAATCCGCATCCGCTGCTGGGAAACTGTGCGAATTTATCACACTGTTCCTAAACCTGTGCCTAACCATAATATAATCTAACGGATACCTTTCTGAGTCACCTGGCATTTTCCATGTATACCTACGCCTTTTGTGGTGTCTAAACCATGTGTTAGTGATGAATAACCTCTGTCTCCTGCAGAATTCAATTGCTTTCTCCCCGCGTTCATTCCTCGTTCCTAAACCATAGTCTCCCACCTCACCACCATCTCTTCCTTCGCCTACCGTCGCATTCCAATCCCCCATCACTATCAAATGTTTCCCTGCAGGAACACTCGCGATGATATCCTCTAACTCATCATACATCCTATCGACTTCTTCCTCCTTGTGGTTGCTCGGTGGCATGTATACCTGAACAATGACCAAGTTCGTCGGCTGTGCTTTAATCTCTACGAGTAATATTCTATCTGTCGCTTGCTCTATGTTGACTACGCTTCTTCCTACCCCTTTATTTAAAATTACGGCAACCCCTCGTTGGCTCTCATCCCCGCCGCTGTATATCACTCTATATTTGTCACTCCAGTAATCCCCGCTATCCTTCCATCTCACCTCGCAGAGACCTAAAACATCTATATTACCTCTTTCCATCTCTCGCTTAATATTTTCTAATTTGCCTCTCCTCAACATTGTCCTGACGTTCCAGGTTCCTATTCTAACTACTTTCGCCTTCTTCTGAGTCTTCTGTCCTGCTGCAGTTATTTCTTCCCTGCAAGGATGTCGTGGGATGACGACCGCGGAAGCCTTGCCTCTCCCGCTGCCGTGTTTTTTGTGTTAGTATATATATATATATATATATATATATATATATATATATATATATATATATATATATGTATACACAGGGTTCGTCCGGAAAATAAGTGTACTGAGCTCAGGAAAAAAAATTATTACACTTTTACATATCTTAAGCTAATATTCCTCAAAATAGGACCCTTGTGAGTCGATACACTTGTTCCAGCGGCGTTCTCATTCCTGGAACGCTCCCGCGAAGGCATCATCGGGAACCTCTCGAAGACACGTCGTCACGGCCTCTTTGACGGCGTCCAAAGTCCCATATCGCGTTCCTTTCAAACTCCTCTTTATCTTCGGGAACAGAAAGAAGTCCGGTGGTGCCAAGTCCGGGCTGTAGGGCGTGTGCGGCAGCGTTGCCACACCGTGCTTGGCCAAGAAGTCCGACACGACAAGCGCGGTGTTAGACGGCGCATTGTTGCTCAGGTTGTCAGTCATACGGTTGATCGCTGGCCGGACGCGGGCGACTCGTTTTCGAAGCCTGTCGAGCACTTGGACGTAAAATTCAGCATTTACAGTTTGTCGTTTAGGTACAAATTCGTAGTGGACGACTCCCCTTTTGTCAAAAAAGACAATGAGCTTATTACACTTATTTTCCGGACGAACCCTGTATATATGTGTGTGTGTATATATATATATTATACATGTATATATATACATATATATACACACACACACACACACACACACATATATATATATATATATATATATATATATATATATATATATATATATATATATATATATATATATATATATATATATATATATATATATATATATATATATATGAATGTGCGTTAGTTAAAATGGTTTTTGCCTGAATATGTATGCTCGTATACGCCTGTGTGGGAGTGAATTGGCTTGAATTCGTTAGTTTTGTATACGATTTTATTGTTTTACGGGTGGTGACCTAACGACCCCCACCACACGCCCTTAAGGCGGCTTGTTGGGTATTATACAGATGTAGACATGGCAAAATGTATGAACTACGTACTCTGCATTTGCTGTTGTGGATAAAAATCTCGTTACAAACAGGAAACTGATTACTGGCTGTTAAGAACGCAAGGTCGAGGTTCCACGTGTAGCGTTAATATCCTCCCTCTCTCTCTCTCATCCGAGTCTTTCTTCAGCCTGACGCGCTGAAATCATGTGATTTCCTTGGGGCCATTAGTGAGACTCAATCAAGAGTAATTCACTGTTAGGATCGGAAATTGGAGAGCGCCTCGAAGTGGGCCTCCGACGCCAGAACCCTACTGGAATAGAGAATGAAGGAGGTGAGTGGGAAGGAACCGCAGGGACATTTCATTGTGTTCGTCATGCACTTTGTCTCGCGTTCCGTCATTGGTCATTGTCAATTATCTGCACCCTTTAATTTTTAAGGCACGCACGTGAAGGACATTCGGTACTTTTAAAGAGTAGAGCGCAGTACCGAAGGCATTTTCCATCGGCGGCGAGCCGAATGGAGCAAAACTTAAAATTTTCAAATTCTAAAAGGCGAAGTTGAAGGAATATGTTGGGCTGCTAGACAAGGAATTAGAACAAGTTAAATAAATGACGTAGTTTAGCATCAGCATGATATGGTATAGAAGAAGATAGATCTGTCGCCGCCGGGATTCGTACTGGGCCCTCAGGGTGGGAAGCCAGTACGTAAGCCACCGCACCATCCCAATCCTCGTAGAAGACAAATACGAGGACAAAACAAAGGTGGGGCAAAAAAGAAGTTGTCATGGATTGAGAAAATCAACGTCTGGTAGCCCGGAGGAGGCGAGGCAATGATTTTGTGTAGAAGATGGCGATGAAAGAAAACGAACGTTTTGTAGGTTCTTCGCAGTGTAAAGCGTATACCTCAATACTCCTTTCTGATGAAATTGTACTGAGGTCAATCAGACTTAATCAAACTTAATACTTCAGAGGAAATGAAAAATTTATGCAGACGTTGGACTAAAAATATCAAAACATAGCAGGAAGTGTTTTTAAAGACTGTAGAACCTAGGTAATTGAAGGAATTTAAACCGATGATGTAGCGATAAAAGATTATTTTTTCCCAAAAAAGTCAAGCCTGAAAACATGTTTTGTAGGTCCAATTTAATTTTTGAGAATCTTCGGTTGGCCTCTCCCTAAAAGCATTTTGTTTGTATTATCAACCCAGGGAAAAATTAAAAAAACTCATTTCATCGAGTAAATCACCACGAGTAAGGAAACCAACGATTTTATCCTGGAAACAAGTAACTTGAAAAACGCTTATTTTTCGACCAGGAAAGTTGAATCGACTTAGGTGATGCAATCTCAATGGGCATCATTGAAGAGGCTTATTTAAGATAATTTATAAACTTATTCACTTCACTATCTGGAGAAAAACATCAACATAATCCTCCATAATTAGACAACATTTTATGAACTTTTCGCACCTTTCTGGAGCAAGATTACCAGGTCCAGTTCCGAAAAAATACCGCCAGATCTCACTAAGATTACCCAAATCCTCTAAAACGCGAGAAAACTTGATATTTCAGTAAACTTTCGAATTTCCGTTCACAAATCATCTGCGCTAATCTCTCTCCCCAGCACCTCAAAATTTTTATAAATTTACTATCGTAAAGACAGTTAAATTCTTTTTTAAAAAAGTTTAAACAACCTCGGATTTCTCTAAGTGTTTAATTTTGATCATAAAATCAAAGGTTGTCAACATTATTTAATATTTTAATTTAAAGGTTTTTGTACTATCCATACTTTATCACATTATCGTTTCCATCGCATTAATTAGCCCTGAAAATTCCATTTTCTCCTTTAAGACGTGCAAATACAGTTTTACTATGCAACAAATAAGTCATTGACTACCTACCTACACTTCATTATTTTCATCGGTATATCATATTACGAATGTGAATCCATGGTGATCGTTTGTTCGTTCTTGACCTATAAGATTCGTTTTCTCCTGACAACGCGATAGGTTGACCTTTCTAAAAATACGTTCTGCTTTTTCCTTGATGATATTTTTCTGTCCTTGTAAAATTATAATTGCACCCTCACGTAAATTGCTGTAAAGGGAAAAATGTACTTTTTATTGCTAAAACAAACTGAAATTAATTATAAGGAATGAAAAAGGAGATTTAATATGTTTCCTAATCGCAGTCACTTCTTTTTAGGACTATTTTAATTCATATAAACTGGATCCGTTAGCATCCCTGTTTCCAGCATATTTCGGTTTCCCGTGTAATTCGATTAACCGTGCTGCATCATCCGTCCATTACCACTTGGATAATAACGAGAATTTGCTATGCATACATTTTATTGCCATTATACAATATATCGGCAATACTAATATTATTAAGTAATCTACTGCTTAAAGTAGGTTTTGGATGGACACAACTATCAAATTAATATTTTGTGACTCCAAACAAAACCCAATCCAGCAGCCTACTCTACATCATCGACAATACACCATCTAGTAAACATATGGTTGAACGTGAGAACAGTTGCACCTGAGAAGAATTACGATCATCCGCGGAAAATCAATGAATGGTCGTTTAATCCACAGTCAGCATTTTAGTCATTGACACCACTTTGATCACACTACCTACTTTAATTTTCATTTAACACTGTATTTCCAACTCGCGGAGGAACCGCGTGACGGCATGTGAGATTACGCCGGGCATTTGAATTGTTTCACTACATCAATGGATGCATAACGTAACTAAGAAACATTTATAACTAAATTTAAACACAAAATTATTCAAAATTTTCGAGAATGCCGAAAATGCGATTTTCAAATATCGTTTCATCAAACAATCAACGTCAGCGGTATACAAATTCTTCTGGCATGTTATTTCTAAAAGCGTCTACATTAGTCAAAATCTTCCACACTGATAACGTAAAATAGATCGAAGGCAAATTGAGAGTCAAATTCGAAGAAAAGACGAATTAGGGGTTTTATTTTGTTTGCGCCAGATTTCGAAAGTTTGAAAGCAAATTTTATTTGGCCTGTGGATAATATGAGGCGCAGCACCAAATTTTTACCTAATGGAAACCTATTAGGAGGTCTCATGCAGAGCTGACTCTCAGTCAGGAGGAGGGGGCGGGCGAAAAGCCCAAGGCATCTCCATCAATATGCGAGAGTGGGTGGTGGAAAAATGCCTTGCGGTACGCTCAGTGATAAACGAGGAAGAACAAAAATAACATTCAGTTTAGAAAAAGTTAACTTGTTGAACGAGGTCTTCCAAAGAGGAAAAAATCATTGCATAGCGAAAACTACCCAGAACTTCCCTAATCAATAAAAGTCGCCGAATGACAGAGCGAGATCACGTCGAGGAATAGTGCATCAGTTAGAAATGAATAATCCCAATAAATCCTAAGGCCCAGATCAAATTTGCAATTAAGGGAACATAAATCTAACGAGCTTCTCTTGATTTCTCGATTCCAACGAATTGAAGATGTTTTCAATCAATGACCCCAATTGTGTTTAACAAAATCTGCTCTTTCGGAATCCACGTTGTGTATCAGAAGACGATTGACTAGAAATTGTCTGGCATTACGATCGATTATTTTTTAATTTATTTTAGTACCCTACAGGCCGCCGCTAGGGTGTGAGGCAGAGGTTGAATGTCCACCAGACTAATTCTGACCCGAACATGACCCTACTACGGGCGGATTATATTAATCTGATTCCTTATCGTTCGTGAAAAAATAGACATCTTAAATCTATCTGTTCTAAACTTAATCTCTCTAATTTTAATGGTATGAACTCCGTAACCGTAGTACGTTGGGGGTAATAATACATTTTCAACATCACTTCTAAAGAGACGTCCTTCCAATTTATGAAAGAATTTTAAGCTATAATTTAACCTTCGCTCCGTGAGTGATTCCCAGCCTAGCTGCTCTAATATTTTGGATACGCTACTAAGTTTATCAAAACAACGTTTTAAAAATCTAGCTCCTTTACGCTGCACGCGATCCAATTTGGCAATTAATCCAACTTCTTGAGAATCCCATATCCTTGCAGCATATTCTAAATGAGCCCTAACCAGCGACAGATAACATTTCTCTTTAACCTTCTCATCCCATTTTCACAACACTCTTCCAAATAAATTTTAATTTTTTGTTACCTTGCTCACATTATTCCCCGCATGTATTTCGCCCATGAGAGGTCGTGAGTAGGGGCAACGCCTAGGTATTTAATTCAGTCTACACATTCCATTTCGATGCTCCCGATGTAGTAGGCGTTTGGGAACGAATTCCTCTTTTTCAATAAAATCAACCCCCCTCGATTATATTTGCTCTATCTTTCCTGCAACGGAAAAGGATTTTAGAAAAAATTTACCGTCGGCAATATCAGTGGATCACTAGCTTTCTCTGTCCCAATAATTATATCTGAGCCTGTGCTTTGAATAAGGTGATGATATTCTGCGACTTTGTATTTCAAACTTTGGCAATTAACTACCAATACAGATATGTTTCCTTGATATTACGGTTTTTAGATTTTTTGGCGACAATCTTTCTCTTATTAATATTGAACCCCTTACAAAACTTTCCTTCCAATGCTACCTGATTCGTGTTAAATGAACTATTGCTACCACTGACCAACACGGAGGCGAGTTTAATTTAATAAAGAGATGATGAACAGAGCAGTGCGACTGAAATGTTTTAAAGATTTAGGGTGGAAACACTTCGAAAATACACGATTAGTTTATCGGCTGAATCTCTTAAGTGTATTTGATGCATAATATTTTTGAAGACTTCGAGCACTTTTTCAAATCTCCTTATCTAAAATCTCAAAATTTACTATGACAGAGAGGACTATGCATTCAAAATCAAAAATAAATAAATATAAACTGAAGAAGGGTACAAACAGTGCGAAGGAACCGTGTTGGAAGATGCAGTGCAAGTAAAGTATAAAAAGTAATGATGAAATTGATAAGCCACACAGGAAGGTGAAAGTACTGTCACGAAGTAGGAAAGGAAAATCTGTAACAGCAATCAAAAATAAGTCAGGAATATTATAAACTGAACTAGAAAAGCTTTGAGAGAGATGAACAGAATAAATAGAATAGTTTGAGGCATCACTTTTTGGGCGCGATTCATGTCGGAAAAGAAAGTGCTTTCTTCTTCCACGTACATTTTATTATGCAGGACCTAGGTTTCAACATACAAATGATGATGAAAACTCCTGATGATGACTTTGCAAGTCGAAATCTAGGACGTGCATAATAAAATGTATGTGGAAGAACAAAGTATTTTCTTTCCCGATATGAACATAATATGTATACTAGTATGTACCAAGACGTTCGGTGTGCAAGCTTTGACATAGAAAGAAAATATGGTGAAAACGGAAATATCTTAGTTCCAGGGATAGTACTCGACGATGAGATAGAAAGGGAATTACGAGAAATGAAATCAAATAAGGCCGCGGGGATGGATAATATTGCCGCGGAACAATCTATGGATTTAGGAAAGCGTGGGAGGAAGAGTTTTGTGAACTAATCAATAGCGTTAATGAGGAGGGAATCTGGCCAGAAGACTTGGCGAGATCAGTGTAATCTCCCACCTCAATAAATGGAAAGGAAAGCATATGTGTGGATTACAGAACAATAACGTTGATTTTACACGCAGCTTAAGTGGTTCTTAGGGGCATCAACAAGAGGATGGGGAGCAGGGCAAGTGACTACTTAGGAGATGATCAGTTTGGGTTTATGAAGGGGAGAGATACGCGTGATGCCATCTCAATAATTAGGTCACTAATAGATAGAGGAAGATGGAATACCATCAGGATGTATTTGAATGTTTCGTAGAGAACGCTTTGGCAGAGTAAATTGGGCAGAATTAATAAATGCAATGCAGAAACAAGGAGAAGATTGAAGGGATAGGTTACTTATCTGCAAACTGTACATGCCTCCGACTGCTCAGATGAATTCAGCATTTGGAAAGTTGCGATGGGCAATGTTAAGAGGGGGAGTGAAAATGGGGTGTCGAATATCACCAGTGGAGGACATAGTTTAAGAGAGATGGGAAAAACTGAAGATAGACGCAAAAGTCGGCGGAGAATTCATAAAATCAATTAGGTTTGATGATGATCAAGCTTTAGTTTGTCAGTTAGTCAAGGGGTTACGACCATTAGGTATGGGTTGAGAATAAATGTCAAAATAACAAAGTTCAATGAGGTTTTTGAGAAAGGCTAAGTTAACTATTGAGATTGGAGGGTAAAAATTAGATCAGGTGGAACAGTTAACCTATCTTGGAAATGTTTCGGACCAAAATGGTCACAGTAGTAGGGAAATAAGAAGAAGAACTGCAATAGGCAAAGAAGCTTCCGCTAGATGGATGGAATTAATGAGAGAGACTTTGGGTAAGGATGTAAAGAAAAGACTTTAAAAATTTTATATGTAGGGTGGTTTTGTATGGCGGGGAAACATGGTCGTTGACTAAGACGTATACGTAGGTTGGAGGCTTTTGAAATAGAGAAGAATGGAAAAGATGAAACGAAGAGAGAGAAAAACAGAGTACTAGGCATGGTGGAGTAGGAGATAAGATTGCTGGGATACGTCCAAAGGAGGCAGGATAGGTGGATGCAGAGAGAGTTTTCATTTGCAAAGGGATATTGAAGACTGATAGAGGGGAGAGCGTTAGGCAGGTGAGGAATAGAACAGGCATGTTGGGCGGAATGAAGAAAGGAAGAAAATACGTGGAATTGAAGAGGGAGTTATTGTTGGGTTAGATGTTAGGTTGTGTTTTGTTTGTAATGATAATTAGAGTATATGATGAACAAAGCATCTATGTATTTTAAGAGTAAGCTCATAGTTTAAACTAATTTTATGATAATCAAATAAAAATAGGAACTACTTCCCAACTGTATTTTAAAATCAACCGAATCATTCGACAACTTGGGTCATTATCAAGATAATTTGGTTGGGATTTCCTAGTCAGTTATACGTTTCCTCGTATATCATCAAACTGTAGGGAGGAGGAAGAGCAAGGGTTAACAGAAGTCATGAGAAAGAGAGGTGAAGATACTGGGTAATATAGATCGATTTAATTAAGTAAATAAGAAATTTTGTGATAGCTACGTATAGAAACTCATAACAGTAATTACAACTGGATAAAAATTTGTGTCGTACATGGTAGGAAAACTTGCCTATGTAAAATTTTGTTCTAAGCAAGTGAGAAAGAACAAATCTGGCCCCACTTTTCCAAGTCGATAAAATAGAACGCGGACATATGCGTGTACCACATAAACTGTAAGTTAGTGTGCAGTTTGCTTGAAAGAAAGCTCATGCTAGATGCCGTTTTGCCAGCAATATTTTGGATACGCTACTAAGTTTATCATAACAACACTTTACAAATCGAGCTCCTGCACGAGATACAATTCGGCCATTAATCCAACTTCGTGAAGAACCCATATACTTGCAACAAATTCTAAGTGAGGCCTAACCAACGACATATAATATCTCTCTTTCACCTTTTCATCGCATTTACCAAGTACTCTTCTAATAAATCCTATTTTTTTGTTAGCATGTCCACATTTTCCCCATATGTGTTTCACCCCGGAGAGGTCGTGAGTGAGGGTAACGCCTAGATATTTTTTAATTGAGTCTACACATTCCATTTTGATGTTCCCAATGCAGTAGGCGTTCGAGTGGTAATAGCTCTTTTTCCAAAAATATATGACAACGCACTTTTTTAAGTTTATTACTAATTGCTAAGTTTCGCACCAGGGTTGTATAACATTAAGGTCATCTCACAAAGCTCCTGTGTCCTCAGGATCACGGATATC
Organism: Hetaerina titia; assembly: GCA_037158775.1. NCBI lineage: Eukaryota > Metazoa > Arthropoda > Insecta > Odonata > Calopterygidae > Hetaerina > Hetaerina titia. The sequence goes on from CM073770.1 coordinate 106,089,711, forward strand.
ATGGTAAACCACTGCATCGTCGGCGAATAAACGTATCTTACGTAAGGGAGAATGATGATGTTGATTGTGGGACTGGTAGAATGAATGAGGCCACGACCCACAGGAGCACCAAAACCCAGAGAAGTAGGCGTGGCGCGGAAGGCCAAGGGTGCGTGACGTACTTCCGACTGCGTCTCTTTCGAAGGAAGGATGCTCTTGGAACGATCCCGCGACTAAATATGCCATTCCGATTCCCGAACAAACTCTTCAAGCAAGTTTTGCCGAGCGGTACACGACTGCTAGAGGCAGTGTAATCTAAATCAGAAGCCTCGGCGAATTGATCCATAGCCCATTTTTCAGCCTATTAATGACAAAACGAAACAAAACCCTCGCTTAGTTCATGTAGCGATCTCATATCACTGGCCCGTTTAGATACGATGACGTCGTTAAACAGAAGAAAATGGAGATGGTCGAAATACGTCGCACGCGTGTTTTTTCAAGTTCTGGAAAAATATCTAATACTACAGTCGTATAGGAATCTCCAAAGTAAGCTACGAGCGGCGAAGGCGACAGAAGGGGCTTTTCCCAAGAGATGACCCCACCCCTCCCCCGCCCCCTTTGAAAGACGGTAAAAAGACGGAAGCGAGAAAAGGGTCGAAGCCACTTTTTTCCCGCAAGCACCTCATTCCCTCGAGATAAAACCACCCTCTTTCCTTTATAAAAACATTATATTCCAGCCTTCCTCATAATTTGTACCTACGACTCGGTGTAATGGGGTGGAAGAAAATCGATGGCAAGTGCCCAGTGACTTAAATGAAGCGAATCCTTTTCTCTCTTATATGAGTTTAGGGTTCTTCGATTTTTCAGCATTCATCGCAAAATAATGATTTTTTATTTTCATTCGCATTAGTAAATTATGATCAACTGCTGATGATTTTCATCGGGTGTTGACGCTAAATTCATTGTTCTTAAGTCACCTCCTTGCTAGACCGAAGGCATTGAGAGGACGCCCAGAAACATTGTCTCCTCAAAATCCTCAAGAAATTTCAAGATCTCTATACAGCGCACCGACGCGGAAATTGGAATATTGTTCAAAAGAGAGAAAGATGAACTGAGAACATTTTTTTCTTTAGAGAACTTATGAACGTATTTTTACACATTTTGAGAACCCTTCAAAATTAAAATTTGGGCAGAAACATTAAAATTATCCCAGAATAGGAGCAGCTATTACTCTACGCTTACCGATTATAAAAAAAGATGACTGCTAGATTAAAGTTAAATACTACGGCTTTTTCATTCTAATGAGGGTAGACAAAGAAACTTTGTACTTCCACATAAAGATAAAATACTTCACACGACCATGGTTTCGACGCTGCGCATAATCATCAAATGATTATAATTCCACAAAGTTAAGCCTGAAACTGTTGTTTTCCATTCTAAATTGATCATTTAAGGACTACAATTGATACAGTAGTAATATATTAACAATTTAATGTTTTATTCTATTAAGGCGGGCCTCCCCACGTATCCCTGTCTTCCGATGTTCTCCTCTTTCTTCATTAGATTCTAATTTCACGTAGGACCTCCATCTGATGGCTACAGTCGAGGTACAATTACTCTTAAGACACATTGATGAATGGAATCTAAAACATTCTAAACAACATGCCCTCTGGAAAGTAAATTTAATAACTTCTGAAACAATTTTATTTTCCCCAGAAGGCTCTTTGTGAGTAAACAACGAAGACTTGTAAATTGACTTTTAACTTCGAGAATCCTCAGCCCTCTTCCTTCAGCTTTTCTTTTCAGAACATCTACCAATAATATATTCCTTTTTATCCAGTAGCATATCCAATTCTTATTCCTGCTTAATATAATCTTTATTATGTCAAATTCCTTGACAACTTTACTCAGTTCCCCCTTATTCTTCAACCCTTACTACAGATGATCGTCTTTTCATTCTCCACCACGCCCACATTTCGAGCGCTTTCAATTTTTTGTTCCTTCCTCTTTTCTCGGCGTAAACAATTCAGCCTCATGTAATTCCATATTTGACACAAAATAATCCACCATTATTTTTATTAAATGTCTTACTGGTAGCCCACGTATTTTTCTCTATGAAGACTTCTTTAGCTAATCGTGTCTTAGAATTTTCACCCATGCACGCATGCATGCAGAAGGTACATATCCTCCTTCATTAATTTTCTTACCTTGAAAGATGACACGTGTTCTGCTTCTTCTCCCTTTTCAGATTTTACACCCAAATCTATTCCTTACACGAATATTACATACTTTCCAATTCCCTGTTATTTATTGTCATCATTTCAGGCTTCGTTCAGCTCTATTTCGCCGCTACCTTACTATCATCATATCATAAGCCCAGCGAATGCTCCTACCCGCCTACCTAGTCGATATACCTGTCTGTCTAATGGCAAACGTTTTCCAACAATTTCCAACCCGTACCTTAGCGTTCTGGTCTAAGCATTACTCTTGATTAGTCTTGTGTAAATCTTCAATAAATTATGAATTGATATATTATTTCATGCCGCTATGTTGAAAGCTTTTTCCAAATCAATGAACACAGATTACAAATTAGTAATATTGATAGATTAAAAATAATGGCTCGCCGACAGGAATCATCAATTTAGATTAGATCTATACAGCCTGTATTGTCACTAAAATACAACAGACAAGCGGAGAAGTGACGAAAAGGCAAGAAGAGAGCAACTCGAGAACAAAGGATGAATTCCAAGGGCAAAAATCAATGCTCAAAAAATCAATCAATCAATCAATGTCTCTTCACAATTAAGGTTTCTCAGCAGGGACTCCGAAGACCCTTTTACACCACACACAATATGGAATTAGTAAAAATAACTTGGTTTTTCAAAGCAGCTTGTTGTGAATCAATTATTATTAATATCAGCGTCGCTTGATAATAATAATTCGTTAAAGTACACCATTCAACGACCAAACTAAAAGCAAACAAAGAAAAACACACCGACATGAAAATTTCACGAAGGTCGCGATAAAAAAAGCTAATGGATATTTGTTCACGACTTGTTGAACAGTAAAGAAAACAAATAAATATGTCTTTTAGTTAAATATCACAGAATATTTCCACGAAGACTATAAGAAACTATTACTCAAAATTAAGCATTTGTATATTCAACAAAGTGATATGTAAATTTGTCAGAAACCCCTCATCCACAAGCAAAAAATGAGAATTAGGTTTCCGGAAAATACTGAAATGAAAATTTTGAATATTTAAAAACTACAGGCGTTTTCAACATTTTCACAAAACAAACTTCTTCCAAAAAATATAATATTTTATATTGCGTAAGGTAAACGCTCTCCCGTACTGGCTGACGTCCGATACATTCCTTTTCCTGATATCTAAAGAGATAAATGCCGATATAAAAACAGATTTGTCAAACGATGTAGGAAGTGGGCACAGAGACAAGAACTCTCTCAAGTTATGGGACAGTATTAACCACAAGCGTTCCGTTATGTAGGTAATTGAGGAAATTATCGTGATGTAAAAAACTTTCAAATTGAATTAAATTTAATTAGCACGAGAACAGAGCAGGTGGCACTTGCACTACCTGCGTCAACGGTCGGTTGCCCAGGGAATACGAGTCGAGAACATATCACCGATTTAACTGTAGATGAGAAGGAGTATCCCACAGGCATAACCTGATAAGTATTTGAACCCGGGACCCTCCGGTTAAAACGCAAACATTCCAACAAACCTGCCTTCACTATGCACCGATATTAAGTTTAGGTTTACAAGAATAGCAGTCCAAGTAAATTCTTTTATGTTTAGAATATTTCACGCACAAAGTCAGTCACTTAATCTTGACACTTGTAAAAATGACGAATTCGAAACATTCCACTCCCAAGGTGGTGAGGAAACTCTTAAGCGGCATTCGAATCCGCAGCTTACGTATTAGGTGGGCAGCCCACCAAAGCGAGGCCAAAGAGTGTTCATTGACACAATTCAATCAACTGACACTTCCGTCGTCAGGTCCGAAGCCGTAACTGTGCTCGAGAGTGCGGGCGAGGATACGCTGGAAATGTTTGGCGGCCGATGGACAGCACCTCCTCCCCCACACCCTTAAAAGTCAAAGACCACCCGAAAAAACCCGTATCTGTAGACGCGTGCGGGCACGATCGAAAAGAGTGAGATTTTTATTTCCGCTCTCCGTAAAATAGGCTTTTGCTATTCCAACCATGATAGCACGGAAAACAAAACAATTGATTGTGTAAATTGCACACAACATTTTATTTGCCCTTATCTCCTTTTAAAATCTCGAATCTTTGAAACCAACAAGTTTAACATTATTTTACTTCATTTATGGAAATAATTCGTCCCTCTATCCTTTTAAAGAAACGTTCTCTTTGGTGACTCGATGCATCGTTTTTGACGGCATTTTCAAGGAATTTCACTGGCTTCATTAAAGATCTGACAAACAACATCCCCAACTCCCAGACATTTCACTACAGACTGACGTTTTTATAAATCAAACCACTTCGCTTTTCCACATAAACTTTTTATTTTCACGACCCAGGTTTCGTTATCGCATAACATCATCAGGTAAAAATACAAGTCAAGCACAGTATATATATATATATATATACATATCTCTGGGCAAACTGTTTTATTTCACTACATGTTCAATAATCTAAATCGAAGGGGGTTAAATAAATCCAAGAGCTGGCCAGTGTGACTTTAAATGTTGAATTTTCATTCTCATATCATAGCCAAGGGAAAAAAATTAACAATCGTCCAAGAAAGAGCTCAAAACATGCTAGATCTGGCAACTAAGTGGTACTCCAAGTGGAGACTAAGTGTTAACCCGACCAAAACAAATGCCATGATATTCACAAGGCCTCACACGATAGCACAGACTTTATCGTGAATAAGAATCCAAGAACAGCCTATTGAGTGGAGCACAGAAGCCACTTACTTAGGAGTTACAATTGACAATAGATTAAACTTTAACAAACATGCTAAAACCATTATAGGAAAGGCTTACGCAAGCCGAGCAGGACAAGCCCCTATCTTAGAAAATAATGCGACGCCTTCAAGCACTAAAAATTATATATACGAGGCAGTTAGTCGCCCCGTTTTGACATATACAGCCCCTGCTTGGGTGGGACTCCTAAGTAAGAATATCTATAAAAAGTTAGAAACAACCGAAAGGAATATTTTAAGATCCATGCACTTACTACATGCATTTGACTATGTATGTCTTCATTTTTCACCTTGGGTGAAAAATGAAGACATACATAGTCAAATAGAATTACATGATGATCTAGACGAAAAAATTAAAAGACTACGAAGAAATTACTAGGAGGAACTAAAAGGAAATGAAAGCACGGCATTGGCCTACACTAAAATTGACAAAGCAAGTGACTATGACAAATACAAAAGACCGCACAGCATTATAAAATGACGACTACCAAAAACATGGTAAGATAACATGGTGGGCAAAAAAAATATATATTCATATAAACTTTTTTTACGAGTAAAAACAAAGGACATTTTAAAAAAGACAAAGCGCAAGCCGATACAAGGCATTCTTTGAAATAAGGCCGCCAAGGCGGCAAGTCACTCGACGATTTCTCGGGAGGAATTGATTTTTTTGATTTTAGTAACATTTTTTTAATTGACCCATTTTAATTTTAAGACAGATTTCATTCTCTCCCATTGTACCAATGGTTATCCTTCTTTTAATTAGCTAGATTTTTGCCGTGACGCATTAATTTTATTAGTGAAGTTCTACCATATCATTCATGACAAAAATACCATGCTGTTTGTTTTACAATTACAGACATTTTGTCAGCCATCAAGTTAATTTGCCACGTCTCAGGAAGGGTTTTAGTTTTAAGGAATTTAAGAGTTCAGTAGGCAGGGACAAGATTTAGAAAGAGCCACAGATTCTGTACACCTTACGTTCACTTGGCAAGAGCTGCAGATTTTTTATATAGAGCGATATATGACGGTTTTTCTCTGATTCGGAAAATTCTCCAAGCACAATAAGATTTTTTTAATTTAGCCTGTTTGCGTCACCTGACAAATCACTGCAAAATAATACAAGCGGTCTTTACTGTTAAACGGATGATTTCCCCGTAACGGACGTTACGCCGTAACGAAAACCTGAAGATGTTAAGCTGTAACGAAACCTAGGTCGTAATAAAAACATTCGGAATACAGTCGCAATAAAAAAATGTGGAAAAGCAAAGTGTCTTCTTTCATCATGAAGGATTTCCACCATGTTACACCTAAAACTGTGTAATTTGGTAGTCTATCGTTTAGGGCAGGTTTTGGGTAGACACAGACTGAACACCATTACATTTCTAAGTGTCGCCTAGCAAGACACAAACTGACACCGGGCTCCACAATACTCAGTTCTTCCATTCCGCACAAAATATCATAGTCAAGAAAAAATACCAAAACGTGACAACACGTAAAATTGATGAAGCCATTACGAATGCGCCAAATATCAAATTGGATTGACTATGAATGTGCTCATTGCAGAATTATTAAATGCCAGCGATACGATAAGAATTGCTTAAACACTTAATGTACGTAACTCTTGACACCGGATACTCATAAATAGGCCAAGCCAGCGTGATCAATGCGGAAAATGGGCTTTGCTCTCACACGCAATGACAAAATGCATCCCATTACTTTGGTTTTGATTTGAACAGCAAAGAACGAAGAAATTACGATTTCCCCATATCGATCCTTCCACGGAAAGACTGCTAAGAATTACTGAATAGAAATTCATGACGTCCGAGTAAAAAAAAACCAACCCGGACTTTCACTACTTACACGAAGGCCGTTGCGCACCCCAGTTGAAGATGATTCCCGACACGGGTATTGGAAGACAAGCAAAATCAAGCATTGTTAAGCACGGCCAGAGTCACAGTTTTAAGGGGATACACACATCCACCACACCAGTATTCTGCAACGAACTGTGCAGCCGCGTCTCTGCACTCCCAAGGGAATCGGGAGGGTGCAATGGAATCGCTAGGAATGTGAGGCCAAGTTCTCCTTTGTCTTAGGACAGCACACTTTCTGACTTTGCTGTGAGGGTCCGTTTGAAATTTTGAAGCCCCGAAATTCTCGACATGTCATGCATGAGGTGGAGCTTTGAGAGGGAGCAAAAAGTCTCGCGGAACGTTTTCACACGCGAAGGGTAGAAAACAATCGCTCGCAGTCCTAAGCAAGAAACGTCCTTTACTGCCTGACAGCCAAACTTGGACTTTTTGGAATTCTGATACCCAGAGCAATTGTGCGCTTGGACTTTCAAAATGAGTTGCGCATTTTTATCCACAGAAAGCTGTATACCATTATAAGGTAATCCACCGGTTAAGGTAGGTTTTTGGATGGACACAACTACCAAATAATTATTTTGTGACTCCTAACAAAAAACAGTCCAGCAACATACTCTACATCAGGTCCCTCTTCATCTCTATGTACTTCCTTCCTCCCTTCATCCCGTCCAATATCCCTATCCTGTTCCTGCCCTTTCCTCGTTTGCCTACAATTTTCCCCTCTATAACCGTCTTCAACATCCCACTACCGCTCAATATATCCTTCGTCCATTTTTCCTGCCTCCATAGGATTTCTCCTAACAAACCCCTCTCCTCACTCACCATCCCTAGTATTTCCTCATTTATTTTCCTTTCAGTCCATTTAATCTTCTCTATCATTCTCCACACCTTATTTCAGAAAGCCTCTAATCTACTTCTATCATCCTGCTTCAGTGGCCATGTTTCCGCGCCGTACGTAACTACGCTCCAAATCAAAGTTTTAAGAGCCTTTGAAAGCCTCTTCGCCTAGTGCGATTCTTCTCCCTAAGCCCCTTCTGCGTTGACCATGTTGGACCAAAAAACTTCCGAGATATAGTATGTAAACTGTTCCACCTGCCCTAGTTTTTACCCTCCATTTTAATATTAAGCTTAGCCTATCTTTTTCTGGAAAATCGCTTAACCTTTGTTTTATTTATATTTATTCTCACCCCATATCTATTGCATTGAGTTTCCAATTCACTCAGCTATGCTGACAATCCCTTGACTGACTGGTAAATTAGAGCTTGGTCATCAGCAACCCTAACTGATTTTACGAATTTCCCTCCCATATCAAATAAATACTATTTCAGATTTCATGAAACTTTGGCGGTTGAACAGAGCAACTTAGAGTAATTTGCTTATCACATACGTTTTGGCATTTGGTGGCACTTCACCTGAGAGATCTTTGTGAAAATTATAACTGGCAATTAATTTTGCGACTTTAGTCACATGGAGCAAAGAAACAGGTCAACTTGTGCTTATATCTGCATCTTGTCCACCAAGTAGCCTCGTTGGACGATGGACTAGTAGTGGCCAAGCTTGTTTATCCACCAACCCCAAAGCTGAATGTTCGTTAATTCGGAACAACTCCACCATATCGGACCTGATATCGTCTTATCTCTACTGGGTTTCACAATGCATACAGAGCTAAATCTAAACGATTTATGATATACTTGTATGATATGTATATGATCCTCCTTGAGAAAGGGAAAACTTTTTGTCATGAAGTTATTTATTATTCCATATATTTTATTTACCATGAATTTCCATGGAAATAAATATTTTAAAATCGTTTTGACCATTTTTTTCGTGCATTTTCAACGTGCTATCACAACAAGATATTTAAAAATAGTAGGATATCTGAGAAGTATTTTTACAGTGTGGCAAGGGCACCGCCCAGAAAAAAACTTTTAAAGGCGGAAAATCTGAGAAATATTTTATTATAACTGATATCCGATAATTTCCGTCAAGTATCATTTTTAAAAAGTAATATTCGAAATATATGACTTGTAAGCATGAGAACTGCACTATTACACGAAGAAAGATTCTCATACTGTTCCTCATTTATTGCAAGTAACCCGAAAAACTTATGAAACGCTTTTTATGTGCGAATTTTTAGCGTTTTTCGGTCCTTTTGAGGGTGGTCATTACGGAAACTCGAATGTATTTGATCGAATGGGAATTTAATCCAAATCAATTGAGAGTAATCCTTACTCCGTCGAATGCCATTCCTCAACACGCACACTATTGTGTCGTCTGAAAATAATCTTATGCTCCTGCTTTCATGGGAATATGTAAGTTTCGTTAAGATATATTAAGAACATTTAGGAATCGTATCATGTTTCATAATTGATGGTTTCCGGCGTAACTTTATGGACTCGATTCATACTGAAAATGAAAAAATAGTAACTTTGTGAGCCCACAGTAAATTTATTACGGTACGACCAGGGTTTCGAACCTCAACGTCATCTTCAGGTGACGAAGTTTAGTCTGAAGATGACGTTGAACGTCGAAACCCGGGTCGTATCGTAATAAATTTACTGTGGAATCACAAAGTTATTTTTTTTTCATTTCCAGTACCATGTTTCCTTGAGACAAGGCGAAAATCACACCTCTCCTTCCTTTGGGCTTCCATATTGCTTAAGGGGTGAGATGAGTAGGATACAGGACATGAAAAGAAAATTAACATGACGAAATTTAAAATAATTAAAATGGCCGAAGATATGAACCTTTGAGTGAACAGCATCAACACCACGAAGGGAAGAGTGTGTACACCTATGTACATATAAGTAATCTATCTGCGATTTACCGATTGACTTGAGTGTTGATATGAGACTATTCTGTAAAATTATTGGTATTTTATAACTAAATTTCAGGTTTTTAAATTAAATATCTTACGACTGCGATAAATAATTTGACTTATCATCTACGTGAATTTTCTAGTAATATAAAAATTGCAATATATTTTCATTGAAAGCAGTCGAGTGGTATGAAGTTACCTTCCATTCTTTCCGTGAGAAGTATACAAGAATGTTCTCAGAAGTCAGTTCTCTGTTTTAGCCACCAAAGGAATAATGGCACATCACCGAGGTCGAAGTTTTATCTATTTATCAACTTGCCGTCGTTCATCAATTCACACCTTCACGTGTAGAATCGTCCTGGGTATAATCTGTGGCAGTAAACCACTAATGCATAATTCAACCACGAAGTCAAATAATACTTGAAAATTGAAAATATGCAGTGCCATCATCATGCCCCTTGTTTTGGAAGCCATGCTGAGAAAAGAGGAATTGGGGACAGAGTGGGCGGCATTGGGGTCGGAGGTTCAATCAAAGGAAGGGAAACGATGATTCATCAATGGCAGGGAGTGGGAATAGGTGAGTGCAAAGGGGATGTGGCCAGGGGGAGAGGGGCAGGGGAGTAAGGGAGGTGGATGGGCGGCAAAGGGAAAAGGAGTGCGGGGGGCAGAGCGCTGATGGCCCCAGGGGGAGGGGCCCTTCGCCGGGGGAGAGAAGGATTGCATGGTTTGGGAGAGGTGGGCGGCAAGAGGGTAGGGGTGAATAGGGGCAAGGGGGCGTTCTAAGGGGCAGGGACGGGTGCGTGGCGCTGAAGAGCACTGCAATCCCGAGTTTTCCGACGGCGGTGATACGATACGTGTCACTGAACTTAAACCAAAGACGACTCTCGACGATTCAATGTGAATGTCAGCGGAGAGAGTCGAACCCGTGTGCGCCCTGTTCCAACGCCCACGTCACTAGGATTACCTTCCTTATCACACTCTTTTTGGGGCTGCTATTGATCTGCGATTATGACTTCCCTGGAAAAAACTCCGAATTACTCGATGAAGTAATTCAATTTCAGTGAGGGAAACTTCCGAAGTATACTCGTAAATTAAGTGCTCCCTCGACCAAAAATAGAAATTGCTTAAATGTTCTGAGCTCATTAAGCAAACATTCGAGGCAGTATTTTCCTAGTCTCATTAAATGAAGAACACAATCACTATCCTTCATTTAATCCACTATCCACTATTCTACATTTAATGAGATTAGGAAAAAATACTGCCTCGAATGTTCGCTTAATGAGCTCAGAACATTTTAGCTATTTCTATTTTGGTAAATACACTTCTTATACTTGTAAATATATTTCTATTTTGGGATATAAATAAATTTGGCAATCCTATTAAATGAAGGTAATTGGTAATCCCATTAAATGAAAAACACAATTTATTTTTCCACTCTCCTTTGTTTTAGTAAATAAATAATTGGTAAAACCAAAATGAAGAACAATGGAAAAATACATTGTGTTCATCATTTAATGAACATTAACTTCCACAAAGTTGAGCCAGAAAACATCGAATACATCATAATCCCATGTTTAAATAAACTTGGTATTAGTCTAATTGGTCTCACATTTGTATTAATTGGTATGGACTTGATAGTTGACAGTTCTGTGCCAATAGATGATCTGCTAGTCGGGCTTTGGTATTACCATCTAGATTGGCAAGAGGTTTGTGATAATTGCCAATGAAATTACGAAGGGCACTCAATAATTTTGATCAATATCATAACGATTGAGAATAATATCTAACATATTGCATTGTATTTTATTTTATGAATCATTATTATATGAAATTTTTATTTTATTAAAAAGGTTTTCAATGATTCGAATAATCATAAAAAATAAAATCAAAATGAACGGAGTTACTCGTACTAAATGGGCATCGAGGATAAACATTTCTCGTATTTTTATTAGGGGAGCAAGTTCATTGAAATCAACTCAGGTCTCCTCCCATACACTCGTCGCGTATTATCATTATAATAGCTGTTGGCGCTCAATATTTGTTCCTCTCTTACGCTAATTATAATTTGAAGTCAGAAACATAGCTTTAGAATGCAACAATTTTTAAGTGTAAAAATCATTCGCCTTTACTCCGTTTAAAGTTACTGTCAAGGTACCTACGTAGTGTCTTTGAAATAGCACCAGAACATTTATTTAATTTTCTGTCAACAGAATTAAGGGGTTATTCCAACCTGAAACTGAGATCCGTGAAAGTGAAAACGTACCAATTAATTAAATACTGCAATAAAGCAAGATTTGCGTGATATTTTACTCCATCTTCTTATTTATGCGCATTTTGCCATACTACTACGGTTGCAAAAATGCTAAGAATGGATGTTGAAATATGGAATCAAATCGTTGAAAAATTTTCAAGCTTAACACGGCACATGCCAATAAAGAGAGAATTAAAATGGTGCACTTGATGTAAAATTGAAAAATGTGTCATTGGAATACTCGCTCAATTCCACATAATATCACGGAACGTTATATAAAAATATGCCTTGGAACTTCCCTTGGGAATCGTTCCGCATCCGCCTCACCTGTTTCCGTGGAAAACGATAAATTTCCGGCATATCCACATCAGGACCCCCATATTTTAAGTATCAATCAAATATCTGGGAATAGGATGTCACTCTTCGAAATTGTTTCTTGGCAACAATCTAAATATCAACAGAGATTGCAATTTCACAACGTTAAAATCGCTCGCAGTGCTTTTACATAATTTTTATCACAAACAATACAGATTGCAATTCATTCAAATCATTCTCACAATTCCAGTAAAAGGTAACATCCATAAAATTGATCACACATACGAGACTATTAGAAATGATAAATTATCTTACGAGCACCAAGAAATTGCGAGAGATGCCGCGACAGCGTATTTTATGCAACGCGACAATTCTTGCATTGCAAACAATACACTACAATACATGTTGCATTGGAATGCAACAATTTCAGAGTGTAAAAATCATTCGCCTTTAATCGAGATGGATTTCGGAGCGTAAGAGGATGCCTCGGTAGCATTACTGGCAAGAAACTCGACCGAATATCTTACGAATATTCTTGGTTTACACATATTCACTATTACATTGGGAAAAGTGAAAACTTAGCTCTAGATTAACAATGAGAAGATGAGGTATGGTCTAGTAAGAACATGAAAAGATAGTAGTTGTAGAAGGGCACAATGCGAAGTTTAACTATTTAATTTCGACTGATAATGAAAAGAGATAAAAAGAAATTTCAGATAACAAAACGGTTTTCGCTGACATATTTTTAAGCTTTATGCTTAACCTTGATTTTGTTATGCGAGGGCTGAACGAGTATTCCAATCTAGTACTGATGATGTAATTGTCTCCTACATTACTCGGACGGTACTATTTGCTGACCAACATAATTAATCATGCGATCCCAACAATTCTTGCGACCTCAGAAGTAAATTGGAGAGCCCTTTATCTTTTATTTTTTATTTGTACGAGATGTGTTATAAAATTAACGGGAATTGTTTCATTTCGCGGGATTGGAGAATCCGATTGTCAAACCTTTTTTTAATTATGTTGATATACATTCCCCCTGAAGTATGACAAAACTTTCAGCTGTTTTCATTGTGGACTTTGTCTGCGACAGCCACTAAGGTTAAAGGTGTTTTATGAGCTCGGCGATTTTCGTTTGTTAAAAGAAATGGATCAAAGAATTTTTATCAAATTTTGTGTAAAAAATGAAATAAAGTGTACCAAAGTGTGTGAAATGTTAACAAAGGCCTATGGTGAGTCTGCTATGACAAATAATCAAGAGTTTACGAGTGGTACAAGCGTATCCAAGAAGGCCGTGAAGACCTTGAAGATGACGAACGCCCTGGACGCCCCAGCACATCAACAATCGATGAAAACGTGGACAAAGTGAAAGAAATGGATATGAACGATCGCCGAATCACAATAAGAGAGGTCGGTCGCTGATGATGTTGGCATATCGATTGGATCATGTCATGAAATTTTTGGGCATGAAACGCGTGGTAGCAAAATTCGTTCCAAAATGGCTTTTGCACCACGGTAATGCACCAGCTCACACTTTATTGCTTGTTCGTGAATTTTTGGCCAAAAACAATACTGTAACGATGCCCCAGCCTCCATATTCTCCTGATATGGCTCCGGTTGACTTTTTCCTATTTCCAAAAATTATAACAACCTTGAAGGGCCGTTGTTTTACAGCCGTAGATGACATTAAAAGCGCGTCGCTGAAAGAACTAAAGGCTATCTCAAAGATCGAGTTTGAGAAGTGTTTCGTGGATTGGAAGAAGCGCTGGCACAAGTGCATAATCTCCAATGGGGACTACTTTGAAGGTGACAACATCAATGTATAAGAATAAATAAATATCATTATCCGAAAAATTAAAATTCCCGTCAATTGTTGAACACACCTCGTATACCCTGCAAGCCACCGCCAGGGTGTGTGGCAGGGGGGGGGGAATACACACCAGAATAATTTTACCCGAACATGACCCTACCGTGGTCGAACAATTTTATTATGATCCCTCATCGCTCGTGGAAAAAATGACATCTTAAATATATCTGTTCCACACTTAATCTCTCCAATTTCTTTACATGATCTCTCCTACCGTAGTACGATGGGGGTAAAATACATTTTCAACATCGCTGCTAAAGAGACTTCCTTCCAATTTATGCATAGTTTCGCCTATAACCCCGTCAAACTTCTCTTTTCTCGTACGTGAAAGTGTTTCACAAATCCTGATGATATTCTTTGGACCTCATCTAATGGATCATTCAAGACATCCAAGCACATACCACACATTATGAATATGAATTCTTCGTGACTGATTTTGGCTTGTAGCAGACCCCCATGCCATCCATCCCATTCCAATTGGCCATTACAGCTCTCTCATACCCATGTTGGAGAATAAAATACAAGAAGACTGAATTCACACCCATTTTAGATCTGGGAAAAGATTTTGACGATGTGGACGACTATTGTAATACCATTAAATTTAAAAAAAATGGAATAAGCCACGACGAAAGCCACGCTCCAGAGAGCGATCAGTTATCCGTACTAGATATGGGGAAATCAGAGGGAAACTACAATAAGAAAAGCATTAATGCAGAGTAATATTGTACAAGGAGAAAGAATACGCGTGCTGCGAATTGCAGACTATATAGCTAAGCTTACAGCGAAGAATAAAAGTCTCAGAACTCTTCTCACCTGTATGAAAAAAGAGATGCGTAAGTGCAACCTCAAGATATTCAAGAATATCAACCAACACGGGGGTCTGCCTCCAGGAAGATAATATACAAATAGGAATACAAAAAGATGCGCAGGAACAAACGGAAAAAATGCTCTTATTGAGATAGAAAGATTATTGACACTCTCAAAACATAGAAACGAATGAAAAATTCACTGAAATTCACCCACTGAAATATTTTGCGTTTTGGCTGCCAGGCCGCCTTCGTCGAAAAAATAATAACTCCCACATTGAGCTTTTGTACCAGATGATGCCGTAAAAAAGTATTACGAGCAGTAGAGAAAATCTTATTGGAAGCAATGGAAATGTGACTACACAGAAAAAATGAGGCCAATAAAATGGATTGACAGAGTACGCATGCAGAAGTACTTCGAAGATTGGGTGAAAATACTTTAAGAGGGACATGCACCAAAAGAAGAAGGATATGAAAGGGACACATTCTGAGACGTAATAGTTTACCTAAAACCATCATTGAAGGAAATACGAGCATAAGTAACAACGATAGCACAGGGATAAATAAATTCGAAGAGCAGGCGCTGGGAGCGCAAGGAACTTTGAAGGAACAAAAAGATTGGCAGGGAAAAAGTGATTCGTTGGAGACTCGGGAGGCTACATGCCAACCCTCGGAATGATAAGCATTGATGAGGATGGGTCTTCTTTGTTCCGGACAGAGAATATTATCTTCGTTTTGCATTCGTCCAATTCAAGGTTTCATGTTTTCGCTAAATTATGAGCGACGTTGGTATCTTCGTCAGGGCTTCATGTCAGATCGACTTCATTTCTTTAATTATCGAGCTTTCTTTTCTCTTACATTAAGGCCTGTGCACATCATTCGTGAACGATGGCTTCATTGGGCACATACGATTTACATACCACCGTTTATCAGATTTTGACCAATGAATTGAGAATGAGAAAAATCTGCGCAAAAATGGTTCCAAAAAAACTTTTCTCAAGGCCAAGTTTTTGGACAGTAAAAACATTCCTGTGGCTCCTCAGCCTCCTTATTTGCCAGACTTGAGTTATTGTGACTCTTTTCTCTTCCCGAAGGTGAAAAATTATCTCAAGGGAACTCATTTTGGGACAGTCGAAAACATTCAAACGGCTGTAACCGACCAGCAGAAGGATATTCCAGTATCGGAGTTCCAGCACTCCACTCCATGAGGAGTGGAAAAACCGTCTCCAACGCTGTGTGGCTTCAGAAGGAAGTTATTTTGAGGGTGACAATATAAAATTGTAATTCTATTTGAATGAATTTTTTTTTAATCAGTCTCGTTACTTAATTTACTGACCTCGTAGCTTTCTAGGTTGGGTTTAAAAATTCACTCCACACACTATATGTTTTCGATGCCCCTGGTTTACTGCTGTCACCCTGTCCCTTCACTGGTTCCCACTGCCATTCTCGGATCAGTTTCCCTCAACCTTTCCACCCGCAACTGGATCTTCATTGTTTTCTGCAGCTTGTTGAATTTAAGTGGGCAGTCTATTAGTGCTAAATAACAACACTCGATATTATTCCCCGGATAACTTCGTGAGTTCTTCAATTAATTTTTGAATCTCTTAAACGATAGAGTCAAAGTGATTATATCTAGGTTAGTTAGATCATATCTAGTGAGTAAAATATTACGATCGTTGTTTGTAATATCTGAATCTAACCCTAATTGCAAAAAATGAACACTGACTCTCCAATTGTTAAGAACTTTCCGTGAAGCTGTCACATTTTCCTCGCAGACGTTTATCAAATCTATCACGGTTTTCTTATTATTTGATTATTTATGTACCCTGCAAGCCACCGCTAGGGTGTGTAGTAGGGGGTGAATACACAACAGAATAATTTTACCCGAACATGACCCCACCCCAGTCGAACAATGCTATTATGATCCCTTATCTGTGGGGGTTCGTGTGCTTTGCAATTCGTGACTTTCGTTTCAGGCGCTATGAAATATTCGAACAAGGCAAGTTTTTCAACAATATGGCAGATGAAGACAAAATTTAGAAAAAATGTTCTTCATGCAACATTCAGCGTCAATCGAAATATGTGTACGCCTATGAACCCCCAAAAAACTCAAAAGCTCTAAGAGGCTAGAGGTATTATTATTATTATTAAAACTCACAGAAAAACAATTTCAGGTGGCACGCAAGTCTCGAGTATTGCAATCAAACGACTTGGAAAAATAACATGACATCACAAATACAATCAATATCACTAAAGGTAATAAATCAAAACAGTCCGAAAAAAATATACTTAAAGAAGACTTCCAAACACCAATCTCTAACCCATAAAAAAGAAAATCCTCATCTCATTAACATCAGTTTCCCATATCAACAAGAAAAAAAATCAAAAATTAAGCTGTTACATACGTACAATTTCACACAACACATCAATCAAATTATTACATAAATTTTTTACATATTTTCTCAAAAGTATTTACCCAGTTAGGAAAGGGCCCGAATAGTTTTGCGGGTAAACTGTTCCAATCAACAATTGTTTAATTAAGAAATGATTTTTTTAAATTTGTTCTTTGTGCCCCGCATTTTACCTTGAATTTATGATCATTACTCCCTATAAAATTTGGAGTTTCCGCCTCTTTGACATTGAATATAAATTAAAATGAAAGACCGTATTATGAGGAGCACAATGAAAAAATAAAGAGAGTTACTATTTTGATTGTTTCGCCTGTTTTTCATTCTCAAGTCACTTCACCGACGAATACTGAATCATATCACTCAAAACACTGAGTACAAATCCCAAGACTCTGAACCACTGGTGTTCGGACCGTGACTTCTGCAATCATTACACTCTTGATGGTTGTGAGGAGGTACCTCCACTGCAAGCCCGAAGATTGAATTTCTGTTTTGCGAGACTCATAGAAATATTGTCGAGGCGGGACCGGTCATCCCTGGAATCCACACTTGTTCATAAGAGGACGAGGAAAGCATTCAGAACACAGTGCAAGTCAGTCAGGAAAACACCATTGTCGACGGAGGAGAAGCGTGGAACCCGTGGGATGGACGCCAGGGTTTAGGGCGGGGGAAGAAGAGGGGCGTGGCTGATGCGATCGGCGCGTAATGATGCGAGGGGCAGAGGATCGGGTGGAGCGCGTCTGGCCACCCTAGTGGAAAGTAGCCCTGGATTCGAGGGGCAACTCCTGGGAGGACACCCTACCGGCATGAAAAATTTCCTCACCCTTACCTAACGATAAATTACGTGTATCCAGGACTCTGGTCTAACAAATATAGTGCATTCATGAAATGGAATCGCAAGAATCTAAACCCATGCGGCAAGAATTATTTGCTTTTTGTTCACAGTCATAACAAAGGGATAAAATTTTATTTCAAAATCATGCTTCTCTCTTTGAAACCCTATTTTGGCGTAAGTGGAATCTCAGTTTGGAGTAACACGAAACTGTCATGTTGGTCCTTCAGTTTCCGCGGCTTTTGCGAGTAGAATTTCTCTCAATTTTTCGAGTCACCACCGCGTGCATTTACATTGTTGACAACAGTTCCACTGGCATAAACAGCGTCAACGTACAGGGTACGTTCCGAAAGTACTACCATTATTTTTTTAAGGTAATTTATTGAACAGATTTGCACAAACACTTAAAATTCTTCAAAGTACTGTCCTTCGGTCTCTACACATTTTTTCCAGTGACTCTGTCATGACTGGTAAGGCGTCTTTGGGGACCTCTCGCAAGGTCTTCGTCACGGCTGATTGGATCTCTTCTACGGACGAAAAACGGCTTCCTTTTAAGGCTGCCTTAATCCGAGGGAACAAAAGAAGCTTGTAAGGCGACGTCAAGACTATTGGGGGGGGGGCAGCGTTGGCACCCGGTGTTTGGCCAGGAACTCGCGGCCTCGTAGCGCGTTGTGGTAAGGCGCGGTGTCGTGATGGAGTTGGCAGGTAGCGGATATGTCTTTTCTCGTCCTGATGGCCCCTTTTCGGAGTCTTTCCAGCACATCCACGTATTAGGCAGCGTTAACTGTCTGTCCTTATGGAAAAAACTCCTTATGGACCACTCCTTTACTGTTGAAAAAGGCAATGAGCATTGTTTTCCCTTTTGATTTGCTCACTCTTGCCTTTTTGGGCTTGGGGGATTGGTCGGTCTGTCGGCCCTCCTTAAAGGCCTTCAACCACCTCGAAACATATAATTAGGACAGATCAGAGTCTCCATAAGTCTCACGAATAATTGTGTTAGCCTCCTCAAGAGAGTTTTTCAGTTTAGCACAAAACTTAATCGCGTAACGTTGCTCGATCGTCGACTCCATATTTTCCGTGACACGCAGAGGTTTACAATAACTGACATCCTGCCGCTTCCACAGCTTTAAGAGCACTGAGATCGGTTTCGAAGCAAGGCTGTGTCCCCTGCCCCAACTGCTGTAAGTGGTTTAATCCCACTCCGACCAATAGGAGCGGCGCGGGAAATTTAATTGCATTACTTTCGAAACGCACCCTGTGTTCTGTGAAGATCTGAAAAATTGAGGGAAATTCTACCAAGCTCTTATAAATTTACTCATGAATCATGTTTATCTGGTGCAACAATAATAATAATTTAGATAGGTCAATCGTGAATAGTATAAAAAGCACTCATAAAACCATTAGCAACACTGGATGGAAGGTCTTGAACTCGAGTAATTTATTTCACTGAAAAATTCCAAGGTTAATTCTACCATTAAAGGGCATATGCGATTTTCGGTATAAGTTCCATTTTTCCAGTATTTTTGATAGTATTTGACCTAAAAGGGACCAAAAAACGTCCTCAGCTTTGCAAAACTGGAATCAGTGGCGTAAATATACCATTAAAAATCGACAATACACTCAAAAGTTAACGCGAGCAGTACATTTCTAAGAGTATGCTGAGGAAGTTGATTTAACGATGACTTCAGCCTTAGGAGTTCATTGTTCCTATTTCAATATCCCGAGTTGGGAATGTCCATACACTTATCTCTGTACGCGATAAACAGAGTTTTTTTTAAGATTATCCCACCGACTAAGATAACATGGGAAGGACCTACCAAAAAACCTATAACAGAAACCAAATTAAGGAGCAATATTATACAGGTATTTTGATTCTTCGTTAAGAATTTTTCCGGATAAAATGCGATTTTATCAGTCACGCGACACCTGAGCTAAATTGAAATATCAATTTATATTGACTATGAGCAATGCAAAAAAATTATTTCATCCATATCTACAGCATTGAACGTTTTCTTTTTAGGATTGAGAATACGATAACGTCCTCCCACTCTTGAAGAATGTTTTAGAACACAACAATGTGATGAAATTGGTGCCAAAATAATAGCTTTCTCAATAGTTTTCATTTGAATTTTTGTTTTCAATTTCCAGTGTACATTTTCGAGGTTGCGAGCCTGGAAAAGCCAAAATTGTTGATGAAACACGTAGCGGACGTCCGATCACTTGATTTGACTCAAAATGACCGGTAAATCACTCAAAGTCGTATCGCAAACCATATTGGAATATTCAAGGAACGTGTCGGTTTCATTATAGAACAATTGTAAAATCTGTGCACGATGGGTACCACGCCGTCTCACAGACGAGAACATACAAAATCCTCCTTATTCCACCGATCTTGCGCCTTGCGATTTTTATTTTCTTCCTCAACTCAAGAGACACCTCAAGGGTAATCATAACACCTCGGACGATGAGGTGAAGGCAACAATTCGATAACAGCATGGTGTACGTATAACTCGCGTTGACATAGCACTAGAACACGTTTCCATACTCCCGCTTCTCAAAATACACTGGATGAATGTAACGACCTCAAACCTGCGCATGCGCGTTGAGCGGGAATGTCAACTCCACATGCCATCAGGAGTGCCTCTGAAGGCCATTTTGTTTGTGGTCTACAAGCATGTGTGGTTCAGTTTTCAGCCTACCTTCGTTTTTTATACCAATTCGATTGGGGTCACAGTTCCAAAAACAATCAATGCCTAGCATCAACTCTGGCTATAAGATTCATTTTATTAAAGCGGCACAACGCTTTGATGCTGTTAGCTTATTAGGCTTGTTTACCCCTCCATCCAACCATCCAGTGGTCATAGACAATGACATGTTGTCATAGACATGTTAAATCCGAATAAGTGAGTCTTGAGGTGAGAAATCATTTTAACAGAAGAACACACATGCTTCTGCATGTGAGAGAGGTGAGCGGTTGAAAATAGAGATTAGAGTTGAGAGGACTAACGAAATGCGGCGAGGAAAGATGAAGAACATGAGAGACGAAATGAAGAATTGGAAGAGTTGAAATATTTAAAACGCGAATAGAAACTTATTTGGAGTCCACTTCCTAAATAATGAAATTATAGCAAATATATTTAGTGTGTACAAGTTTAATGGAGTTCGGAAATAATGCTGCCATTACATTAATTTTACCTTGACTGTGAAATAATGTTATCATAGGAAATACGAAGCCATAACATTTCATCCCTAATATGTAATTCACCTGTTTGGTCATGAATTGGGTCGGAGAAGTTGCAGTCGGTCAGTGAATGCGACCGCTTTGAAGAGGGGAGGATGCAGATAGCGTCTCCATTTCCTAACCCACCCCCTTCCCCAAAAAAAAGAGCCTCTTCCGCGTTTCCCAAATTCATCGACCGCGGGGATGGGAATCGTAGCGGAGGTTGCGTGTAACGGATTTTTAACGTTTTTCATAGACTTGGGCCACAGTAAACCATGTGGACTCAAATTTTAAATGACGCTCCACGATAATAAGCATCTGCGGCATATACGCCTGAAAGTAGATTCGAATCCGCGACCTTATGGGGTCGGCGGTCGAGTTCTTACTCACCCGAACGACGCGCTAAGCTTCCCTCCACTTCAAACACCAACCACCGGCCAGGCCACACACAAAATATAACGATCCTTCCCCTAAGCTCCCTTCGAGGTCGCCGCACTAGATTCAAAAGGTGATTGAACTTGGGGTCTTGCATCTGAAAATACCGATAAAAAATTAGATGGAGAATTCAAGGAACATTGACCTGAATACATATGGGAATTTTCGCTTCTTTCTCGGAACATATACCTCTCTAACTAGTCTCAAATTGCATCTGCCCCGCAGAAATGAGGGGCTTCAATTGAGATCCCAACTTGGTTATTCTCCGTCGCTTCCGTTGAAAGGCATGGCGAGCGATCCGGTTGGGCAATCTGGAACAATGGGAATCGTAAATCAGTCGGAATCCCCTTTGGTAACTATTCAAACGCTGAGGTATTTTCCATTCCAACTAATTCCAGGAGATAACCTCGTTGAATACACCCTAAAATATGTTGCGCTTGGTCTCGAGCTGGAAAAATGGCATAGAAAAATAAGTAACCGATAATTATTTTTACAAAACGCATAGTTACGTAGAGCTGTCGCCGAACGCATCAATAACTTCCAATACTTTCAGATAAATTGTTATATTTACGCTACATTTAGTTTTAAACAAGCAAGAGTCCCTTTATCTATGTCTAGCAACTAACTAAATGCCATATTGTCTTACGCTTCATCAATGTCGGGCTCTTATAAGGTACTGCTTTCATATTCTTTCACTATTTCCGCAAGTGACCCGAAATCAGTTGCATTATCTACCCCCATAAGATCGTGGCTAAATTATACTATATGTGCAGCGTTACTTCACAATCTCCTCGTTCCAACCTTTTTGTGATTTCCACGTGGCTAAAAATAGGCATGACTACTCATTACCTTCACGCATTGTGTTGACGATCCCTTAACTATTTTGGTTTTACGCTGAATCTCTCTCAAATGGTTGGCATGAACTGGCAGTTTCCACTTGAAGAATAGTTTTAAAAATGGTGAAACTGTTGTCCAATCTATCCAGCGCGACTGGCACTCAAAAGCACCAGCATTAGCATAAACCTCGTAGAAATCACTTCAACTAATAAAAATAGTATGCAAAGTCGAAGCAGAATTTCAGGGATAAAATGCGATATTTTTTGTAAAACTCTTGTAATTTATGATATCCTGCGAGTAGTGTTACTTCATTCACAGAAGAACCTGAGTTAGTTTGTGTTTTGGCTGTAACAGTCCATCAATCGAATCACTTTGATTACCTCTAGTAAACGAAAATGCAAAGGCCATTGCAACATGTAATTCGTTAAACATGTCGTTTGGAAATCACAATTGTTAGTCACAATTTCTCTCCAATATGGAAACTTTCCATAAAGCTAATGCCTGAAACTATACGATTCATCAATATTTGAGCCTAATACAAATACGACCAATATTTTCAGCATTGAAAAGTATATCCAAAGTATTTTCAGCATTCAAGTATATACACACACGTACAAAGGAACATTCTCCCGTACGGGAGTGAATCAAAGATTCAAATTAATCTTCTAAATCCTTCAGTAAACCTTAACATCGACGGCTCTTAGGATACGACTGCTTCACTTTGGAATTACTGTTGTAGAAAGGCAATATTAGCATTGAGAATACTTAAAAGTTGGCAACTGATTGGTGCGTTACTGATTTATATTGTTCAGTAATGCTTTATTATAAAAGCTCTGTCATTTTCCAACGGGAGATAAACAGCTTTGTTCATGTTCTGTAAGCTGCTCATGACGTTGATACAAATGAATTGTGTTGGCGGATATATTTCAGCTCATTCGTGTACTCCCGAAACAGTTGAGATTACGTTATCTTTTTATCCTTCTAAATTAGCATAGATGGGGCGATAGCTTTTCCCACAAACGTGAATCTAATCCTCTGCAAATTTTCGCTAATAATTTCGGTAGTCTCATAAAATTTGAGGCCGGCAAAAACATTTTTCGATCCAGGCCACAGAGGTGGTGGCTGTAAATAATGCAATGAGACTTTAATAAATCAAATCTAATTACTATCGCCGCACGCGAACAGAATCCGTTCTTTCTCCAGTGAAGGATACTTACGCCATACTTTTTGCCTATGCGTGCTTCCTCCTTACATCTTTAATCTTTGCTTCCAAGGGTGGGCAGTTGCCTTACGGTCCACAAACGTAGCAAGGGGCAAAGGGGACCGCACAGGAAGCTATTTCTTGGGGTCAGCACTTTTGGTGAACTGCAGCGGTCGGAGAAACAAGATAAACTGCCCCCAATGAGGTAAAAGAGAAAATCAGGGTGGGGGACTGGGATGGCATAAACTATAGCTACGTCAAAGTATATTTAAAAAGAAAACTCGAACCCAATTATAATTGTTATTTTAGTAAATTGCTAAATTATAAGGGGGGAAAACTCCACTGGCCGTTTTACGGCCAGTGGAGTTTTCCCCCCTTATAATTTAACCTAGAGGCCGTAGAGCTCTTGATAATTCTTACTAGTAAATTGCTACTCAAAGATTGCGATAATGTAACTGAACCTCGTTTGTCAATGAAAAGATCTTTCATTCAAAGAATTTATTTTGAAATGATGCAACTTAAGGAAATAGCACATCAATTACGATCCACCAAGACGCCATTTTTTTAAAACGTTAATAGAATGCTTTTCGATAAAATATACTTTCAAAATACTTAGCTCTGACGACAATATAAACACTAAATAATTCCTGGGTAACAAAATATCAGGGAAGTCATTTCACTCGACTTTAAACTAGCATCAAATAACTTATTTGAATGTACATTCCACATGCGTACGCCGAGTGCGACCGGTACCGCCTAAAACTGGACTGCAATGGATGATCCACAGATTCATTCTAACCATTTTGAGACTTAACGACCCCTGACCTAGTCTTAAAATACAAATGACATGGACCTTCAACCGTGTCACAGGGCAATGGGTGGTCACGAAGTATGAGCACGGCATTGTGTGCTTTGAACTGTGGTGCAATCCGCACGTAGCTTTAGCCATTTGCAAACTAAAGTACATACACTTACAGATTTTAATCACTAAATTACAATAGTAACTTTTATTAAATTATCTATTTATAAGGCACGAGTGTTATGCAATTTGAGAAAAAGTTCCTATGATTTTGTCAAAAGGATAATGCCAATACAATATCCATAACTTTTCTGTCTACATTTTCTGGCAGATTTTTAAGTTGTTACTTATGTTTTATTGTTATACTGCCATTTTATTGTAAGTCTAATTCGGTTCAAATTAATTTTCATTCACCGAAGTGAGCTTTTTCCATGTAATGGAAAAGTCTATCACATTTTGCAAACTAGACAAGTAACAATGGATTTGTTCGAAAGTGCACAATGATGTTCTAATCTAATAATACCATAAACCAAACAACTCAATTATTAAAAAGACGAAAGTGAATATACTCATACAAGATACTGTTCACATTGTATTGGACATCGTATATTACTGAAAACATAAAATGCACGAACCTTGTCTCTCCGCTTCTTAAGAAAACGTATCCCAAATGTATAACACTGAATATGGAAAACACTGTTTAGCAAGAGATTTTAATTAGTGAAATTAACTAAAATATCTCGGTTTTGGTTCGATTATATACCCACCTGACGATTTACGAAAACAGTAACTTAAAAATCCATTTCCCTTAGTTCGTAGTAAACCCGCTCTTTTGAAAGTTGGTGGCCATGTCACATATGATGAAAAACAAAGGAAGAGCGATAAAAACCACGCCCGTTAAATTTTGTAAACAACTCATGCGACGGTTATCAGAAAAGGAAATCATTATTTTGGATTCTATTTTTTCCCATTTTAGGTCATCGACAAGGTAAGATCATCCTTAACTCATACATCATGTACATTAAACAAAAGTTGCTATGATTTCCACTTTATTTTTGCCAGACAATCTTTTGTCCCCATGAAAAAGGATTTCAACTTGTTGTATTTACTCACTTGCTGCCAACATTTTTTAATAATATGCCTATTTAATGTTTAAATTGGCGTTCACTTTTAGTTTAACTTTTTACCTAATCTATTTAACCAACAATGAATTGAAATTTCTCTGTAATTATTTTAGCAGATCATAATGAATTACGGCAAGAAGTCGCCCAGTATTGGGGCCTCATCTGTGTACTCTCATGTTACGAGATCATCTGCAAATTTAAAATCTACAAGGTCTATGAGATCTATTAAAATACCATGGTATCGAAAGCCCATTTTGAAAGATGCCATGATCTTGGACATACAACGAGGATCTCTCGTCGTTGGCATATATTCTTTGGTAAATAGAATGAAAAGGCCTCCATGGATATAATTTATAGTTTATAATTATATAGATCTTCGTGGAGGAAGCCTCTATATGTTATGCACGTAGTAACTGCTGATTTTCCAAAAGTGACCCAGTGTATATTGTTCTGTTGAAATTATTCAAAATCATAAGCATGTTAAAGTTCTTAAGAGGGTAGGCAAAAATTTAGAAGAATTTGGGAAATATGGATTAAAAAATCAAATCTTAATTTTGATATTGCTTTCTTTCATCAAGTATTAAACATATGTGTGATGACTATATCAGGACTTGAACATTTGTTCTTTTCAGATTTTAAGCCTTTTTACTATTGGCACCTCAGTCTTTGATATCTATTGTCTATCAATGGCTGCTCCAGGATCAACACATTATGGATATTACATTATAAGCTTTGAGTTTGTATTTGTTGGAAGTTTTCATGGTGAGTTGAATTTTTACTGTACTTCAATTCCCTATATTTTAAATTAGTCACTTCCATTGTCTGTGCCATTCCGATTCTTTTGTTGAGTTTTATTTTTTGAATGAAACTAATGAAGTACGCCCATTCTTACAGTGTTTAATGTATTTTGTTCTATGTTCTTTTTCAGTTCGAAATGCATTGATAGTATTTGCTCTTTTTTCTCTTATTGGTGGAATGGCTCTTTTTGTGACGAGTATTATCCTCATCGTTGCATTAAGGAAGGTAATTGCAATTATTTTTTGTCTTCTCATTGCCTACTTTTTGGTTGCAGGGGTAAAATGGTGTCATATAATTTATTTACACCTAAATTTTTGTGAAATGGAAATTTAATATGGGATTCTTACAGTCAGTTTGTTATTAGTGAAATGAATTATTCATCAGTTTGCTTATAATATTTGAGCAAAATGACAATTACAGTCGCA
The DNA here is from genome assembly GCA_037158775.1 of Hetaerina titia. Lineage (NCBI taxonomy): Eukaryota > Metazoa > Arthropoda > Insecta > Odonata > Calopterygidae > Hetaerina > Hetaerina titia. Next base: position 106,116,669 of record CM073770.1, read on the forward strand.
ATAATTGTGTATTGCATGGTCTCAAATTCAATCAGATTAGATTTCCAATGCAAATCAAATGAAGAGGGAAACCCTTTAATTATTTTGTGTAATTGTTCTTCATTCATTGACGTAACATTAGCGTTTGCCTTTGTATTAGACTATTTTATGAATTTGTCAGAGAGGATATGGTACAGGGTGCGGCAAATAACTTCCTTTTTATAAAGCAAAACCCTTTTAATAAAGGAAGTTATGTTGCCATACCCTGTATATGGGTAATTTGTTTTGAGATTGGTTCACAACCCCCAAGAGTTTCTTCCATGTTTTTTTTTATTGGATGTTATATATAAATGGCTGTAGTATTCCAATGAGTACATAGTTTCATTCATGATTGCAATTTTACTGGATAAACATAGGAATATTACTTAGTCAAATATTTTCTGTTGACACATGTGTAGAATTATGAAATCATGATAGAAGTGATGCTATTGTGAGAAATATTTCTATCATTTTTTTATTAAATTGGTTAATTTAATTTTTTTCAAGTGTCAATGGCTAAATATTACTGCCAATATTGATGGAGATGTATGGAAATTTTTAATTGGATCATAAGGCATGATTTCCATATGGAAGATGTATGTGATGGTTTTTGGAACTTCATTAAAGACTTGAACAAATCTTCTCTTTTAGGAGTATGAAACAAAAATGCTGCCTTGGATATATTGCATGGGAATTTTCACCATTTGGAGACTTTTGGCTTTTATTTTTGCTGCCATTGTCAATGATTTAATATTTGGCTACAATGTAGTCATGTGCCTTCTCTGGATTGTCTTCACATGTGTTGATGCATATGGGTGGCTTCTAGTGTATTCATTGTACTTGGAACTGTCTGATCTCACCAAACTTGAGGACTTGGCTCATCTTAGGGTAAGTTTTTGAAAGCAAAAAAACAATTGGAACTCATATTTTCGAATGTCTGTGATCAGCCTGAATACCTTTTGATAGGTACTGAGAAAGTTCATTTGCCCTTGTGTTCTGAACCTCGCTCAATAAGCCATTTCATTTGGAATTTCTATGAGAAATTTGTAACTGCTTCTATGATGTGGAACTATGTGTAACGCTAGTTGCATCAGCTAATATTAATGTCAATTTTAATTGTTGCGTAAACTACATGTAAGGCTCTTTGAATTTATTCCCAAGTTATTCCTTGAAGACAGGTCACTTTTTTGTTTTTGCCTTCAGGACCTCTGTAGGTTTATTGTGTATAATTTTATCCAAAAATTTTATTTGAATCAGGTTAAAATAATGTCACCTAAGCTTTTTATTGATGTACTGATTGATCAGCATGCCACATTAATATAATTAAGGTTTTAATTTGTTTTAAAGTTCAATTCTCTGAACTCTCATTCATGGAGGTTGGTGAGTTTGTCGCACTTGTTATTTAAAAAATGCACAATATAATGTACAACAAGATTTTCAGTTACTGCTATTCTATTCTTATGTTCCCTTAGAGTTCAGCTGATATTTTGATGTTATGCCCAACCTGTTGTACTATTCAAGAATGGAAATATGTGATTTGAACTGAGTAGTTGGCTAATCTCTGGAATAATGCCGTAAACATTTTTAACTAACTTAATGTTAAGGAATGTGGAAAGCTTACTTGATGATTTTCAAATTTGAATCATTCTTGAATCTTTGAAACTGTGGATAAGGAGATGAATATTCATGTTTCCCTAGCATGAGAACTCAATGTTTAATTATTACTAAATACCATTATTTCCAGATGGGGACCATGACTTCTTTGAATGCATCCGTTGCTCATTCAATTTCTGGTTCCAGACCCACCACACCTCACAGCACTATTTCAACTGCTCCTGTGATGTGATGAGGAGCATTAAGGAAAATATCACATTCCGTGGAATTAAATTTCCATTGTAAACAGTAATTAATCTCCGTTCTTTTATGAGCACACGCAGCACAACATGTTGTATGGTCCAATCATATTAAAATTATTTAAAGAACATGATTTTCAGATTTACATACTCACTGTGAGTAACTTGTTAATTTTTTTATGGAAATCATTTGCATTTAAAAGTTTTTATAAATCTCTGAATGATATCTGTAGCAACTTAGTATTATTTTAAAATAATGGTTAGTTTTCCCATAGTTTTTATGTATGGCTATATTTTTATTAATGTGATGTAATCTAGTAATTCATTACTGATGCAAATTTGTCTGCAAAATGTATGTTTTTGTTCTACAATTGTCTTTTTCCGTCCATGAAGGGAAGTCTAATTGTCTTCTCAGCTCAGTGATGCTTATTATTAATTGGCCATGTTTTTGTTGACATTTACCCTAAGTGTTTACTAATGAAAATTGTGCCTTAATAATGTATCCATGTGTTTTACTACTGCTGTACTTTTCCGTCCACATTGTCAAATGGTTTTTCTTTTTAGCATGATTTTTATATTATAAAAACCAATCAATCTCATGAATGATTTTGACATATTTTTTATGAAAACCTATATATATATGGTGAAGATATGTTATAACTGAGTAATTAAGATAGTGATTTCTATTACTGAAAAATGTTGAATATTGTTGACTTTGGGTACTTTTTAATTTACAAAAAGTACTTTATTATTAAATGTATTGAGTAATAACCCCACATTTTTATTTAAAATCATGATGCCTGTTCTATTGATTATTTACTGAGTTGTTTATCATTAAACTTATCTTGCCAAATAGGTCCTGAAGTTTTTTTGGTTCATTTCAATATTGAGAACATTTTGTATGACTTAGGTACCCAAGCTACGGCTAATGGGACGGATTTGCTGTTTACTTTTTAAATTCGAACACCTTCTAAGAACCAACTTCATATTGGAAAACTTCAAGCGGTATCTTAGAAAATCTATGATCCTTAGTTTGTAAAATTTTTGGATGAGTCATAACCTGTTTTCTTCAATTTAAAATATAAAAAAATATCACTGAGGGGAGATCGGATATATCTGTACAAGGACCGCTATGTATGTATTCTTGTACACCTAATTGATACAAAGTATGGTGGGCTCATGCTGGCATATCATCATGGAGATAATACTGCTCAAATGACAAGTGGCATATAATTGCAATTTAATGCATAATCCTACAAATTTAGGGAAAAATCGTTTTCCTCCCACAGAACATTTCCCAGGAAAAACTTGAAACAAGTTCATTATGAAGTAAAAAAAAATATTAAGAGAACAAGGAGAAAGAAGATTATCCTAATTTTTATCATGGAAGGCCATTCAAAGAAAGGCTCTTGGGATATTAGCATAGTGGCTCAAATGCTGGTTTTTCATGCTGTGGATTCAGGTTCAAACCCCACTCACAGCATTGTTAATGGCTATTCCAATCTCTAATTCGATGATAATACTGTGTTATGAGAATCTGGTATGATGCATCTCTCTATTATGTAAAGTTTAGATGAAATTTTGTTCGTTCAATTACGTAAGTAAACCATTTTTCAAGGGGCCATTTCATTTAAGTACCATTTATATCATATTTATGTTTGTTAAGGTATTAACTATTTTTTGGATATCCTGATTAATATGTACCTCAGTTAACCAAATCCCGATAAATCAAGCAAGAGTCTGCTTTACTGTATTAACTGCTTCATCATTTGTTCTGGACATTTTCAATGCCAATGTAGGACATAATTTATGTAGGACAGTCTTGTACAATGCAGAGAAGATGGGAATTTTTAAATTCAAGAACCTGCAGACATCACTACAAAAGGGTTTGTCTGAGAATCAAAGGATGTGAGGAGGGTCACCAGTCTTGGTCAATGATTTTATTTTGTTGTATTGTTCCTTTTCCATTTCTAAGACTGGTGTTTCACTTCTTCATACAGGGATACATTAGCACAGCATAAGTAATGTACAACTTTGATCAAAGTGATGTGTAGGAAAAACTTGACTTAAATAATGCATTGTTTTTGGTGATTGTAATTAATAACTTAATGCAGTGTTTTACATTTGCATGCTAGATTTAACAAGGTATCTATAAAAATCTAGAGTAGATACTAGGCATATTGCAGATGGTAGCTTCTTTCCAGTAAAAGTAGCTAGTTTATCTCTTGGCTTGTGCACTAGATGAAATATAAAGAAGTGTAAGATAAATGTTGAATTCAATATTTTTTGAAGCTGATTATGAAAATTACATTGGAGTGGCAATTCAACCATATAATGCATTTAAAAAATTATGGAGTCAGGCAAACCCCCAAATCATTAACTGCTCACCTAATAAATATCAATTAAACAATTCTTGAAATCAATTATTAAGTTATTCAACACATACATAAACTAAATTAAAGGAAAAATGAACTAGTCATAACATAAAACTGTAGGATTCAATAGGTTAATAACAATTAGGGGTAGCCAAGGAAAACTACCTATAAACTTTGGATTAAAAAATGGGGAACTTTCCAGTTTTTTGCCACCTACAAGCAGGAAACAAAAATACAGATGCAACCACATGGTTCCAACTGCAAATGTTTAAGACCCCTGTAATGACACATTTCTCTCTTACCAGTATTTTTAGTTGACATAATAAATCCTATGTGCTTTCCAAAGTGAAATTATAAATTAATATCAAAATTAATACATATGATTAATGAAAAAGTTGATATATTAGCAGAGAAATTTTGTGTTTGAGCCTAAAGGCTAATCTTCTTGAAAGATAGCAACCTTGTAAAAATTTGTTCTGCACTGAAAACTTAGCTGCAGGTAACACAAGATAAGTAATTTATGCATTGCTAAGATGGTCACTTAGTGTGGAGGTTTGCATTAGAATTAAAATGTTAGCATCCCCACACTATTCATATTGGCAAAGAATAAAGCATTTTTTCCTTGGACCAATCAATTTAGAAATTATAGCTGTCCATATTAAAGGTAGGGTCATGTGTAATTACTCACATTTCAAAGGTTGCACTGGTTGATTTCAATGTTTTGGCAATATTATTTTTAAATTTTTATTATTTGGGAATATTAAATCAAAACATAGACAGACATCTGATTTCCATTGACATCATAGATGTCCAATTTTCAACTGTCCACTCTGCTATCACTCATTCAATACATAAGAGAGGAATTCAGAAATTGCAATCTGTTGAGAGGAGACCTAATAAAGGAATAATTTGAATACCCAAATAACAGATATTGTGCCTAGAGAAAATGCTGATTCATGCATCAATATACTTGGAGATCATAATGCAAGGAATCTGGAGACATTTATTATCCAATTATTTCTTTTATATAAAAATTTATTCTCAAAATGCATTCAAATTTTAATTAACAACAATATTTTTAAAAATGTTTTTAAGCACACAGAAATATAAATGCAATTCACAAGTAGTTAGTTACTTCTTGGAATTTTCTTAGAATGAAAATGAACATTCATTCAATGAGACAAAGGGATGATGATCTAACATACATAAAACAATATCATATGAACCCTTGGCTCTACAATCATGGCAAAGAGGATTCAGTGTTAAAATGTGAATTATGGAGAGGGAAAATCATGATCTTGAAAGAATGGGAGAAAACTAATTTGATAAAGTACATTAAGCACTGACCATAAAAGACATAACACTGTTCATGAGGGAGGGATTACATTATAGTTGATGCTGTTGAACAACCAGCTCGATCATGTAGAAAGAGAATACAGGGTTTCATTCTTGTTTGAAAATTTCTGTAATTGTTTCACTCATCTGTGAATAATTGACATGCAAATTCTAGCAGTTGCTCTCAAAAATAATAAAGTGAATTTCAACCATTATCCTGAGGCATGAGGGAGAAGGGATTCAATGTTACATCACTTTGGCAGATAGTTCATTAATTGCCAAAGTGACCAATTCATGAACAAATCATGACCTAATTCATGGACAGCGCCTTAGGCAGATTAACAAGTGATTAACAAGGATTTTTAAGTCAATATGAGTACATATTACAAAAAATATAAGAATTTGAGCAAATTCCTTGGAGGAAAAATAAGATACAATCATTGCACACCAAAGCATGTTCATTTTAGCTGAACATCGGCAGTCAAGTTGCATGGATGAACATGAAATTCTGAATTATTTTATAATTTTTACACTCATTACAGCAAAATGATCATGGAATCAATCACAGTAGCTGAAGAACACAATTTGAAAGGCACACACTCATTGGTATTCTTTTTGAGTTCATTTAAGCTTAGAATTATGGGCATTTAATTATAATGCAAATATTTTGCACAGAGTTACTTGCTACCAGTAGAGAGAAAAGAGGTCCATGTCTCTTCCACATTTGGCCTTAATTATTTTCATATCTAAGACTATATACAAGGTGTCTAACAAATGGAAACACAAATCCTATGTATTTACTGAACTTTTCTCACCAATTATTTTGTTTTCCTTTAAGGCCTGTAAATTTACCTATTGATAACCACAGTAAACAACCCGATGATTGGCTTGGTAGGTTAGGATGAAGTTCACCTCCTACTAACCCCTAAACAGTACGTAAAATTCACACACTAGGGCGTGCGCAGTTCCTTTTTATGTGCCATGTGTCACCCAGAGTTTCCCAGGAAGATCTCGTATCTGAAAAATCATATAGCTTGGCCAAAACAGAGGGTGCTCAGGGGTTTGAAACAGAATCAAACTCAGGTCCTTTGATCAGTACCCCTAAATATGAATAATACATTCAAAAATTTTTTTCCTACGCCTCTCACCAAAAGTGGATGTTTTCTGATTAATTTTATTTCAGAGAAATAAATATATTTCAAATTATAATAGTTTTTAAGCATAACAAGTTATATAAATGTTCATATTTCACATATCAATGGTCAGCCAAAATAACAATTTGAACAGGAAAATTCTTAAACATCTAAGTTGATTTTCTTGCTTACCTTCCAAACTTGCCCGATATTATCCAGTCTGGATACAGAATTCCTTCTCTACGAGATGAAATTAGATACATAGAGCATATTGAAACGTCTGCATTTTGGCACACATTAGACTGCATTAAAGAAATTGGCATGGCAATTCCTACAGTTCTTCAGAGTAGTGTATACCTTCTTTCTAAACCTATTAGAACTATAGGCTCCTGATCCTATCTATTTAAGTTCTGATGTCACTCTCCTCAACCCTTTTTCTACAGCAACATATTTTCAAGTTTTCTGAACTGGATTGCCTCCTGCTCTTTCCACAAAACCTTTCCACCCATTGCAAACTCTTAATGGATGATTTTAAGTAGAACATACATTTTTGGTGTAGGACAAACTTTATGACCAATGAGCGTAAATAGATAAACGTAAAATTTTTTAGAATATTTACCTTGAACTGGAAATTGAATCTCACTTTGTTTTCAGACAAAATTCCAGAAGATAAGGTCACAAAGATGCCCACTTGTTAGACACACTGATAGACAAAACATAACAAATGACAATTACTGAGATCCTAGCAGTCACAAAAATTGTTTTTGAGCACAATTCTTTCAATTTTGCCCATTTTCATTCGGTGCATGTAAAAATCACATAAATCCCCAGGCATAACACTAGTTATTTATGTTTAAGAAGTTCATTTGATCGTTTCATAATTTCTTTCATTTACTTTTAGTTCAATCAATAATATATTAAATAAAATATATCCACCAAAATAAAAAGCATGCATTCACTCTGTATATACATTCAAGAAAACAATTAGGTTTCACCATTAAAAACAATTTGGAGCACAAATTAAAGCTCTCAGACTTCTGTTTGAGGCACGGATGACCGTGGTATAGGTTGGGGACGTCCACTCACTTTCCCATTCCCACCCCGATTTCCATTGTATGTCGAATCTTTCAGGGACAGGGCACTCCCCGTTTTCAAGGACGGATTACTCGCTGTGCGGCGACCTGGTGCTTCCTTACCACCTCCTGGATGGGCAGAAACTGGAGGGGGGGTGGCAGAACGGCCCTTTGGTGGGTTACTCAGATGCAGTGGTGGCGAAGTTGCATCTCTGTATTCATAAGCATGATTGTCCAATGTGCTTGCATCACCATCATCTTGATCTATTCCTAATTGACCACTGTAATAGCGATCTGACTGCCTGTAAAGGATTCAGTATTATATTCACACAAACGATTTGCAGTCACTCTATCATGGCAGAGAGATAGGTAGGTATGCACCAAGCACATGCGTGTTATGCAAGGAAAGCATAATAATGAGCAACTGAAGATTTTCAATGCAGTTGAAAATATTTAATTTACTACAGAACACTGGTGCATGAGGGAGAAAATAAGTATCACAAATCCAGTTTAAATATTACATGGCACAGAATCAAATAGCAATCAAACAAGCACTTATCCCATGGACCATTAATATTCCATGAAAAGCAGATTGAGCTATAATGGAATCATTAAATCATGAGCACAAGAGAGGAATCAAATAAAATCATCTGCACATCTTGGCCCACATCAAAACCTATGCACACTATTACCATACCATTAATATGGGTAACCATTAATCAAAACATATACTAAATAAGTCAGGAGTTGCCACAAATTTCAGTTTTATTCAAAAACATTTTCACCCACCAGATTCATATCAATCATCTTTTGAATGTACTGGAAGTTCAGTGTTGAAAAACAAAGCTTCAGAGGAAATAATTAAATATGATATGTAGTTCCAATATACAAGAGTTGTTTGATAAAGAGATCATAACATTTTATTCACATAATTTACTGTGCAATAATTTATATTCATGCTTAATATGCAAGGACGGACCTCCACCTCAGGCATCTACCAGTCACCGACTGCCCCAGGAATCTCCCAGATGACCCAAGAGTGTTACCCTTCTTGCACTCTTTCCGATAATACTCCGGGTCAATACCCCGGGCTCTCCCAAACGGGATGACCAATGAGTCCTTGCCTCATCTCTCCGTTGATCCTTACACCAATGGCCTGAATCATGGTGACTCAGTCTTCACTGAGTGCCCCTAGTGAGTCATGCCCAGGCATACAACAACCACATTCAAGGCAAATCATCTACCAAATCTCCTTCTCGCTTCCACAGGAATCCTCCTTGCTGTCACAAGTTCTTTCACTTTTTCTAAAGCTTTCTAACCTATAGATATCCTCTTCCTTATTTCCTCAGCACTGCTTTCATTTCAAATTACTAAGCTTGCCAAATAATGGCATGAGTTCACTAGCTCAACAGCTTTTCCTTCTGTATATATGATTGCCAAATTCCTACTTACTCTCAACACTTTTGCCTTTCCTATGTTCATTCCTAACTTGTTTCCCACTCTTTCAGAAGTTACACTACTTACTCACTGTAAGATACACAAATAAAACATGCATAACTGCTCTTTATTTAATAGTCCCCATACCATGCCTAACTAATTAACTATTTTCTGTTAGCATTAGATGTGGCAAAAACTGATTAGAGTATATGATACACATATTGTATTGTATACACATATTCTTTGCTCATATTCCAATACTAGTGATCATATCCAAAGTTAGGCACATAGCTGTGATATTATGCTAATACATACATTGTTAAGGTGAGGGCATATTAACTGATTGAAACCAATATTACATCCCATAATGTTTTTCTTTTTACTCAGGTATAAACAGGGCATTGGAAAAGTAGGAAGTAGTCCCCATCCATATGGTGGCTCTCCAAGGTATAATTCAGATCATTGGTGCAAGATTACATTAACAATTATGAAGATTGTTTATGTACCCCCAGATATGCTTGGTATTATTAAGTATATTATCATAGTGTTGATATAAGTGTAGTAACCATACAATCTTACTCTTTCTTTTCAGTGGTGCAGATCTCAAATCCCAGAGATAATTTTTATTTTCTTTTTATTGTATCCAATGAGAGGTTTCTTATGTTATATTTAGTTTTCTAGCAAACTGTTTCGAAAATGTTTTTGTTGCAATATCAAGTTTTGGTAATTTGATATGGTTTTCATTAGAGTACACCTAAAGGTTTTGGTTTTTTAAACTCAAAATCACTTTTTATAATGACTTATGAATGATAACAGCAAGTTAGGAGTTATGATTATCATAATATAACTCAAACATGTGATCAGTTTCAAAATGTGCGGAGGACTTATCTTGGGTAAAGCTAGAGACAACTGAGATTTAAGTATTCCAATTAACATAAACAGAGAGTGAAATCTCATTGATTGGCAACCCAAACCCAATTAAATCAGAGAGAGGGGAATAATGAGGAAGAGAAGTGAAGGTGGAAAGAAGGGAGAAGTTGAACATTGGTGTTGCAGTCGGGAAAATAAATGGGTTATTACATTCACACCTGACTAAAATGCACACAAAGAAAAGGACATGCAATACACAAATTTATAATTTTTTTATTATAAAGGTTAAAGCTATACCATTTAACTACTTAAATACCAAAAACCAAAGTTATCAACCTAAAGATTGAATTGATAGGTGAGGATAGAGCTCACCTAGTACTAAGCCCAATAGAGTATGAAATTCACAAATCAGGGTAGTGGGCCAGTTCCATTCCCAGAGCCACTTGCAGTATCCCAGGAAGATCTGGTACCCAAAAAAATCACAAAGCTTGGGTGAAACTGAAAGTGCCCAGGAATTGAACCTAGGCCCTCTGGTAGAAGTCCAAAGCTCTACCCACTAGATTACCACATCCCCTATTCCTAGGCATATGGAGACTTGATATGGAGTATATGCATAGAATGAGTACTGTCAATACTCAACTCCTATAGTTGTACTTGTACAATTGATCTTAATTAAGAATATTGCACCTCACATCATGAGAAAAAATAATATCATATGGTATGGGATTGCTGAAGGAAATGGGTTGAGGACAAAAGCAGGCATGAAAAACCTTTTCGTAGATTCTTTTAACCATCAATATTGGGTAGAGACAAGTTGATGTTGTCTTTTTCCAAATGCATACTACATGGCATATTTTCCATTTGAGAATGCTGAATTTTTGAGAACCCATTAGTCATAAAGATCCTCTTTTCCTATGCCCCTTTTGCAGAACTAGTCTATTTCAATGAATAAGTGATAGCAGTTGTGTCTGAGGTGACTCTCTAGTACACACATATTATTCCTCTGGCAACATTCATCATCATTGGAAATGGTAAACATTCCTCTAAATTTTGACACAACCCAACACTCAAATTTTCTATGGAGAATCCATTTCAAGGAGCATCAATGTGCCCACTTCATAAGGGCAAATTAACTCTCTTTCACATCTATCCCTATTTGTTTCATGAATGGGATCTTCTGCTGTAGTTCTTCCCCTTCCATTTTCCCTAAATGATTCTTCATCAGCCTCTTGGTTCTAAAAAAGGACGAAAAGGTTATCCCCCTCATTTTCAGTTGCCATTTTTTCTCTTTCTCAAGCTCCTCTTCATTAGTAACTCAATCTATCCATTTGACTCTCATCATTCTAATTCATCTCCACAGTTCAAATGTTTTGTATTACTTCTTTTATGCTTTCTTAAAAAGAAATGCATGTTAACAATGAATGCTTTAAGATATTTTTAATTTCATTTGATGCTGCTGGTCATTTCCTCAGCTAATATATGTTCTTCTTGCATTTCCTGCTCCCCAAATAACAAACTCTTCCACTTCTGGTATTTGATTCCCCAGTTTAATATTTGTGTTTCCTTCTGTGATTCAGCCAAATTTCATTACATATACTTTTTCTGTCATCTTCAAGTACTACTTTTTTTATAAAAAACTCCAGGTTAATTAGTATTTCTTCAGATTACCTTTCTTTATAGTAAAACCACCAAGTTTAAACAATGACATAGTGGCATGGATAACCAGGTGATGGTCAAATTTTTTTACCTGTTCTCTTGATAAGCAGCATTTTACAAAGTGGGAATTCAAATTATGCTCATCTACAACATTTCTCATGAGCCTCAAGGCCAGAACCAACACTGGTGTCGATAGAAGTTAAAAGTTTCTGGATTAATCCAAATTTAAATCAGAAGACGGTTACCTGCCCAACTACTTTTGCATTATTTATATCTTCAATTCTATTTCATATTCCAGTTTATGACTCAGTGTTTTCCAAACAATGAGATCAGCATATATTTTTAAATGTTAATAACATCAGCAGTGGTCAATACATATCAGGGTACACCATATTTAAAATTTACTGAAATGCCTCCGACTATTTTCATAAGTACCTTCATTATTGAAAAATTCATTTTACTATGTCAAGGGAACATGAAAAAACCTACATATCTACTGTACTTCCTGCCCCATAAGACACACCAGTTCATAAGATGCACCATGATTTTCCAGGTTAAAATTATGAAAAATACTTGGATCAGAGAGAAGAGATCAAATTATTTTGATGTTACACTTAATACAAAGAAAATTGAATTATTCATTAAAAAATTAGCAGCTACACATATATAAATGTTTATTCCAATTCCAAGAAACTGCGGGAGATGCCACGGCAGTAACTTTTGACGGAGTCATCTGCTCATATGCAACAATTTCAGGATAAAAATCATTTGCCTTGACCAGGATGTGAATCTGGGCCCATAGTAGAAGAGGATGGAGAGAAAATTGAGGAGTGTAAGAGGACTCCTCGATAGCCTAACTGGCTAAAGTATTTGGCCGGACATTGAGGGAACTGGGTTTGATCCCAGTCAAGGTGAATGATTTTTACACTCTGAAATTGCTGCATTGTAATGTTTATTCATTGTAAGAATCCTGGCAGAATGTTAGACTCAGTAGTAACTAATAGTTTTAATATTTCGTTGAAAGTACTTCCTTAAAAAATTCTCAAACAATTCATAAATGTACACAATGTAGCATATTTACTTACATCTCACATGTGGTGCTGCTGTGAAACTTATATGCATTGGGCTAATGAGGATTTCGCCCCTCTGCTAATACATAAATACATTGTGTCTCTCTTGATAAACTTGGAATCTAAAAACTTACATTCAACCTTAAGAAGTTGGAGAGTGCCTTTAATACAAATGTTGATGATATGAAAAAATATTAGAAACTTAACATTACATGAAAAGTTAAAATGATAATAATCTCATAGGATTTAAAAAGAGAAGATTGTCAAGCAGCAGTACTTTGAAACCTAAAGTAGTGTATTATGGAAATAGGGCAGCTGAAAGGCTGTTCTGGCCCACCTCCAAATGAGAAGATGATACGAGAATAGAGGACACAGAGAGTGGATTTCGTAAGTGCGTAATGAGTTCAAAATAATTTGTTCATGTGCTCCTAAATGACTAAAGCTTAATGGACATGTTAAGAAGTGGATAATAAGTCAATGGAAGAACGGGATTACACTTTCAACAAAGCTCTGGGACAACATCATGGTTTGAGTGAATCATGAAGAGAAGTAGTCTGTGGTTATGTAACACTTCTACAGTAACAAAAAACTTCCACTTACTAAACATTGAAAAAGCTGATTATTAAGTAACAATTCCATTTTCTTCATTTTAAGTGTAAACATTAAAATACTTGGACCCTTTTCTTTATGATCCAAGTAATTTTTATACATTCTCACCTGAAAGATAACAGTGCATCTTCTATGGATTGGGAAATACAGTAAATGAATTTTACAGTTTATGGATTCCAACTGAATTCATATCTGGATTAAGAGATATAGTTTAAAAGTTACACGTGCATAAAGACTTCATTCATTAGAACACACCTAATTTCTTTCTAGTGGCATTTCTTCACGTAGTAACACTGATTAGTGATTTATGATACTACTTCATTAATATAAATAAATACAACATAAGCAGAAGTGGCATTATCATCCTACCCCTTTCTAAAAATATTTAATGAAACTGTCATGGGTTTTGAATACTCAAAACCGAATATGGATCACATATCAACATAACTTATAGAAATTAAATTTTATGCCTCAGATATAAGGAACTTATCTCAAGTATCAGTGGAAATGGAAATCAAAGAGCTGAACTAACCATTAATTAGCATGTATGAAAGCATATGCTTCTATTTAGATATAAGATTTTTAAGGTTAGATTTGAACTTAATTTATATAATTCATTTTCAGGAAATAAATGAATTGTATAAATTTAAAAATTCAATTATGTGAACTTAAAGCAGTCCAAAAAATTACAAGTTTAAATTTTAAATGAGAAAAATTCTACTTCAACAAGCCTAAAAGTTATTATGCCCAGCACCAAATTAAGGAATTCCCACCTGTCATTGCCAGGAAGTTCAATAACCCCTTACAAATCCTTTATGACAACTGGGGGGTAGTATCAACCCAGTTGGGTACCACGACCCTAGATGAATGAGTAAACAATGGATTGGCAAATAATGGGCAACACAAACACTGGTTGTCATCAGGATATTTGACTGCTATTAGTAGAATGTCATTAGCTTCATTTAGTCGTAATAATGGCATTTTACACTTAAAAATTCACCTCTTAGCATTCCTCCATAAAATGCAACAGACCACAACAACAACAATAAGGACAAGGCAGGCTCCGGATACACTCCAAAAAGCTATTTGAAGAGGTTCATTAGGTTCCCACCAGTACTGCAAAGAAAGGAAAATCCACTTCAGTCAGAAATATGATTATCTCTCCATAATACATAACGACCTAACTTAAAAACTTTGGCCAAGTCATTCTATTGCAGTATTCAAAATATGAATAATATTCAGCTGGGGCTTACTTTCTTACCCAATTATAAGATATAATAGACTTGTCGAAAAAGTATCTGACCTTGAATTTTCCCATGCACGGTAGGTAGTATGCTACTTCATGGTGCACAGTGGAAGGAGACAGCTTAAAGTATAGGGTCAAATCATTTCTCCATCTTCGAGTGAGCCAGTCGCTACGTGCTGGCCACCCCGAGTGAGTTTCCATCATCATCTCACGTGTGCATTGTTTCCTCTCTCAAGATGACTGAATGAGTTGATTTTGTTGGGTCATCCATCGGTTGGTTATCGTTAAGTCATCTTGAGAGAGGAAGCGATGCACATGTGAGATGATGAAGGTAACTCACTCGGGGCAACCAGCACGCAACAACTGGCTCACTTGAAGGTGGAGAAACGATTCAAGCATACACATTAAAGATGTCTCCTTCCACTGTGCACAGTGGTGCCACCTCAGCAATACTACTGTGCACTGGGAAATTCAAGAAATACATTTTCAACAGGCCTTTATGCCAGGCCATTATGAGAGTGAACCAGAACACAATAAATTCCATATGGTATAGTAAATACACATATGGGCAGGCCCTGAACCTATTATAACACCTTTTTAATTAAATTGTAGTATTTCATTTCAAAATAAAAAGAAATTTGACATTTTATTCAAACTTTCAAGGGTAAGTCAGGGTCATAATAAAAATAATTAGATGTAGATTACAATCCCTCAGTTAGAGCATCAAGTTGGCAGCACACTTGCATGCCAATGTAAGATGCCAAATTCATAATAAAATGTGAAATAAGTTCTCTACCTCTGTAACAGGAGGATATGTTGGCACTAAAATTCCAATAACAGTGGGAAGATATTCAGTCCAAAAGGCACACTCAGTTTGTCGATAATTCATCATCACACTTGAGTTAAAAGTTGTGTTTATATTGAGATAATTCAGGGAGCCAGGACGAGCCACATCAAAATGAATACCCAGAATTTGGGTGGATGTTGGGTTGCTGAAAAGGAATTAAAAATATTAAACTGACAATAGAATCTATAAGTTAATAATTTAATTGAAAGGCACGTTTTAATAGTTCATGCATTAGTTTTATTTGCATACTTTATATGACTATTTATTGGTTAAAAATACGAGGCGTATTCTTAAAGTAAGTACCGTTTGCTTATATTTAAATATTGGCACTTCAGAACACAGTTTTGCTCCTGCAGCGCCATCTACTGATTCATTGAGAAGCTATAGCAGCATTTGTTTTGTTTCAGAAGTCATTTGCTTGTCCGTGCATGCAAACAACAATGTCCGCGACAATCGTTGATCTCGCCAGCTGTAAAGTGCGTTCTGTCATACGATTCTTGTATGCAAAAGGATTGTCGGCTGCTGAAATTCATCAGGAATTATGCCTAGTTTATAAACCTACAGTTATGAGTGAAGGAAAGGTTAGACAATGGTGTTGTGATTTTAAAAATGGACGAACAAATGTCCATGATGAAGAGTGAAGTGGTAGGCCCAGTATTCTGACTGATGAAATTGTTTCGCAAGTGGAACAAAAACTGCGATGTGATCGTCGATTGACAATTAATGGCCTGACTGAACAATTTCCTCAACTTGGACGCACTACTGTCTACAATATTGTTACGGAAAACCTCGGATACCACACATTGCGTGCAAGGTGGGTACCGAAAATGCTCACCGACCACCACAAAGAGCAAAGGATGTCCAGTAGACGAGAGTTTCTGGGTCGTTGGGAACTCTTTAAACCACCCACCGTACAGTCCTGACCTTACACCCAGCGACTACTTCCTCTTCTTGCACTTGAAACAGTGGTTCGGTGGACAATGTTTTGAAACCGAAGAGGAACTCAAGAATGGCGTTGTCGATTGGTTCAACCCTCAGGTGGCAAGTTTCTATGCAGAGGGGTTAAAGAAGCTGGTGCAGCGGTACGAAAAATGCTTAGAAGTGAACGGCGATTATGTAGATAAGTGAAGTAGGTTTGTAGCTAACTAAAAGTGCCACTAAAATGTGTTTCATATGAGTATATTTTTTCCTGTGACCAAACGGGCCTTACTTTATGAACACGCCTTGTACAACAAATGCAAAGCTTCCTGGCATTGATCACATCTAAGGTAAAAATATATTTAATACTCATTCCACACTATAGACCTCAAGTTGGGATCTAACTACAGAATATGCACACTTTTAGTTTTAAGATGATATAAATTGTGATATTGAAAGCCTTTTTTATTTGAAACAAGCAATCATTTTCACTAAATTACAAAAAAATTAAATTGGCTCATTTTAAAAAAAAGTATGAACAGCACAAGACATTGGACTTAATTTTTTTTAATTATACAAGGGCTCCTGAAATTATGCCTTACTCTTTGGATTATACCTACTTTAATCAGATCATTGACCATGGCAGAACTCAAATTTATTTTTGTGAATTGCCAAAGTTGTAAAGTACTATTAGCTTACATAATAGTCAACCCATGGATTAGTACTTAGAGGTGAGGATAAGGCTCAGTCCAAACAAAACTTAGACACATAAAATTCACAAAATCAAAGTGAGAAGGTTTGCATCCTTTCCTGGGCCATCAGTCAAATTGCCAGAAAGTTCTGGTAAATGTCCAGATGAAGGTGCCACTTAGTTATTTGATGCCATTTTCGAAAGGCATTATCCATGATTTGTACTAGAGAGACACTTGTCAGTAACTGAATACTCTACCCACAAGGTTAACAGCCCCAAAAACCATGGATTTCAAACAGTAATGGCATATTGAGGTATATTTTTAGAGGTATATATTTTTTAGACACATTACTTCTTTATCTATTGTTATCTTTACACCTTGAGTGATAACCATTCGATCAAACTTCCTTTATTAACGAAGTATCAATGTTTCAATCCAATCCGCATGCAATTGGAGTGGACAGTAATATTCTCTTTTTCCCAATCACTGGATAAAATTGGAATAGAAATCCAAAGCCAAATTTTATACAAGGTTCTTTCAGACTATATTTTACATACAATTGAATATGATATGTTTTAAAACTAATAAGTCAACATCATTGTATGCTGTAGTGGACTTCATCAAAACATGACAGATTCAGAGTAACCAATATAAATTATGTTTTGAACTGAACAATATGAAGTTTGTATACTATTATCTTTAAACTCAAGCTATCCTCTGTGTAAGTCCATGTTAATTGTTTTCCTAGGCTGTGTGGTTTGTTATCAACTTACAACAATTATCAAACTCTGCTAAGCTTTTACCCGTGACATTGCATTTCTCCTAATGCTGTATTAGTCTAAGAGAGATTTTTCATAAGTTGATCCAAAATCTCCTTAAGCTTTGCAAGGAAAATAATTACAATGATGTCAGTTTGGTCATAAGGATACTGTTATGTTTTGATGTTCCTTTGAATTTTGCTCATATCATTAAACATTTAAATCTTAAATAGGGTTGAAAATAACCATAATGAAAAGGTCAGACTTTCCTATAGTGTTGGAAAAGGTTTGTGTAAGCCTCATCTCTTACTAGACTGCTGTTTAAGTTTCAGCTATATCCATCACAATGTTTCACTTCCATAGTCGATTGAAGTGACAAACTTTTATGTAGAAAAATAAAAAAATAAGTTTCATTCTGGGATTAAACACAGCTGAGTTAGATGAAGTTCATGGCACATTTCCTCCTGAGTTGCGACTGTTTATAATGTTAATGAGTTTAAATGTGGCTGTACATCCACAAATGAAGATCATCATTCTGGAAATCCAGTGGAAGTGACTTTGTCCGAAATAATAGAAAAAATCAATGATGTGGTTTTGAGTGATCGAAAAATCAAAGTTTGTAAAATAGTTGAGGCTGCAGGCATATCACAAAGTACAATGTTTTCAATTTTGAACCAAAATTGGCTTTAAAAAAATCTCGTCAAAGTGGGTGCCATATTTGCTCTCAGTGGAGAATAAATCAATTGTGAGGTCGAATTGGAGGCTGGTTTGGTGCTTTTCCATTGCAATCCTAATGAGTTTCTGTGTTGATAGACAACTGTGGATGAAACATGGATACACTAATACACTGCAGACATAAAGAACAGTCGAAACAGTCATTTTCCAAAGGAGATCTACCTCCAAATAATGCAAAGGCGGTGAAATTGGCTGACAAGGTGATGCTCTGGTTTTTTGGGATGCACAAAAAATCACCTTAATTGATTACTTTCAAAAAGGACAAACCATGCATGGAGAGAATTAGGAATTGTTATTGCATCCAATTGAGTGAAGAAATTAAGAAAACCATCCTCATTTGACAAAGAAAAAAATTCTCTTCCATCAAGATACACATTTGCACAGGTGCAAATCTATGCAGTTTTTGATGGCAAAAATTATGGAATTAAATTTCAAATTATTACAATATACAGCAGTTTCACCAGATTTGGCCCAAGGGAATTTTTGAATTACCAAACTAGAAGAAATGCCTCAGCGGTAAACAATTCACATCAAATGAGGTCACTGCCAACACAAATGCCTCTTTTGAGGGCTTTAAGATATCATACTTTTTGGATGACTTGAAAAAGTTGGAGAAATGCTGGGGAAAGTTTATCGAGCTCAAAGAATATTTTGTTGAAAAATAAAAAAATCTATCCAAAATAATTTGTCTTTCCATTTTTTCCTAAGGACTTACTGAATAAAACACTTATAAAGTATTAGCAGACTTTGATTTCAGAGAGTTAGAGCAGAGAAAGGATTATTAGGGTTTATAGAACCTTTCAAACTACCCTCATATTATTGTAGTTAAAAAAATCAAATTTCCAACACACTAGGCTACCTTTCAACAGGGCATCTCCTGAAGTGCTATTTTCACAATAATAAACTAGCAAATATCCAAGATCTGCACTCAACAAGGGTAACTAATTTGAAAGGGGTAAGGTACTTTTTGGCGAAATTTTTTAAATGTAATGAGATTTTTAAAAGTAAGTTGAAACACGCAATAACAGTCAGAATTTTCAAAGAATTTTGGCCCAATTGATTTACATGACCTTATTGCAGAATTATATGAATGAATGCAGTGCATAACCAGAATAAATTAAGGTGTAGTTTTACCGCCAAAAATATACCAACTTAACTTCCAAGTGTTAATGCTGCCTCAAGTTTTATCAGGGATTCACCCTTATTGTTTAATACTTTCACAAAATATTTTTATAATCCTTACCCTTCACGTGCAAAATTGCTGAACGCCTTCATGAAAAAATGACTCATGTTCCGATCATTATCCGTCCAAAGGTGTTTATCCAACCTGGACCTCTTGGGAAAGAACTCTGCAAAGCAAATAAAAATGCATACATAATATGCCATCATTTTTTTGTAGCTTCCTTAATAGCATAGCAAAATATTAAGTTCTAAAATACACTAAAATTAACTGCAGCGGAGGTCATTACTGCTAATTATTAGGAATGTTTGAGATGAGATAACAGAGAGAACAACATTTTTACAACATTGTACCAATTATTAAAGCAACAAACCTGGATCCATGAATGGAGAACCTGTGAGGAGATGGTGCTCTATGTCATGAGGAACTCTTCTCCAAAAAGGAAGCCTATGAGCCTCAATTGTGGTATTCAAGACATATAAATAAACTGGCACATTCTTTTCTACTAGTAGCTTTGCAACTTTATCATTTGGAGCACGAAAGAAGAAATCTGAAAGCATCTGCAAAAACAATGTATCAGTCAATACAAAGATGTAGCATTAGTAGTCAATTACTCATACAGTCAATAATTAAAAACTGAAGGCATGAAAATTGTTCAAATATTGTCCTATATTCCATGTAACAATTTGAATATTTGCTAGGATGAACTTAAGCACACAGGTTATAAATACAGAGTAAGAGGGTAGTTTGAAAGCTGGATGGATTCATCACCAGATGTCAGCACTAGCACAACTTTCCCACATAGTAATAGGTAATCCTTCATGAATAAACACGTAATGCATTAGTGGTCTGCAAAGAGATCTGTGATGTGGATGCAAATTCTTTCAAGCCACCAAAATCAGGCAATGGAAGCCTTTCACTTAACAAAATACTTACATTAATGTACTCCTCCCTGATGAGGGTGGTATTCTGCGGGTCAGGCCAGTGGGTATACATATACTTAATTGCATTGTATATTCCATCGGGATTTAATGTGTAATTATACCGCAAGACAAATTCTTTAACTTTATTGTCAAAAAATGCCTCATTAATGTCATACCATGGTGCTAATGACTCGTTATTAACTGAAATAATAAAAAATATTTGAATTTATAACTCAAATACATCACTATAAATAGTTAAATTCCTTAAAATAGGTTGGTGAAAATGTATTTTTTACTCATAAATTAGAGAAAGACTATAGAGGAAGGTTGAATGCCTGTAGATTCAAGAGTTTATCGGTAGAGATACAATGTATGTAAGTATTAGCAGAGGGGTGATATCCCCATTAGCCCAGTGTACACTAGTTTCACAGCGGCACCACATGTGAGATGCAAGTAAATGTGCTACATTGTATATATTTACGATTTATTTGGGAATTTTTTAAAAAAGTACTTTCAACAAAATTTTAAAAATCTATTGCTTACTACTGACTCGAAACAGTGAAATCATCAAAATTTATAATAAAGGTAACTATAATCTATGCCTGATGTGGGGAAACTTATGTAATAGTAAGTATTTTGACTGCAGTTTGAGTCTTATAGGTTGAATTTACACCCATAATAACCTCGGCCTACAAGAATATGCTGGCTAATTTTAGAGCAAATTTTGGAGTTAAAAAAGTGTGACTTATGGGCTGGGAAATATGGTACTTTACCTACAGCACAATTTTCTCACCTAACCACCCATGTTTCCTGAGTCCAAATGTAAAAAGCAACCCTTTTCATTTGACTATGCATAGACAAATTGAGCTTCTTACGGCCTCTTTTTAGACTGACTTATTAATTAATATCGTCAGACTGATTATGCAATCAGAAGTTCTTTTGAAGGTCAATATCAGGATTTTTATTTTCTTTTGCAACGTTTATAAGCAGCATAACATGTTGCAGAAATATTATCATAATTTAAATAACATATACTGATGGTTGAAAAACAGAAAGTGATCATAATATGAATGGTTAGCAATTGCTTTTGCATCTACTTAATGTCTTCAAATTACGAAAGTGGCTCAGATGAAATTAATAGCAGCCATTACAAACATACAATTTGATATTGCTAATTATTTACTTCAAACTTGATGGATTTATCTTTCATGAACAGTCAAATAGAACATTTCATATTCAATGACGTTCTATTAGTCACCTTACACTTAAGCCAAATGAAATAAGGACTAACCTCTGAATTATTTCTAGATATTCTTACAAGAAAATGTAGAGGTAAGCAGTTGTGATACTCACAAACCATGTAAGAAGCTTCATCGTGAGTAACCCCACTCATATAAGCCAAATTGGGCCTGAAAGCTCCACTTTTAATTAGATTCTCTGGAGTGTCTGTAATGAATTTCCAATCATCATGTCGCCATCCTTCATACCAACCATCTGGTGGGTGAGTGAAGTTAACATCAAGAACAGGGCCCCATGGAAATGTTCCCACTTGAGGCTAAAAAATGGAAGCATATTTTAATCAACCTATCACATTAAATAGAATTATTATTAAGAATACACATGCACAGTAAAAATGTAACCCCCTTTAATGGGATTAAATCCTGAGTTATATTTTCAAAGCTTTAATAGTCTGGAAAAATTTCTACTGATTTTCAGTGGGACTGAAAACCTTTATTGAAATATTTATGTTGGTCATTTCAAAATGAGTTTCAAACCTAAATAGACATTAAAAATGAGACCCCTGTGAGCATAAACTATTGTGATAGAATGGAAAAAGAGAAATGTTTGCATTGTACCATTTAATATCTGGAAACTTATTTTGCACTTACAATGACATTCACCATTTTGAAATTACAATGATATTTTAATTAGCATTTTTCAAGAAAAGCACAGATATATAAAAATTATATAAAAATACACATTTTCCATTTGATTGACTGAACACAACAGCAAAATCAAACATCCTTTCACAAGTTATAATAAATATCATGAATGCCATCAAGTCAATGCTACTAGTGTAATACTAAACTACTCTCCCCTATTCATGAAGTATTTCCTCTTGTGGAATTTCAACTGACCAATTAACCTATCAATCTGATTCATTACAAAAATTATTTTATAATCTAATGACAAAAAAGCATCATACTTACCACAAATTCTGTGTTTCCAATTTCATAAAAATTTCTACCTTGCCTCAAGCAATTCACTAACTTCCAAGATGATTCAGTAGAGCAGCCAAGGAGATTACCAAAAACTATACTAGTATTTTGAGCTCTGTACTTATCAAGAATTAAAGCCCAGTCAGCAACGGGTGAACCACTCTGAAATTGAAAGATAATTATACAAAATTATATTAAGTATATGAACTAGAGATCCACCTAAACATAAAATTGGCTGAATACTGATTTCAATTACACAGCCAAAGGTTTTGGCTAATTTCTGATTAATCAGCTCATTACTGACTTATTTCTTCACTCTTTAGTAGGAAAATTTTATGCTTACTTGACTTCATTTTCAAGACTAGAATAATGTATTATCTTCAGTTAGTTGAATTTACAAATAAAGGGTATTGCGAAATTCTATTAGGGATTCTATTAATTTAAAATATCAGCTAATGCATCGTAAAAATGAATGATTATATTCAAAATGGTTTCAAATGGGCCCAAAGATGGACCATGCCAAATTCCATTCAACGATATAGCAGAAATCTAGCAAGTGCTATTAGAGGATTAAATCCTCTTCAGTCAATGGCAATCATTTCAGCCAAATGCCTAAATGCCCAAACCTCCATTTATGATTTCGGAAGTAAATTAATTCCTGCTTGAACACAGTGGGCAGATCATCTACAATATTTATACAACTATTACTGTCCGGTAAGACATTTTACCTGGAAAATGAACTGAACACACAGTGACCTTGCTTAACAATCACCTGGCAGTGTATAACTTGCTTAGTGAGTAAAAATATTTGTACCAAAAATGACTCGGTTAACAAGTGACTTTTCGCATAACAACTGACAAGGATAGGGACATTCCCAGAATGACTGCACACCTGGTACTTCAGCTTGTGTTTAGCATTCATTCCTCTAGCATCTTAGTGTATCTAGTAATCACACATTTTTTCCAACTTGTGTTCAGGCTTATTATTAGTGATTCTTTGGTGCAAAGTTTAAATAAAACAGTTTCTGGTGTGACTTGGTGGGAAATCTTCAAATTGAAATTGACAAAATAAACAACTTGGCTTTTCCATATAAAAAATTTTTATTTATGACCTAGGCTTCGTTATGGTATAACATCTTCAGGTCAATACAATCTGAAGACGTTATACCATAATGAAACCAAGGTCGTAAATAAAAATTTTCTATTTGGAAAAGCCAAGTCATTTATTTTTCAATTTCAATGCAAAGTTAAATAATATTTGGTGCATAGTTTTTAAAATGACCCAAAAAAATCCCCAAGAACAAAGTGATAAGAGAATAAAAATAGCTGTAGAAATTATAAGTAAAATCATTAGAAATCTGGAGCAAGGTGTGGGCATGGCTGATTTAGCATGCAAATACAATCAGTCCACACAAGCAATTTGCATTTTCTTCAAGAATAAGGACAGCTTTAAGAAGATAAATGTTTCAAAGGGAGTTAAACGAAAAGCAATTGCAATGCAACACCATTAACAAGAATATCATTTGTGTGAGGGAGAAAGAGATCTTTGCTGACCTCATTTAATAAGACACCAGGATGGTCAATAGTCAATGAAGTATTTAAGCCATGGCTATGTGTGGTTTGAGATGTTTACAAGAAGAACCAGAATCCAAGCAATTGTGAGGTATAGTGAAGCAGTAAGCGCTTAGTCCAAGGCAGCAGAGAACTTCATTGATGACTTTAAAAAGATCATAGGTTCTTATGGTAATCTGCTCCAACAGATTTTTAATTTTGACGAGAGGTCTCTTCTGGAAGAAGATGACGATGCAAACCTGTATGTATACACATAACAGTAGAGGAGAATGCATTGCCCAGCCACAAGCCAATGAAAGGCCATCTCACACTGCTTATGGTAGGTGATCATTTGAAAATTTAACCCCTACTTGTTTACCATTCAGAAACTCTATGAGTCTTCTCGAAGTGTTTAAATCCCAAACAGCAGGCTAAATATCATGTGGAGGTCAAGGGAAACTGTTGCGTCATTCCGTGTGTATATAGTATCACCATAATACGGCAGTGGCAATACACACCAGAGATTTATTTAATAATAATTCTGAGTTGCATTTACAATATTTTGAAGCATTAGCAAAAACAAACATCTCTAGACAGCTTTATCATGAAAAAGAACAAGGAATGTATCATAAATAATAAACTATTTATTTTGATTCATTTTTAATTTTACAAATCCAGTTCACATTCACAGTTGCTTCAATTCCGCATTAGAAGAAACAATGTACATGATCCACAATACTAAACAATGTATACTAAATTTCTTTCTAATTAATAAACCTTGTCCATAATTTTTTTCAGCATGGACTGCACTGTCGTACTCTCCATTAATTTATATTTGAAAAGGTAGTTCACTAACTGAGTGTTTCAATTTATGAGAAAGATAAGGGAAAGAATTATGTTCATTTTATCAGGTTTCATTGTATTTAAATTGCAACAAATGAATGCAAATCAGAAATCCTTGCAAGCAAAGATACACTTTCCAATCACCTGAAGAAGCATGCCAAGATTTCAGAAAAATCATATCAAATAGATCATACATATATGGCTGCGTAGATCATACATACTTACTTGGTGCCCAAATTAATGTCCAAACAGATTTCTTTCACTAGCCAGATCACATTTAGTAGGTTTTAATGCAACATTCTTGAGAAGGTTAAGGGCAAATATGAGATGGAAGCAGTCTGGGATGTGGAAGACCAAAGAATGAAAAACATATAGTGAAACACAAAAGTGAATGCAGGATGTCACTCATCAAGTCAACCTTGAGCTTAGTTAACTCATAGGATAAGCTTTCTGATGCTGGTAGCCCATGAGAAACTAGGACTTGAAAGTTGGGGCAAGTTCCTCCCATTGATTGGCTGCTCCCCAACCAATTCATCTTCCTTGGCATAGTACATATATAATTTACTCCTCAAACTCACATATAATACATCCCTTTGATTTACTCAATAAATTAAATGTTTATGGAAGGGATAGTTGGATTAAACGTATTAAAAAAATAATATATTCACCTGGGCTATCACTCTGGCGACAAGATGGTGAGTTTTAGGAGCCACCATGAGAAGGCCAGCAGAGGCTGCTCCAGCTCCAGGTCCAAAGAGAGTAATTAGGTTTTTATCACCATTGAAGTACTCTATGTTATCACTGACCCAATTTAGAGCCATTGACTGATCTAATATGCCATAATTCCCAGGTGAGTTTTCATCGGCTGTACTCAGGAAACCTATAAGCAGAGCATACATTATTGAATCATTTTAAAATCTTCTACCAATGCTACAGAGAAAAAGATAGACTCTCCATAACCCTCCTGTAACTTTATATCGACCTCCGCCAATAAATTGTTAGGCAGAGGTTGAATTTCAACACTGCATACTGCTCACAACATGTTGCCTCCATCCCCATTGCGTGGTTTGCAGTTACATTCCTTATTAACATTGCCATAGGCAAAGTGAACATGTGTTCCCTTGCAACAGCTGTTGCTGATGCAACATTGTAGTCAAATCAATAAAACTTATACCACTTTTTATATTATATAAAACTTTTATATTACACATTAAACTAACCATGTAGCATCAAATGAAATTTTTCACAAAAAATCATGCCAATGAAAAATTTATGATCACTCTTTCAGGAACAGCCCTCATATGTCTTTTTTAATATCAAAGCAACATTTATACAACTATATACACCTTGAATGATTACGCTTTCCATCAGAATAATTGCAAACTAAGATAATATTATTCCTTTTCCACTACCAGGCAATTCTCCATACCAAAGTCTCTCTTCAACCATCCAACACATGACACATGTATGTCAGGAGTTTTCAGCTCTAGCTGTGAGGGTAGGCTGAAAACTAATGCACACATGCTTGTAGACCACAAACAAAAACAAATGGCAAGATCGGGCAAAAAGTACATTAAAGTACAATTCTTAAGATTCAAAATCATATATTTATTTTTCAACATAGTCACCACTAAGGTTAACACATTTCTCCCAACGCATAACAAGTTTTTCATTCCGTCACTGAAAAACTCTTCTGACTTTTCTTGAATCTAGGAATAGACAGCTGCCTTCACCTCATTGTCTGAGGTGTAATAATTACCCTTGAGGTGTCTCTTGAGTTGATAAAATTGATTGAGTTAATAAAAAACTAAAAATCGCAAGGCACAAGATCGGGGAATAAGGAGGGTGTGGAATCGGTTCAAATTTCAGGTTTTGCAGAGCCTCTCCAGTTGTGAACAAGGTGTGTGGATAAGCGTTGTCATATTGCAAGATTATTGGCACCAGGCTGCCTTTAACACAACCAACTCGATGTCAGAGGTGTTTTATGGTCTGTATATAATGAGAAGAATTTAGTGTCCCCCCCCATTCCAGAAAATCGGTCACATAAACTTGGTGAGCATCCCAAAACACAATCAAAAGAAGTTTTATCAGCAATTATGGCTTTTCCAGGCTCGCAACCACGAAATTTTACTACCCATCGATTTACAGTAGACCTATTAACAGCATCATCACCATAAACAGCCTTTAAATGATGATGAATCTCTGCAGGCGTCACTTTTTCAGCAGTTGAAAATTAGATAACAGAATGCTGTTTCACTTGCATTGACATGGCACTAGAACATGTCTCCATACTTTCACTTCTCAAAATACACTGGATGAATGAAATGACCTCAAAGTTGCACATGCACCACATACCACCAGGAGTGCTTCTGAAGGTCATTTGATTGTGGTTTAAAAGCAAGTGTGCATTAGTTTTCAGCCTACCCTCGTTTTATTATACAGATTCAAAGCAGTTATGAGAAATGATCTCAATACACACAATGCAAGGCTCCTTTAAGCATATTGATAAGCAGTAACTTTATCAGGCCCCTACTGTTCTTATTACCACTCTTGATAAAGATTGATTGCTTAATGTCCCATTAAATATTGAAGCATAAGGTACATATGCTCTACATGAATGCCCAAAACTATTGCTTCCAATGATATAATTTCTTCCTCTATACGAGAACTAACAGACATAATATGGGGATATGGATAGAGTGGGAAGCGGCACTAAAGATTCATCACCAACTGGGAACAATTAAATTTGCAAGTATGTAATTTAGAAGAGACTGACTCCAACATAAGCCTGAAGTTAACCTTGTATTGCAGAGTTGATCTCTCTTCAGTTCACCTTAGAGGGCACTGCAGTCGCCTAAATATGGATATTGATTCAGACCAATCATGTCTGCTTATTCCCTTGATACCACTTTAAATTTAAACCAGCAGCTTTGAATATTGGTAGTGTGTGGCATTAGTAGGAATACTTCTTTCCCCAATTCACTTCCTGGTGTATGGAATATTACCCTGGAAAACCACTTTAGAGTATCCAATGAGCCTGTCAGCTTGATGGTGGTAAGTTAATCCATATAATGGGATTAATTTCCTCTCAAAATACTTATTTGCTAGTGATCTGATACTATTGTTGTCTAAAGAGGCCACCACAACTCAGCAGAAGAAGAGAACAACTATTAGGTTAAGTCCTTGTATCCAATGAGGATACAAACGCTTCTAGTGTGGGGAACAAGGAGATAATTTGAGGGTATCCAGACTCTTCCAGGCAGTAATTAAAGGCCAATTTATTTATGATCTTTAAAAACTTGACATTTAATCTTGCTTGCACAGAAATCTGCCATTTGAATAATTTACCCTTTTCAACCAATATGCACTTCATACACGTATTTCCAATAGACAATTCAAGCTAGAAAATCCTTCAGATTTCAAAGCTCATTAAATTCACATTATTATTACTTAATTACTGGATGCATTTCAAACAAGTGAATCCACATTATAGTGGCAGAGGCAACATTGGAAAAGTTACTCACATGATTCAACAAAAATATCTTCCTTCAAGAGGACAGGCACTGTGGTTGATTGATTTGCATAATATTCAATCAAACCTACCACAAAATTATTAAAGCCACACTTTGGCTGATAATACAGTGATACAAATGCCTTAGTGCATCACAGGAGAAGGAATGTTGCATGTATCAGAGATTCATTAGCCAACACCATTGGAAAAAAGAGCAACCTGGTTGGCAGATAACATTGCCTGGTAAAATCTGCAGTCATACAATGAATATCCTTTAAAAGTTGTTTTTAATTCCTATAAGATGGCAACTGTGACATAACAAGGAATGCAGAAATGAGAGTGAGAGAGTTCTTGCTATGTGAAAATGACAAATATTAGAGATAATTCACAATGAAGCAATACACACCAAGAGCTCCCAGCCGGTAGTTTATTGTTACAACTATGACATCATAAAAAGCTGCAAGCATGTGGCCAGGAAAAAGGTTTGAAGCACCATGCAAGAATTCTCCTCCATGAATGTAAACCATCACTGGAAATTTTACAGGAACACTGGTAGATCTCTAAAAATTAAGATAAGGCATGAAATTTCAAAACCTCAACATAGCTTTCACTTTCTTCAGAGGAAAAAGAATATTTCTCTTGGGAATCCGAATGTAGTTTTTATGCAAGACTACTTTAGTGACAAAAATTGCATTGGACTACTATGTTTCAAAATTATACGGTTGAAAATGGACTATTCACTGCTTTCAACAAGATTTCTATGACATGTAATTCTTCAACAACTCTTAGAATTATTGGAAAAATATTTAATTCTAAAAACAATTTTTATCAAAAATATGATGATGTAACACTATTAAAAATGCAAATATTACATTCAACCCATATAATGAGCATCAATGACTAATTTGAAGGTGATTCTAAACTTTGTTGATTAGACATGATTAAATATAAAGCTAAAAATCTTATCTCGGGACAAAAAAGTAGTTTAATGTTAAATAACCAATAGCACCTGGCTTTTTTCTCTCCTCATTAAATACAAGAAAACTATCATACAATTTTGCAAAATTAATATTTCCTTGATATGTAAAAAGTATAAGTCCTCATGCCATACATTCCTATAGCCTTTCTGACAGGGATGCCTACACATAAGCACATAGATATACAAGTTTTGAAATAATAAAATTTAGAAATATGGAAAAGGTGCCTTATTGAAAAGAACATATTGCGCATCACATGACTAGTTCTTATCAACCATAGGTAATCTACTGGTTAAGTTAGGTATTGGATGGACCCAACTATCAAATAACTATCTCGTCTCTCCTCGTTAAAGACAACCTCCTCAAGATCAACGACAAGCTCCTCTTCATCTTAGTATACTTCCTTCCTCCATTCTGTACAACATGCCTATCTATCCTATCCTTACTTCCTAGCTTGCCCAACATTCTCACCTCTTTACTTCTATTCCCCATGCAGAAGGCCTATCCTCCCTCCGACACTATCTTTCTCTACGCCCCCCACCCCAGTGCCCCTTGACTGAATTTCTCCTCAATCTAGCCACGGTCGTCCTGACCAAAAATGCATTCTCTTTCCAAAACTGTTTTTATCTCCAAACGAAAGGGCAGCGATGGGAACGAGGATGGCGCCATCGTACGCCAATCTCTTCATGGGCCACCTTGAAGAGAATTTCCTTTCACAGCAACCCTTCCAACCTCTTTTCTGGGTCCGCTACATTGACGACATTTTTATTCTCTGGACACACGGCTCTGAGTCTCTTGACAATTTCTTATCGGCCTTAAATTCTTCTTTCACTGTTAAATTCACTTCTTCCATTTCAGACTCCACCATCTTGACACAGACATCTCAATTCACAATAACAAATTCACCACTTCAGTACACATCAAAGCCACTAATCATCAACAATATTTACACTATACTAGTAGTCATTTTGCGAACTCACAGTTTGCGAACAACCCACTGCTAATCAATATGCTTTGCATCCACCTTTCTTACCTCCTTATGATTCCTCCCAATAATTTCCACTTCTAGCCCACCCCCCATCCTCATTTGTTTTCCTTTTGGTCCATTTCATTTTCTCCATCCTTCTCCATGCCCACATTTCAAAAGCCTCCAATCTTCATCTATCCTCCTGCTTCAGTGATCGAATTTCTGCACCATACATAACTACACTCCATATCAAAGTTTTAATGAGCCTTTTCTTGACATTCTTACACAATGTCCCTGTCATCAATTCCCTCCTCCTTGTAAAAGCCTCTTCACCTAACGCAATTCTTCTCCTCATGTCCCTACTCATTTGACCATTTTGGTCCAGAGCACTTCCAAAATACATGAACTGTTCCACCCACTGCATTACCTTAATTTCAATTACATTTATTCTCATCTCATACCTATTTCAATGAATTTATAATAATACCTTGCAAAATTTACTCAGCTATTCTTGAAATCCCTTGACTGACTGACAAACTGGAGCTTGGTCATCAGCTAACTGATTTTATGAATTGTCCACTGACTTTCCTACCTCCAGTTCTTCCCATACCTCTTTAATCATTTCCTCCACATATATGTTGAACAGCACCGGTGATAATGGACAACCCCACCTTACACGTCTTCCTAACACTTATCCATCCGGACTCTGTTCCTCACTCGCACCTTACCAGTTTGAGACATGTATGGGTTGCGGGTTACCCTCCAGTCCCCCCCAATCAATTCCTATTTTTTGCAATATACTCATTACATTTTCCCAATTCACTCTATCAAATACCTTTTTGAAATCTACAAAACAGGCTAATACATACCTGATTTTATTTTATGTTACTCTCTATTAGTGATCTCATTACTGCAATGGCATCACGCGTGCCTCTCCCCTTTCTGAAACCAAATTGATCATCCCTCGTGCTGATGGTACTGAGAACAATAGTTCTCATGAAAAATGAAATAACATTAACAATAGATACTCATTTTGAAGTAGTAGCTGCTGATGCCCAAATATTCAAACATAGGCAAGTGCATATAGACAATGCCTTTCAATTCTATTCACCACTCCATGGTACCTCAAATACTCTTAGAGAGTATCTAGTGCAAAAAAATAGAGTAGGAAAATTATAACATATACAGAAATAAAAAAATGGCATCATCATTATTCATATGCATTCACTCATACAATTTACTCAGTACCAAGTGCTAGTTCAAACATAATCACTTGAAGATGCTGATGCAAGATAATCAAAGATAACCATGCTAAACAGATCACAAAATGCTTTCAATTGGCTGGGCAATTTATTGTGTACTCACAGGTGGGGTGAAGATGTTAAGATATAAGCAATCTTCATCCACCCTGGGAACACCCCTTGTGGCACCAGTGTAGCGCACAGGCTGAGGGCAAGCTGGTCCAAAATCAACAGCTTGCAAAAACCGCCAGCCCCTGTGAGCACGTGGAGGCTGTAAGAAAATTTTACATACATTTACAAAAATGATCAGAATTACAAGAGTAAAAATGTACAATTAATCACTGCAACAGCAACCATTTCAATCAATTTCTTCCAATGGAAATCAGATTGATACAGATCTCAAAAGATTACCCAAAAACTTCTTGTTAACATTTCATGCTTCAATGTCGTTATTATCTTCCTCATGGTCAATTGAAAAAAATGATCAATTTCCTTATGGCTTTATTATGGATTTATTTGCATAGCATTTCCAAAACTTCCTGTGAAATTTTCAAATTTTCCCAATGAAAAGTCTATTGATAGCAAATCATCAGCTGCCAAAGCATCAAAGCTATCACTATAACACCTTGAAACTGATGGGTTATAGTGGTAGCTTACTGTTATTGTGGTAGCTTCCTGTTAAGTGACAAGTAGATAGAACTGTTAAGTGACAAAATGCCTGAATACTACTGCATTATTATTTTAAGTCCCCTCACTAATTCCTATTTAGGATCCCTAACTCCAATGGTGACATTTCATTTTTTTAAATTTTATAAATATTTCCAGTATTTCACTTTTACCACTCTCCCAATAACTCATCCTCCTGTGTTCACAGCCATCACCCCATGATTTTCTGGAGATCCTAACTCCCTATTCTTTCCATTTTGAGAGGATTTGCACAGTATCAGCTGAGGGAAGGGAATGTGACAGCAGAAAGAATATGACTACTTCCTAGCATGACTCACCACTGCATTAATTATAGTCAGCAAATATTTCTATGCGATGCAGATGCACCCTTTGGGAGAGATCCCATTCCCTTATGTATAATCTTGAAATCTAAGCATTTTTATCCAAAAGACAATGGTGTGCATAATTTGATATAAGAATGTTTAAGGCAACTATGCCAAAAGAGGATGAGAGATCCCGTTGGAGCTAGTTGTTTCCATTAGGTGAATTCTAGCTGGGTCAAGACAAAGCTTATGGAGCAGCCCAACTCATTCTATCCTACCCGAAGGAGTTCTTTCTGGTATCCCGAAGGTATCCCCTGACTGATTAATTTTATCCAATGGAATTGGCAATTCCTCTCCCTGACACAGACAAAAGTCTATCCCTAAGATATGAATCACATGATTAAGGGCGCATGCTCACAGAGTGACTGATACCATTGGTTCTCCTAAAGAGTAAGAACAAAGACATGCTATGACAACTGATTTTTCCATAGATATCTCACATGTACATACGTAAATTAGGAAAGGAATAGACTTTTGACAGAAAAAAGAATAACGCAAGGCGATTTCACCCAATTATCCCATCCACATAACTATGTCGGATACATTTTCCATAGTCTAACATTTCCACCAATTTGTTCTGGCAAGGGCACATGGTAAAACATCAAACTCACACGGTAGCAGATAGATTACACGGATACTCAATGAACACTGTGCTTATTTAGTTAAAAAAAAGGAATCATATCTGTACATAAGGAGAAAAAACTTTGTTTATATTTTTTAAAGAGAATTTCTTGTTGTGAGAATTCACAAATATTTTCAAAAAAGGATTATAATTGATCAATGGTACATTGCAATCATTATTTTTCATTTCCAATTTTAATATTTTACGTGGACACTTTTGTAAAATTTCACTTTGATTGGTGAATTTTTAAGTTAATCAGTTAGCAAGCTGTATGGTGAGCTGATCAGCTGACACAGCTTTTACATATTAGTCTGGTCATACCCTGAATTTGTCATACATTAAACTCACAGAAAGCTTTGAGCGGACATGCATGAGAAAATAATAGGGTAAAGTTGATTGCAAATTACGACATGGCAATGTTACACATATCTTTGTGTCCAAATAGAAACATGCACACTTGCATATGGAATGTTTCTATAAGAACTTAGAAACAAATAATATTGGTATTGACAATTACCAATTCAAAGACTGATCACGTGAAAAGGAAAACAGTGAAAAAAGAATTCTTAATATGATATAGTCAATTTGAACAAACCCTTTATTCTTTCTTCCCAGCAGTACTGCACAGTGAGCAAAATTTAAAAACGTTAAAAGCAGCTAGAAATGATCAGAATTCAGGTAAAATGAAAAAATATTAGAATTAGGTCATGATTGTAAATAAACAACAGATAAAGGAAAACAAATACAAGATAATACGGATAAAAGACATAAAAATTTAAGAAAAGCAAAAAAATTGGTAAAAAATATAATAGTAAAGAAAACAATGAGTGTTCACCATGATTTTATTAGCTAAGATGACAATACGAGTATAAATATGAATACAATAGAAATGCAAATGAATGAAACATTTAGGAGGGTTTTTCGACTATGGGGTGAAAATTCGGGAGTCATTCAATAAGTTAAGAGACAAATGCTTTCATTTTAAAACTATTCAATGAATCTTCACCGTTTTTTTCAGGAGAGTTAGTGGGCAAACTTGGGATGAGCTCTGATCAGCAGTTCGATTATTTTATGTCAACAGAACCTCAAAATCTTCAGTTCACCATGGAAATTCCACTAGATAGAACGTACCTTAGAAGAGCAGCGCTCTGTCATTAGATTTTGAGTGGCAGAAGTTGTAAAATTAAGTGAAATACTTTCTATGATGTTGCTACAATACGAGAAAAGTTGTTTGAACCCTGCGAATGTTTACGAGCTGGTTTTTCGGTATAAAAATGACCGAACAAGTGTGTGTGCTGAACCCCAAAGTGGACGCCCAGTGGAAGTTTCTGGTCCCTTGTTTGAATCGAGAATCGATGCACTTATTCGCAATAACAGAAGAGTTAATGTTGAAATGACAGCTTAGAAAGTTAAAGTAAATATTGAAACTGTACACAATATCATTTATAGCCATTTACAGATAAACGTGTGCGAGATGGGTTCCCAGGCAGCTTACTGATGCTCATAGTGAATCGAGACTTTCCATTTCTCAAGATTTAAAGCAATGAGGTGCGATTGAAGAAGATGCTTTTTTTGAAAGAATAGTGACTTGCGGAGAGGTCTGGACCCATCATTACGATCCTAAGATCAAAAGACAGAGTATGGAGTGGAAAAAAACCAGCTCTCCCGTTCGCGAAAATTTCAAGGTTCAACCTTCCGCGGGTGTAAAGTGATCCTGACCATCTTTTGGGACTCACAGGGTCCACCCTACTGCGAATTTCTTAAAGATCTGCGAACTATTTATTAATAGCCAGTACTACTCTGAGATGCTGGGACATAAATTTAAACCAGGTACCAGGAGCAAACACAGTTGGTCTCTTGGCAAAAGGAGTCATTTTTTCAGCACAACGCCCGCCCTCATACAGCCACGCTGACCTGATATAAGCTTGAAGAATCGGGTAGGGAGGGAGGCCTTACCTCATTGCGAGGGCAGTCCAGACCTTGCCCCGTCTGATTTTTACCTGTTTGGACCACTCAAAGATGCCTCATATGGAAAAACATTTGCTAAAAACGAGGAAGGCAATGAAGCGGTGCAAAAGTGGCTTCAGGGTCAACCGAAAGAATTTTTTGCCAAAGGAATTAGGAAGCTACAAGAAAGATTGGGGAAGGGCAGAAATGTTGGAGGCAATTGTGTTAAAAAATATCACAAATTTTGCAAGAATCCAATTAACTGTTTTGGAATTATGGCCATTTATCTCTTTATTTATTGAATGACCCTCGCACTTTCAGAAACTCTAATATTCTTCGGCACATGCATGACAAAAGTGGCAGAATCTCATAAAAAATTGCTTCTTTACATTCCCATGAATGGCCTAATTCCTTATTCTTTAGTATTTAAAATTGAAGTTAAGGTAGATACCCCCAGCCATTCATTCTTTTATTTACTATTGAAATGGAAAGGCTCAATTCATCAATATTCCTTATTTATTCTTCTACCACCAATGGCACTATATTCTTACCCAGCTCAACTTGCTTTCATAAACTGCTCCTTATTCATTCCCTTAAATTGAATTGTTTATTGATGGGCATGAACTTTCATAATATAATTGAATTGAAGAATGAGTAGAAAATATTAAAAAGACTAAAATTATGCGAAGCATTCATAAAAAGTGGTAAAAAAAGAAAAGAAATAACGTCATCCCCTCACACCACACCCCACTGTGCACTCCTAACGTTTGCATATAACCATGCTAAAATCGTCCAGTAGATGAAAAACATATGGTTTACATTTCTTGTAGATCGATAGCTTCTGGTAATTCAGAAATGCTTCAGGCATCTGACAAGACCTCATTCGTCAGTTTCCCAATAACTAACTACCACTGCCCCAATAATTACCACTACTTGAAACAATAGAGCCACTTCCGAAAATGGTCTTTCGTTCGGTCTTTGATGCCAAGGAGAATAAATAGAGAGGCGAATCCGTAATCCGCCACAGTACAGAATAAAATAATTCTTATCTCAGTTTAACTCGTATCCGATGGGAGATAAAAGGTGAAGGAGATAAGCAGCTCCGTTTGAAGAATGGCGGTTCTTCCGATTGCCTGCCACCAACCCTCCTTGTCGCATCATCGCCCGTGACGTCGACTCGTGATTCATTCGATCGAATCAATTCCGAGATAACTTACAATCAAGGTTAGAAAGAAGAGTGGTCACTTAAGGTGACAAAAAAACTCGCACCTATCAAATAGACACGATTTTACCCCGAAGGCAGAGCCCGAATTCACCGGAGCAGAGCAATTCTAAAATTCAACATAACATTAAGCACCGCCAAATAGGATAATGTATCATTGCGCCCTTAAACTTTTGAAATTCGCGTCTTTGGGGAAGGGTACACGTTCTTATTCCAACGTCGCTTACCGATCCCTGGGAAATCTTGCACCCAGAAAACATAGTAAGTTGGAAGGTTTGATGTCATCTGGTTTTGAATTCTGGTCCCTCCAGACGGTAATTTAACTTTGAGACTAATCCGTGGAAAAAACCATATCTGTACAACTGCAGACTCTGGACACGCGATAAGGTCAGAAGCTAACAAATTCAATGTCGGCAATGTCACTTAGGTGGGCTAACTCAGAGAATGGTCAGTTGCAACAAACAGAAAACAACTCACGCAGATTCGATTTTCATTCCGGGCAATGTTGCACTAGTGCTAGTGAATATGATAAGTTATCACACGGCAACGCAAAACTCTGTTTCCAAAGAGCGAAAGGTGCGCTACGAGTATGTTCGTAAGAATGGAAGCCCAACTAATATCCGAAAACCAGTTGGAGCTACGAAAGATTCTAAACGAACAGCTTTGCCCTTTAATGCAGAACGTCAAAAGATATCAATACAGGTATCTTCCCCTGAAGGATGCAATCTTGCAATGAAGGAGAGTCGCCTTCCTTAAATTCCACCGAGCATGGGTGTCAGCGCTCTCACTGCCACAAAATTAAGGGAAACTTGAGCAATGAATGAAAATAACCCGAGCATATTGATTTCATTTGCCGTAGGATTGACAATTAGTAACGAGTGACCTCTACCCACATCATACTGTCAAACCGGTTTGGGGATTGGGAAGTAGATGACTTTTTTACTTTTTTCTACATTTGTATGCAACCTATAATCTTTTAAAAAATTG
This sequence comes from Hetaerina titia, assembly GCA_037158775.1. Lineage (NCBI taxonomy): Eukaryota > Metazoa > Arthropoda > Insecta > Odonata > Calopterygidae > Hetaerina > Hetaerina titia. Next base: position 106,154,533 of record CM073770.1, read on the forward strand.
TATTTTCAGAATTTTACTTATGTATTGCACTAATTTGATTGTAGATAATTTCAACTATTGATACGTGTAAAACATTCATTACATTTACAACTTATGCATAATTTAATTGCGTATTATTTTATGTGACCTCTTAAAGTAATTACTTTCTAATATTTTACGTTAACGGCTAATTTTAGAAATGTTGGTAAATGAATTGTTTATACCTGAAGAAAAAAACAATGATTCTCTTCAACAATTTTTAAACGTGGATTTAATGGATAAGTTCACACTGTAGTGTAATTAGAGAACTATTATACGTGAATAAGTTACTTTTCTTTTCGATAAATTTGGCGACTTGTGATTGTTATATAATTATCGCACTGATTAACTCAGCCAAATTATTTATCGGTCACAAAATTCTTCTCGCGTGTTCGGCAGCATATATACGTACGATACTCGTTTGAATTCAACTATCAATTTTTAAAAATCTTATTATTTAATCCCAATATTAAAATCCCAAATTATATATTTTAAAAATATTTGCTCTCTCCATTTTCAAACGCTACCTCTGGCTTTATTCTATACTTTGGCAGATTTACAAATGTTTTCAAATTGTCCATATTTCGCTGGAGAGGCACAATCCAAGCTCTGTCTAAGAAAACAATCTGGATGTGAAATGAACGACGCAATCTAGACATTCTGCCGGAACTTAAAAAGGCTAAACGCCTTAGATATAAGTTTAAACTTTGCTTATTCGAACTGCCGCAAATGGCTACTCGGAACGGCAAATCACAAAAACGACGACCGATTATTTACGTATTTTTCGAAGTGAAAAAGCAGCAATATGCCTATGCATCTCATTACTCGGGCATCTTTAAAATGGGCACCCATACGGTATGCATGAGAATGACGGATAAAATGCCAATTTTCCAGAATTAACTCATTTTAATTGACATAAATGGCAAAATTGTTGAGTGTCCAACACCCCTAACAATCAGACGAGATCCTGGTTTCGCCTCCAACTGACCATCCAATCTGTACTGGGAAAAGCATTGTTTCAAGGAATATTACTTCTGTCTACAACATTTATAAAAAAATAACTAAGATAAGAGTCTCATTGTCGCAGAACAAGTAATCAAGCCACAAATTTCCACCCGTGAGCATAAAGACTGGAATGGGTAATGGCTCAGAAAATTGACCGAGCGGAAATAAAAAAAGACCACTTAACAACGCTTAACAAGGTCGCTTTAAGATGAGAGCCGTGCTCAAGTGTCTCCACTATGTCCATGAACTTAATCCTCAAACGCAATAGCAACTTTCCCCCTCTCCTAAATGGGGCGCTTTCCGAAGAAAGTGACCCTGTAACGCCCGAAAGCAAACACATGTTTGTACAGGAACCTCGTTAGTCTCTTGGCAACGCTCGTGTATTTTTAATTAATCACTCAAGTGCTGATTTTACTCCGGTGTGCTTCTAATGCCTTAACTCGAACTTTATTGTAAACAAGTTTCTAGGGCAGGGTAAGGCCCGTGGAAAGTGGGGCAAATAGAAGTCTCATCCATCCAAAACCATCGCGGTTTCATTTCCGTACCCTGTGCTATCAAAGCATTAATATGACTTTTCTTTGACAGGATACATAAAAGTCTCCTTTGAAAATGAAACTCAAACTGTACCAATGAGTGGTAAAAACGTTGAGGATTCCGCTCACGTAATGTGACAATGCAACCTATTCAGTTCGACGGATGCAAAAACAGCAGACGTTTCAGTAACATAGATACATCTGTAGACCTTACCGCGGTTCTTAAAATTATCACGGAGAGGTGTGAGTAGTGACTTAGTCGGCGTGTACCCGAATAAAATATTATTTGCGCCAATAGATACTGACTCGGGCTTCGCGCAGTAATATTAAACTAACCCAAGTAGGTATCCCTATTCTCAGAAGATAAAATTTTTAAATACATGACAAACACGGATTAATGGATTATATTTCGGCCCAGTAAACAATGCGAATCAAAAAATCTACGAGCACTCATCATTGAACATCTCACGTAGAAATGAGTTTTTGTAACACTTTTCGCCGTCTCTTTTACGTGTTGTGGAAGCCTACAGTTACCTTAATATTTATCATCAAGATGAAAATCATTCTCTTATCTCAGATAAATACCTATTTCTCAATAAACCAAACTTATTCCTCAAAATGGAGGAATTCAAATAAAATGCGTGAGGGGAAACTTTAGAAACTGCTCACCCACTGCGGACGTATTGATCGGACAGGAAAATTAAACAAAAACGAAGGAAACAGGAGCGTGAAGCTAGCTGCAAACTTTCTCCCGACTGAATTAAACAGTGCACTTAAATAGTATTTCTTCAGTATTCATTCTTATATTCTGGTTCAAGTTCACTACTAACCAAAGTGTCGGAACGCCTGCTGCTGTCAAGACAGCTGTCAAGTCCTGGATTCGAGAAAAAAGAAAATTTAACTCGCGTTGACAAAGCACTAGAACACGTCTCCATACTTCGGCTTCTCAAAATACACTGGATGAATTTAACGGCCTCGAAGTTGTGCATGCGTGTTGAGGGGGAATGTTACTTCCACATACCACCAGAAGTACTTCTGAAGTTCATCTTTTTGTTGTCTACAAGCATGTGCATTAGTTTTCAGCATACACTCTTCCATGCCTTATACCGAATTCCCGAATTTTCGAAGTTCGTACCTACTGTCGATCTTTACTTCAGTTTTCTGAAGGAAGAGACCGATTTCTTCTTTACAGAACTGTCACCATGGCATGGTTAGATTTTTGTCCATAGAAATACTTTTCCTAAGTCATCACGCACTAAGGTTAATAAAGAAAAGACAGTAACAATTTTCCAGTTTAATAGCACGACTTACAAATAGTTTCGACGTATTGCATAATCTTCAGGTCTTCATCTTGACCTGATGATCATGTATTAATTCATCGGAATCCAGTCGTACTTATAAACTTATCTGGTGGAATATTGTTACTTTTCTTTAAGATTGTCATCAATTTATGACACATTTCATACTATGAACATACGACTGTATAACTATCTGCCTACTCAGTTGAAATTGGACTGTATCCAGAGTTTCAAGAATAGGGTAATATACCTGGTTACTTGCTCACTTTATCACATTTAAGAACAAATATTTTTTTAATAAGTAATATTTATTTGGACGACATTTAATATGGTGGCAGCATTTTTCAAAATGAATACAGTATTATTATTTATTATGTTCGAATTCCACCACATCACGAATGAAACTACTCAATCAGTACACACACTAAGGTTGATTGCATGGTCGAATCTTGGAGCAGATGAAGGTAAAATATAAGCCTCAGATAATCGGCGCGTCAAAGACCCTTAGTGATTAGCACTAGATAAGAAGACTCGCCTTGAATCTGCCCTCGGCGACCGGTGGCATGGCGTACGGGATGCCCAGGAACGCCAGGGCGACACCCTGCACTCGGTCGACCGGCGAATGTGCCGTGCGGAACCCAACGCTCGGATCCGGGTGGTCATAGAGGTAAACTTTGAACCCCTGCACCTGCCCGTAGTTTGTGGAGACGAGGACGTTGATATCCAGGTTGAGGGAATCGGGCCTCTTCCGGCCCTGCAGCTCCGGTTGCCATCCCGCCAGAATCCCCGGCAGCGGCAGCTCGGTGGTCATCGGTTGATACTTGAACCTGGGGGGAGGGGGAAGAAGAAAGTGTGAGAGATGTTGAGAGGAAGAGGGAAGGAGATGAATCCCAAAGGGTCGTTGACCCGCGTGCACGCCACAGCGGCGACCCTCTGCGGCATGGAAATTAATCACGGGTCCGCCTTCACTCGTCCTTGGCAATGGGACGATGCATGAGGGTCAAACATTCAACCCAAAGCATTCGCGAAACAGAATCAAAACAAATGAGGAACTGATCGGTGGAGATTTTTCGTAGATCACAGAAAAGTGGAAGTAAACTGAAAGTGATTCGTGAGTGCAAAAAGGGGCGAGGTTGAAACAAAGTTTTTTTTACGGTGTAAGTAGTAATAACCGCGTCATAACAAGAGATTAAAACGTACGGATCTCCGAACCAGAACATAGGGCTAGTTCGCGTTTTAAAAAGTGCCCGATATATTCAAAAAGGTTTGGGGAGTACTTTAGTTTTTAACAAGGGCAAGGCACTGAATGCCGTCTTGCCAAATTTCACTTCTAGTCGGAATTGAAACATTACGATTTATGGTGCCTAGCTTTATTTTGATACGAGATTGTTAGCGAGTCGGATTTACAAGGAGGGCGAGGATTCTCGTATGTCCTTCGAGATACTAAACTACGAATTGGAAAGGCTCTTTCCATTCCTGAAAATAATATTAAATTTTAAAAATTCTTGTCAGTACACAACCCTTTGAGGTATATCTCTTAGACCAGTATGAAAAACACCACATTCATTATCACGAGCTAATCAAATTATTATGAGGTAATCACCGGTTAAGGTAAGTTTATGGATGACACAACTACCAAATAAATATTTTGTGACTCCTAACAAAACACGATCCCGCAACACACTATACATCAGGTCCCTCTTCATCTCTGTGTACTTCTTTCCTCCCTTCATCCCGTCCAACATCCCTATCCTGTTCCTGCCCTTTCCTCGTTTGCATCAAATTCTCCCCTCTATTACCTTCTTCAACATCCCACTGCCGCTTAATGCGTCTTTCATCCATTTTTCCTGCCTCCATAGGATATCTCTCAACAAAGCCCCTCTCCTCACCCACCATCTCCGGTACTTCCTCATTTTTTTTCCTTTCGGTCCATTTCACCTTCTCCATTCTTCTCCACACCCACATTTCAAAAGCCTCCAATCGACGTCTATCCTCCTGCTTCAGTAACCACGTTTCCGCGCCGTACATAGCTACGCTCCATATCAGAGTTTTTACGAGTCTTGTCTTAACCTCCATACTCAACGTCCCCGTCACCAACTCCCTCCTCCATGAGAAAGCCTCTTTGCCTAGCGCAATTCTTCTCCTTACGTCCCTACCACTTTGACCGTGTTGGTCCAAAACACTTCCGAGATACATAAACTGTTCTACCTGCTCCATTTTTTACCCTCCTATTTTAAGTTTAGCTTAGCATTTCTCTTTCTGGAAAATCGCATAACCTTTGTTTTATTGATATTAAAGCCAATCAAATACTATACCGATTATTTTGTTTACAGTTGAGCAACATTTCTCTATTTCAAGCTATTTTTTTACCACTGGGCATGGAAATGGAAAACCCTTCATCAAAACAAATGGAAAGCGCTTTCAATGGAATTCGGAACAGGAAAGAAACGACTGGAAGAAAAGCGAATATGGCGTTTATAGAAGGTACTGTGATTTATGGTAACGGAGCGAATAATTACGAAAAAAATTTAAACAGTGAGTGGAGGTAGTTTTTTGGGAACCGCAGAAAGAAGTCGCGAACTTGAATGTCAATTACGGAATATATGCCGCCGGTGAAGGTTAAATAGAAGTAAATATGTCAATAGATACACAATGAGGAGAATTATACACGGAACACATGAATGGGAGATGAAAATGTTACCAAATTATGAATAAAATAAAAGATGACAATGAGCATTGGCCATAGCGATGGCGTTTTAATAGTTGAAACCAGCGAAAAACAATGCGAGGTACTCGCCGTGTAGTTTAATACCGCAGGTGCTTGATGGGAGGCATACATTTGTAACCTAGACATGAAATTTCGATCTAAAACCAACTATTAAATTATGCGCATTAAGGATTGACCTATCATGTTAGGGAAAAGTGACATTTACAAATGGGATCAAAAGATAGAAGCCTGCCGAAGTCCTCTCCACGGTAACAGTCGGCCAAGACCACCAGACCGGGATTAAGAGGTCAGAAATAACATCAAAGGAATGCAGAGATGCGAACACACACACACACAGACATTCGGGTTTGTGATCTACAACGACCCTTTTGAAACTCACTCACAGTTTACAAGGGTTTTACTCCCGTGGTTCTGTGGGAAGATTGCATTTTTGCAAGTTAATCTTTCTTCATTTAATGGTTAATTTTTAAGTATTTCCTTTAAATTCCATCTCCATCCCCACTTGGTGACCAAAAAACAGTATATCCTTAAGAGTTTTTTTATTCTTCTCTGAGAAAATCATTAATGTAATGCAGTAAAATGTTTACCAATTCGTCCATAGGTAACTTAAGCACCATTCATCTCCCACACACGAGTACAACGTAAAAGCATGATTATCTATTAAATGCATCCGGTATTCCTCTCTAAGAGGGATTTTCCTACACACAATGATACATCTATGCCCGTGCAGTTGATGCCTCTGTGCAATGGCCACACTGATGCCGCTTCTACTTTCAGAGTTTTGGTTAAGCTGCCGTTCGTGATCATTTGATACTTTCGCCCACGCCTCGCTCCTTCCTACAGAAACCCGAGGCGTAGCCACGTACCGCACGAACACCACAGATTCACGCGTGAAGACTCGCTCACGGAGGTGTGTCGAAAGATAAAACACCACGGGAAGGAGGAGACCAAAAAAGGAAATTAACGGAATGCGAATTTGGGAGAACGACGTGCAAAACTAGAAGGAAGTCCAGAAAAGTCTAATCGTCTTTTTTTCAATTCGCTAAGAAATGTCAATTCCTTAGACAGTAAAATTAGAGACCAGTTTCAAAAATGAATACGTAATTTTTATTCGTCCAAAACAAAAAAGTTAAGTTCAATGCCACATCAACCTGGTGATACATATTCTGTGACCCAAGTCTTTATACAGGAGGTAAATCATACCAAAATTAACCAATCCTATCTTAAATCACGCCCTCTGTTCTGGTTTCGAATTATTCAGCATTTGCAGGCGAGAGAGAGAGAGGCGTGTCTCGATGCTCCCTTTTCTTTCTAAATTAACTTTTCAAAACTATTGATGACGTATATATACAAATAAATAGTATCACATAATAGATTAATAAAACCACTGACAAAAGGCGTAATAATTGCTACTGGTGTAAATCATTTCGAAAGGAGAGAGATAATCTTCTACAATCTCATCCCTACTTGGAGCACTATATTACCAATACAAAAACTGTTACAGGACCATGAACCGACCAGAAAGGTTTGCCCTAAGGTTACTAAAAGAGGTCTCTTAACATTAAATCCGATGAAAATAAAAATTAATCAGCAATACTTACGGGAAGCTTAGTTCACATAGATCGTTACCTATGTCACCATACCCTTTTAGTCTGGAATCAGAAAAAAATATATTTATCCAAATCAAATGCTTGGAAGAAACATTATATGCGTGTAAACCAGCTGCAATTTTAAAACAAGAACATTGTGTGGTCCAATGAGCATAGGACAATATTTTAAAGCAAACCATTTAATAAATCACACGACCTGAACAAATCCAATAAGACGCATTATTATGAGTAGAATTGAGAATATAAGGGCCACCGATCAGCTATGGATAATTCGACAAGACACGATGTGCTGTTCACCGGTTGAAACCTTCTGCCTTCCTCTTGCCATGAATTGTTTCCCTCCAAAAGTAGAACGGCCACTTAATGACCAAACTCAGTTCTGTTAAGTGCATATGGATTTCACCTTTTAGCTCTCATCATGGTCAATGGGATACTTAATTGAGTTCAAGTGCGGAGACAATCGAATTACCACGGCTGCTTCTCTCCGAACGATTTCAATTATCCCCTTCGACGATCAAGAGAATGGAAAAATGTTGCGCAAGCTTACATCCACGCATGGTCTTTCCTGGTCCTCAGAAAGGACTAAAGCGAGTTAGCGAAGCTGTTTTTCCCCGCAGGAGTCGGTCGTGTACTCGGTTCTACATTGTCCTTGGAATTGAACCAGATCTGCTCAATGAGGTCGAGAGATGCCTCCATCGTTTCCGCACAAAGACGTCCATAGATTGTTCCAACGACAAATTTTCCCAAGCGAGGCCGGAGCTCTCCCAGGGCACATGCTCCCTTCGAAAAGCTCCAACGAAATTTCTTAGGACTTCATGGACGAACGTCAAAATACCTTATCAGAAGTATGCACGATAAGCATCTTAAAAAGTGAAGCATGCAAACGTATACGCTCCTTATTTATTAACATATTTTCACAATAAATTAGCCTAAGGAATTTAATCAACGACGAAAGAGAAAAAAGTGGCATCCCGTAACTGTAAACAGTCTATGTAAATCGTAGAAATTTTTCTGTGAATTATCATATCGTCCACCATAGACTCTTTGGTTCCTTAAAAGGTAACGTTTAGAAAATTCAACATATTTATTTCACGATGGACAACATTTATTCGGTTTTATACCTGTTCATTTTGTGATCAAATCATTAAATTCAGACTACGAGAACTGAACTCGCCTAGCAACCCTGGCGTGAATCAAGCCATTAAACATTAATTCAACTCTTTTGCGTAATGCATGGAGGTTAATCAATATGCGAACAGAATATGGAAAAAATAAACCAAATCCACAATGAGTGAAACGTAGATATTCCCGGGTGGCTGCCTGCATGTCCGCCTGTGATGAATTATTGCTTGAAAATCGATTCTTTGGTAACTTTTACAAGGCATTGATCCAACTCCAGCACGCGAAGTCAGGCATAATGTCGGAAAGAGCACAGAAATAGTCTTTTGGGTACGGTGAGACGAAGCTAAAAAGGAAATCTTGCAATGCGTGGTGAAATTTTAAATAGGTATCCCTGATAAATGGTAAGATAGGAAAAAACTATCGAGGAAGGAGAAAACAACATTTTGGCTATTGTATTAATTCAAGTCACAGAGCATCTAAATGTAAATAATCCCAAATTCTCTCAGCGCGGCTCATATAATTTTTTTAACGCCATCGATAACCAAAATATACGCATGTCTTGGGCTGCAGGGTCTTGTTGAAAAAGCATAGTTTAAGAAAAGAATATAAATCAAACATTCAAGAGAGAATTATCTCCGATGACCATCGCATGGTGAACTGCAGAGAAAAAGTCAATTGCGCCCTACATAACTGCAACTTGTCTTAGCCCGTTGTAGTCACAACTCATCACCATCAGTATTTCTATCCTAAGATTGGTTTACTTCGCAGCCCTTCATTTTTTCCTATTTTGCGTTAATTTCCTCATCCTCTGATAGGTTCCCTGTTTTACGTCCATCTTAATTTGCCCCATGCACTCGTCTCTTGGCCTAGATCTTTCCTTCAATTATGTTCCTAACTAATCCATTGTGCCTCAATGTGTGTCCAATCCATCTAGTTCTTCTTTTCCGTAGAGCTCTCCATATGGTCCTATCCTCTTTTGCTCTTCTATATACGATACTTCCTCGTTCCTCACTTTGTCTGACCATTTAATCTTCACAATTCTCCTCCAATGTGAATTAATCCTCCACAATTCTCCTCCTCTTCTCAAATTCCCCTCAATGTTTCCAATGCTTCTATTCTTCGTTGGTTCACTTTTCCAATATTTCATACCTCCGATCCATAGTTCCATGCTCCACACGAACGTTTTGACGAACTGCTTCCTTGTTTGCAATCTTATGTTATTTGAACATAGTAGCTGCCTCTTCTCAATGAACGCCTTCTTTGCTTGGGCTTTTCTTCGCTTGATGTCGGTCGAGCTTCTATCCCAAGTTATACTGCTGCCCAAGTCACAACTGACATTTATACTTAAGAATTTTAGGGAAGAGATCTGTCACGAACTTTACAGCTCCGTAGCTGACTCTTATTACCTTCGCTCATTCTTGGTAGCGGTACATACGAATGCATAGGGGGGGATGAGTAATTCTGACGTACAGAATTACATTTTAAATGTCTGGCGAGAAGTGGAAAGTTTATCATGTGTGCCAAGCGTGATGGACGAGAGGAGACACACTCGCTCATATGCGGTTCCCGCAACAAAAATGGCAAGTTTTCCAGTTTTAACCATTAAATCGGAAACTTCAATATGCGTCGAATAAATTAGAATTCTTAATAATGACATAAAGGTAAAAGGGAATGCATCTATAATATTTACAGCAATATTCAAGTGCATTTTCAAGCTTTAAAGCGAAATTTTCACATGAAACAAGTAAATTTTACATTTGTCAACGACGTATCAGACATAAAAGAACTGCTATTGAAGAGCCACCGATGGATTTGTTTTAAATGCCCAAACGTGCCTATAAAATAAATTGCGACAAATATTTGGCTTTAATAAAACATTTCAACTAGATTATTAAAATATATATCAGTTATCGTAGTTTGAAATTATCTTTGCAGTTACTTTTTATTGCTAGGCTTACAGGAATTAAAATCAATCACCTCATGAAAATTGAAAGATTAACTTTCTCGCCTTATTTTCGATTATTGAGCAGCAAATTCTTTAATAATGGCAAATATTCTCTAAACAGCATCTCCGCGGGCCCCCTCGCCTCACTTCAAGTTCAACGGTGGTAAAACTTCTCGGACTCGAAATGCTTTCCTGATTTCCCACACCAGCTCCGGAATTCCACATATAGGCAGCGGCAAAATCTGGACAAAAGAAGCACTTAAGGAGAATTGTAAAGCGTGGAGAATATTCCCAGCGTGGAGATTATTCGGTCGGGAAGGAAGTTTCCTGTTACCACTCAAACAATTTTTCTTCTAACGAGCCTACTAAGGGAATTCTGGAATTCTCTCCTCAATCTCTCCCAAATTCCTTTCTTTTCATGAAAGTTCACTGGAGCCTCGAATTCCCCAATACTCAATACATCCGCTCCACATTACAAGCATTAAACACAAATGGCATGGAAAATATCACGAAAATATACGAACGTATTAATGTTGTTGTTATCTATTACCGGACGAAAGAGAAAACGTGAAACTCGAGGCCGACTATGGTCATGAAGATTCAGGTCGAAATTAGAAGCACCAAAGGTTCATCTGTCTTTTCTCCTCTCTCTCTCCTACGGCGATATTCCGCAACCTTCGACAGGATATCCTGCACCCGTTTTTTTGCCAAATTATAGCTCTAAAAGTCAATCCCGGAAATGAATTTAACATGTTCATATTTTTTTGCAAGCGTCACATGATCTCAACAGTTATTATTACTTCATCGTCATTTGAAGTAAGACTGGCTATGCCACACCCTAAGTGGCGAAAATTACTGCATAATCATTGAAGTTGATACACTGTGAATGATGACACTTGCTAAAAGAATCCTACGAAGTTCATCATCATATTTCGAACCTAGCTCGCACTGACAAATTTTATCATTCGCTTACTTTTTCCTCCGTATAGGCGCATAGATATTACCTTTTATCATAAATTTATAAAGTAAACGAATTCATCCGACGCTTTCATGCCTTAATACAGTAGCAAAACCTGCGAACGAAAAAAAACTCTGTTTTTTCATTCCCAGCAAACACGACACTGACATTAACGAAATATCCAAAGAAATACCCACTGTAGCCTAAGTTTTCGCTAATGGTGGCAACACGAACCCGTCCATTATAACTTCTATACATATAGTCGAAGAAAATTCATCAACACGGAAACACATGTTTTGACTGCGAGGAATTTCCTCGTGCTCCGTGCAATCGCGAGGACACGAGCTTAACGTAGGCATTCTCACAGCGTTGAGTATCCATCTGAGCTAATCCAGAATTAGTTGAAAAGGCTAAGTACAGATTAAATATTTTAAATAGATAAATAATTATGATTTCCATATACAGTGTGTCGCGCGCATGCAGTATGTACCAAACTATACTATATATCCCCATGCAAACACTAGCCAAGAATTCATTTCATAACATCATTTTCATTAGTGAATTCCCTTATCGATGCCATATGCCATAGCTTAAACCTACATTAGTCCGCACTTTTCACCCTCTGAGGGACTACAAGAGGGTTGCTTCATGCTCCCACTGACTAGATTGATTGAACTATTTGAAATAAACTGAAATTCCAACATGAACACGCGCATTGTCATGAATCAAATAAAAGTTTCATCGGTCCCGGAGCATATCAATCATGGACTAAATGAACAAGCATGTCACAGCCGAAAATTCACTGATATACATTCGTTCAGATCCTATTTGAGATTCTAATTTCCATACCAAGTTCAGAGATTAGCAAGAGAGTCCAAGAGATGCCGGTTTCACTGGGCGTTAAAAAATTTGCTTACCATTAAAACGTAATTTATTTTACGGCACATACATCTGAACACAAATAGGAATAGCGTGGCTCACAAGCACAGTATTTCGGTCGGTTCGATCTAAAAGAAAAAGTTTAGAGATGTCACATCGAACACAATATGTTTCCACGCTCGTGTGATCCACAAATACAGCCTGGTAGTGATGAAAAATAACTAAGAAAGCAATTGGCGTGACGTTAACACGGTGCTATTGGTATATGACGAACAAATTGGACGCTCGAACAACCTATAAACTTTAAGCAGAGCGGGAGGAGAAAGAAAAAGGCTTGACTATAAGAGTGACTGAATGAGAAGTAAATGGGTAGTATAACAGAATAGCTCTCAGGATACACGGAACAATTAAACGCATATAACTAAGTAAAGAATGTGAAGACTTTAAGAGGCTAACCAGTCATAGGTTTGATGGCACTGTATCTATCAACAAAACAAAATGGGTTGAATGGGCTTTTTCTATGCCCTCTATAAATAAATACATTTGCTACCACCAAAACCAAGCGAAATCATTGCCTATATATTCATTTGGCCCACATTAGAAACGAATTACATTGTCAATGAAGTGAATTCTCTTGGTTTACTTCATTTTTGAGTATTCTCATAGCGACAAAAATTCCCTCAAAACTCGAAGTATTAACGGTTTTATAGTTTCAGCACAAGAATCCAGAGTAAGTTTGATCCACCAGGAAGATCTGGGACCCATCTGGCAGATGTGCCAGTGCCAGAAATCCCTGGAAACCCAGATTATCGTGTCAACACTCGTTTGGAAGAATTCACCCAGGTTCATTAGGGTGAATAATAATATTTTTACTGGAGATAAACACACACACTGGAAGAATACGGAAGTACCTAAAGGCAAATGGCCTCAATAAATGAATTCTAGGAAAATGTAATGAAAAAGTTAAGAAGAAATGTCACCTCGAAATGGTGTATTTAGAATATTCTGCATGTACGTATATGAGATTCTCACGAAGTTGGATTGCTTGCCGAATTGGATCGTGTGCAGCTTAGAGGAGCTAGATTTGTAAAACGTTTTCACGATAAACTTAGTAGCGTATTCAAAATATTAGAGCAGCTAGGCTGGGAATCACCCGCGGAGCGAAGGTTAAATTACAGATTAAATTTCTTGCATAAATTGGAAGGAGGTCTCTTTAGCAGTGACGTTGAAAATGCATTATTACCCCCATCGTACTACGGTAGGAGAGATCATGCCAACACAATTAGAGAGATTAAGTGTAGAACAAATAGATTTAAGATGTAATTTTTTCAACGAACGATAGGAGCTCAAAATAACATTGTCCGACCGCGGCAGGGTCATGTTCGGGTCAAAATTATTCTGATGTTTATTCGTCCCCTGCCACACACCTTGGCGGTAGCTTTCAGGGTATATAAACAAATAAATAAAGCTAAGAAAATAGAGAAAGCTAAAAAAAATACACTCAAAACGGCACAGGACACTCGAGTTGAATCTCACTAACACGGGAGGGGTCAGCCATTAGGACCGAATCGATAAGGGCAGAATAAACCAATTTAAAGAATACGGAGATCGGGTTGGTGCGGAGATGAGCGTACAGGCTTCCCATCGAGAGGGCCCGTGTTCAAATCCTGAAGACAACAAATATTTTTCATCGGTATCCCGATCCGTACTTGATGGAGGGAACTTTGAGTGAGTAAACCGTCCGTCGGATGGGACGTTAGGTTGTGACCACCACTGTAGGCTAATGTCTGCCAGTTAGGCTACCACCAAGAGTATGCTTATGTCGACGCCGGGTTTCTCTCCTCCCTTCCTCTCTCAACCATCCCTAATGGCGCAAATGACCTTAGCTGTCGGTCGCCTCCCCTAAAACTGCTACTGCAACTTGAAGAATACGCTTCAGCTTCAGCACAGACAAATTGAAGTAACTGTTCTTTATGTTGATCAATTCACCACCACGATCAACCCAGGGCTAAGCACACGTATTAGAAAGGTAAGAACATTGTGATAGAGAAATTCAATGCCGACTTCTACGAGGGTTGCTTTTTATATCTTGAGGCTTGACAACACTATGTCCTTGTAAATAGCAACCCTCGTAATTGACTGGACAAAACGTCGGATTGATGGGCCATCCTCCGTACAGCCCTGGTTTAGCACCAAATGACTTCTTTTTATTCCCGTATATCAAGAAAAATTGCGTGACCAACGTTTTTCGGCGCCTGAAGAAGCCGTTGATGTTTCAAAAACCATGTTTTGGAGGTACCTCAATCAGAGTGGAAAAAGTGTTACGAAAATTGATTCGAGCACAAGCAAAAGTGTATTGATTATCGTGGAGAGTAGTTAAAAAAAACAATAAAGCCATTTTCAACAATAAATTACAGTCTTTTCATTATTAGGCTAAAAATAGCAACCCTCGTATTTCTTAAGCCATCACTTCGCGTTTACTAGAAAGTACATTATGTAGGCTGCCCCCTACCCCACACCCACTCCCTAGCCAGATTCCCTCGTTAAGGCTCGCTGGGAATGGCTTAGATTAAGCTACAACTGTGAGCGGCGCCATGTGACGCCAATGGGTGCCAGCCGAAGCATTCGAGGTCACAAATATGCTTCAAGTCTCTACACACTCGATGTCAGGCTAAACATATAAACACGCGTTGTTTTTTGGGGGTAGTGGACCTAAGTATTTGGGACACGCAAAGCTCGCATCGGAGAAAACATTTCAAACCCTGATCAGAATGCATGATTTCGAGTGCAGTTGAGCCCACCAGGAGGCGAGGGCTACATGCTTTAAAACCAACGTCCGGGTTGATGACTACATGGATTTCTGCCTCTGCCATGCTACGGGTTGTAAGAAAGAACCACCTTCCACGTTTAATTAACGTGTGAGCAACCCGTTAGCCCAGAAGATCCCAAGACTAGATATGGCGCTTCCTTTGTTGTGATGAAAGCGGAATCAAAAGAGCAGGATAGCGTGGAGAAAGTCTCTTCTGGGAGAGAGACATACTAGATTAAAACTCACAATTGTTCCTTTGGGTCACCAAAGTCACATGACCCACTCTTGCGGGCAGAAATAGGTTTGAAACAGCAAATCCAGATGAGTATTTTAACGGGTTTAGGGCGAAGTGCTTGAAATGCTTTGGATACGGCGTGCAGTAACCCCGAATTAATGGTTTCGTCCTTGCGGTTAAAAAAAGAGATTATGAAACGGATAATAACTTGCTTTTCCTCTGTATCACAGCTTTGACATAAAATCTGTTTAAAATAATTACAATCGAGAAAAATAGCAATTTATCATGACAACGAACACATTAAATTTAGACAGAGTTATCATTCCAATATGAATAACGAAAAATTGAATTTTATCCCGAAAAGAAGGCAAAGGAAGTTAATGGGAAGAGTAGTTAGAAAATCAGATTAAGAATTATGTCAACAGAATAAGATATTACGAAGAGAAAGCGATTCATTGGAGGGTAAGGAATCGAAGAAGCGTTTATAGAAACGAATTGTTGATATAGCAATGCGGCAAGGTTTCGAAGTTAGTGGTCGTCGAGAAGAGGGTCGGCGTGAAATGGAGGAAGTGAGAATACGAAGAAGGATGAAGAAAATAAGCTGGATGGGGACACAGGGATTATCAGACGCCGTTTGGGAAGAGATGAAATTGGGAGGATATTCCGAACAAAAAGTGGATGGAGGACAACTCAGCGGTGGATGAATATTGAAAGTTGTGCTAAGAGGTAGAATGTTTGGTGAGTGTGAAAATTAAAAAATGGACGATATAAGGTTTCAAAGGTCGAGGACAGAAACGATTTAGGGCCGAGAATGTTTATTTTGTAACCAAGTGCTTTGGGAATCAGCGGCGATAAGTCGAGGGTTTCGTGGATCTTTCAAAATCAACCACCGATCGGTAAGTCTCTACGAGCAGCAAAAATTAAGTGAAAAAATAAAGCAAACAAAAAAAATAAATTATAAAATGGAGACTCGAAGTTATGAATAGAAAATCGTACCAAACAAGAAGTCATTTCAAAGAAGTATCAGAACCAATCACGATTGTCAACTCTAAATATGACACACCCTTTATTTTTACATTCAGCCGTGCGAGTCGAACAAGAGAACGAGAAAAACATTACTGCGATGAAAATGCAGATTTTTTCGGACGGAAGCGAGAATTGTGAGAAGCAGGAGCAACATCATCAGTGACTCAATCCTAGGATTGGTTTACTGTAGCCCTCCAATCTACTCTATTCAATGTCAATTCCCTCAATCCCTGATAACTTCTCTGTTTTACGTCCTTTTTAATTTTTCCTATGTACATGTCTATTGGTCTTCCTCGTGGACTTTTCCCTTCTATTATATTCCTAATCAATCCATTGTGCCTCAATGTGTGTCCAATCCATTTATTTCTTCTTCGCCGTAGAGTTCTCCATATGGTCCTATCCTCTTCTGCTCTTCTATTTACTTCCTCGTTCTTTACTTTGTCTTTCAAGAAGTAGGATGTATAATATTTTCCATTTATCCCTTTCGAAAACATTTTCCACACAGCTGGAGCGGTCAACCATGTCGAAAAAGTGAGTAGTTATTTGGATAGAATGAGTGAGGATGACACCAATGGAGGAGATGTCTCTTAAAAAATGATAAATGGGACAACAAATAATATATTTCAAATAACAATGAAAAAAAATTAATTAAATGAATCCAAATATGGCATTTTTCCAATGCGTTAGGGGTACATACACCATCCAGTCATTTCTTTCGTGGATCATAATGTGAAAAATGAAACATCTTGCGAAACATCCAGGGGGATTGAATCCTTGGCTTGGAATATCAATGTTGTTCCCTCCACAGGGGTATTTACCGGAAAATAAACTAACCTGGTCGAGAGCGATGGTAAAGTGTCATCCACTGTGTTCCCCGTTCCGTTCGCCTTTCCCTACTTCATTTATATTCTTATCCTTATAATACGCTGAATACTATCCTTTCACTCTGGCCAAGTAAATAATTTTTCAAAATGATCTCCTCATCGCTGGGCTACGGACAAAAAAATAACGACCCTGCCCATTTCGATACCCTTAAATAATGCAAAACGTATGAAAACTCTCGCAAAGCGAGCTTCATTTATTCCTCTCAATGCAAACTCTGTACTCTCGTTAATTCCTGAGCGGATGAATCAGAAATTTAAAAAAAAGTTCAATTTACGAATGTGGTGGAATAGATTTTAACATTGCAGTTTAATTCACACCGTATTATACTCCGGCACTTTCAGAACAAATAGAGTTAGCTTTAAACTCATGTTTTCTCCCGTAAACAGATTCTCAAGGAATTTTTCTGACATTTTCGATCAAACCTCCGTTCCATCATTCTCTTATTTCCACCATTGAAGTCACCAAATTTTCGTGGAATTTTTCCCAATGAAACATTGGTGCTGGCAGTTTCATAATTAATCTGCTTCCTTGTTTTAGGCGACTCAGAAAAATTGATAACACACTCCAAATACAGTAAATCATCGTTCACCAGGCACAAAAAATACGATCGTGTGGAAACATGCTGAGCGGAATGCCTATAGTACAGGATACAGACAACGCCGGAAAAAGATCACTTTCTCTGATGAGCAATCCGATGCTTTTATTAATACTTATACAAGAGGATAAAACGGTAATGGACAATGCTCACAGATACAATTTAATAACACTTGAAAGTCATGATTTTCACCTATAAATTTAGAAAACTACAATTTTGCATGACATAATTTGCAAACAAATTTGCATGACATATGCTGAAAAATAATGCACACATGCTTGTAGACAACAAAAAAAATGACCTTCAGAGGCACTCCTGGTGGCTTGTGGAAGCAACATTCCTCCTCAAAAAACATGCGCAGGTTTGAGATCGTTTATTCACCTAGTGTATTTTGAGAAGCGGAAGTATGGAGACGTGTTCTAGAGCTATGTCAACTCGAGTTAAACAGCGTGCTGTTCACGAATTTTTAACTGCTGAAAAAGTGACTCCTACTAAGATTCATCGTCATTTAAAGGCTGTTAATGGTGACGATGCCGTAGATAGATCTACTGTAAATCGATGGGTAAATGGATGACGCATATCCTCGTCTGCGCTCTACTTGTATCCAGATTCTCCCTGAAGATGGGCCCTTCGAGTGTGTGTTTCTTGAGTGCTAGTGTGTGTGATTGGTCTGTGCTCGTCCTTCCTGGATAGTCACAGAGTGTGTCCTTGCAGAACATCCTGGAATCTTTAACGGGGTCTGCTCTACAGCCTCGTGAAGTATTACATTTCCACCTGGAATCTTTTACGGGATCTCAAAGCCTCGTGAAGGATTTCAGTCAGGATAGTGTGTGTGTGGCCCCTGGCGTGGATTAATTTCCCGTAAACCACCACAGAGGGTATTCTGGTCGAGAGGCTGTGCTTGGTCCCTGACGTGGTTCCCGTGAAAACCAACACAACATATTGGTCTGACGAGAGTTGCGACTGTTTATGACGGCCATTGGAGTCCCCCCCCCTTCTTATTTTAAGATTGTAGGGCACACCATTATTACTGAAAATTTGGCGATGCGAAAGATCTGCGCTATACTCCAAGAGCAGAGTCGAGTGCCTGCTTGCGAAGACCTCCTGCAACGGCATCGCGACGATTTCTCAACCCCCTCACACTCCCAACTTGGTATCAGCAGGTAATTCCCTATTCCCAAAAGTGAAATCCTCCCTCAAAGGACACCACCATGGGACTATATGTGCCGTTACGGGTCTTATTCCGAAGGCCCTGAGGGGCCCTCCGGAATCCGCCTGCCAGGGAGCCTTCGAGTCATGGAAAAGCCGCTCTGGCAAAAGTGTGCTGCCGCTAAAGAGATGTACTTTGAAGAATTTGGAGGCATTGACCAATAACTGAAATAAATCTATTCGCCCAGAAAATTTTTCCGATACTATTTATACAAACCATGTATTAAGATTGGTGTGGTGATTTATTTTGGGCTCACCAATGTGACTGGGTGTGCATTTGTAAGATCAAGAATACGGTCCTTGGCAATGGGATTAATTTCTTTGTAAACCAATTCAGGAAACCCCCGTGTAAATGTGTTTTACAATTTTTAATGGGTATCTAGCTAGGGATTAACATTCCCCTGAACAATCTTAATATTCCCTGCTTTCCACTTTTACAGTTGCAACAAAACATTTACGGCTTAAGATGGATTATTTCATATAGTCAGTAATCCCGAGTTATCACTATGTTCGAAATTTTCACTCATTATCCTATGATATTTTGGGGCAGGCGGCAGGGCGATCAGATGCCGACCGGAGGGTTGCTTGTTTCTCCGATAAAATTCGCTTTGGGAGTTAATGCCCCAGGAGCGACTCATAAGGGCTTTTAAAGGACAGAATATGGCGCAACTCTACTTTGGTGTTTTTTTATTAGGTAATCTACCGGTTAAGGCATATTTTGGATGGACACAACTTACAAATAAATATTTTGCGACTCCTAACAAAACACAATCCAGCAACCTACTCTACATCAGGTCCTTCTTCATCTCTGTGTACTTCCTTCCTCCCTTCATTCCGTCCAACATCCCTATCCTATTCCTGCTCTTTCCTCGTCTGCCTAACATTCTCCCCTCTATTACAGTCTGCAACATCCCACTGCCTATCAATACAACATTCATCCATTCTTCCTGCCTCCATAGGATTTCTCTCAACAAACCCCTCTCCTAGCCCACCATACCTAGTACTTTTTCATTTGTTTTCCTTTCGGACCATTTCACATTCTTCACACCCAAATTTCAAAATCCTTCAATCTATGTCTATCCTCCTGCTTCAGCGACCACGTACCCGCGCCGTAAATAGGCCCATCCCGTAGTTGCCAGGACTCATATTCTCTGTAGTGTCCATCATTATATTCTTGGGAATGATAATTAAGGTGGTTTCCCATGGGATGGGTGACCCTACCAGGATCAATTATCATTACTCCCGCCAGCACAGATCTAGGGGTCTAAAAGGAGCACACAAGCCCTTCCACCACGTCAAGGTTGCCGTCCATGGGAGGGTTTGGTGCTTTGTCAGGTAAAAGCCCGCATTAAAATCGTTATTTCCGTTTATGTCTCTCGTCGCCTTAGAAAAGTCCTACCCACCATCCATCACAAAAACATGGGCTCATAAAATCGATTTCCTTTAAATTATCTTCGTATTTATTTCATTTCACCAAACCAGAAACACAGTATTCAACCCGAAGGTCGGTTTAGTAGATGATGGCAGAGTTCACCCAGTACTAAGCCCGACAGCGTGTGTATATTCACATATCAGGGTAGGTAGTCCAGCTCCTTTCCCTGTGCCGGTTATGGTTTCCCAAGGAGATCTGGTACCCGAAAAGCCACATAGCTTGGGTGGAGCTGCAGATGCTCAGAGTGCCTTACCCGGGAATCGAACCCGGGACCTTCCGGTCAGTATTCCAACGCTCTACCCCCTGGACTACCACGACTCACTACAAATTCATAAATTCATTTTTATGAAAATTAACGCCGGTGCATTTCCATTTGCATTCCAAAGGTTTATGGATAAAAGTTCAGGGGAGGATCAGTGATTTTACCTGATACACAGAATGGGTTATTATTTAATAGACGGGGACACACTTAACGAGTTATGCCATTTCATACAGCCCACGTTCCTGATACGATCCCCAATTCTCTGATCTATCTCGAGGTCCAACGTTAACATAATCAAAACGAAATTTCGGTTAGGTCTACGGAGGATTCATTTACAACTCCAAGTAAAATCCAAATTAATTAACGCTGTTGGGCTAATTTCTGTGCCAACAGTAATTATTGCAACCTTTATATTTATAGAATCAACCAAAATTTGAAATGATGGCGAGTTTAGCACCTAGTTACTGATACAAAAACATTATGAAAAAGTTGACAACTACTGCCTAACTAGCATAGACTGTGGTTATGGTAATCAGAAACAATTCCAAACAGTGCCATATACGAATTATAAATGGAGATTTCGAAATTATGTGTAAAGCGGAGATTAAACTTACTCCCAAATAACAAAGGCTCATGGCTTCTTGTGTTAGGGAGGAAGAGACTTCACTCCGGCACATTTACGCCTAAGCTATTGATGATAAACCCATTCTTTCTCCCAGTAACGTAAAGGTAATAATTGAAATGGAAAAAATTATCCCAAGAAAGAGGCAGGACAAAAAATCCCTTTTTAGGGGAAGGCAGTATTTTTTCAAATTTAAATAATTAATGGAGGTCATATACCAACGTTTTTGGAGGCACATAATAACAAATAACGACTAGAGGTCATTAATAGAAATCAGCTATTTATTAGCTGCAGACCATGCAGATCTTGAAAAGGCAAATTAAGGACACGTTAACGTCCACAAAAACCAAAAATGGGTCAGTACTAAGAGCATGATCAGGGTGATGTTAACTTCGGAATCACAGAGGGAAAGAATTTTCTTGTCATATTAATTTTTCTCGTCTGATATCTGACCGACAATTGCAATCGGCCCTTCCAGTTAATCTATTTTTATTAACGGGTACTAGTTTTTCATTCGAAAGAGTTTACTTGGTACTAACGACGGTCTTCGGCATTCCAAATCCGCGAGTTATTTGCTCGAGGTGGAAAAACAGTATCTATCGTAAGAGTAGTACGCATGCTCTGAATCTGCCAAATGCGACAACAGCGAATCTGGCAAATGAGATGGGCGCGGCTAATATAATGTAACGGACATTGACGAATTTGATCGATCTCATCAAACGCGCCTCAGAATATCAAAAAGTACCTACTCTTAAAAGTTTTACAAATATGGATACGAGGTCCAGCATAAAATACGTAAAAATTGTTCAAATCACTATTACATTAATTAGGTAGAAAGTAAAAACTACATTCAACAACGAATTTTCGGGCGCATCACTAATTCTTTTCTGTGAAATATCCAGCAGATAAGAGCAACTTTCAATACATTTGTATTTAAACCCAAGAAACAATATATCTTATGTAAACCAAAAGTATGTTAGAAAATAAACTTACCTTTCATCGAAGGCTCCATAGTTCTGTTGTTTTCGTTGCGACTGCCAATCTTGTTGCCATTGCTGCCCAGGCCACTGAGGACCATACGCAGGATAGCCTCCCTGTCCATAGCTACCGTCTGGATTGTACACACCTTCTCTTGCATAGTCCCTCGAGCCTGTTCCGTCTCGATAATTAGTCTGTGCCACTACGATCCACACATTCCAAGCCAAAAGCAACCAAATCAGCTGGCAATCCCGCCACCGCTTCTTTCGCCAAACAAGTGACGCCATGTTTCAGCTTTATCTTGCCTCTCACCTGCATCAACCACCCACATCAAGGCACAGGTGTTCCTTAAGTCAACTGAAGCACTTGCCCGAGTCACGAAACACTTTGCGCGAAACCCATGTTTAGAACAAACCAGGGAATTAATCTGCTCTGCCACACAAGCCAAAATACTAGTAGATATTCACTAGTTGATCACCTGTTGGCGAATTACAAATGACTCCCACCAAAAAAGGTCCCACCAGGTGAGTGATACAATGGGCGGGGTGAGTAACTTTGCGACAGTTCTTGGTAGACCGAGACCACTTTTGCTACGCTTAATCAAGTATTAGTCGCGCTCGTAGGGTGGCAGCACCTTCCAGTCGTTGAAGACCAATGAATTCGAAGGAAGCAGGAAACATTTTTGAAGTTCACACAATGAAGATGGAAAATATTTGTATTAATTTTGAAGTTTAAAACTTCGCAGGCTATAAAAAAAGATTTTAGGCATGAGAAACGAATGAAGGTGATTCAAAATGTTTATTTACTTGAGCAAGAAGGTAAGAGCTTGGGTAAAGTGTGTGTTACCTCGGTATTTTAAAAGTATATGACTGAGGCCACCTAAGAGATATTTGCAATGTATTTTTAAATCATACCCTTCAGATTGCCATTCCGAACAGTACGCAAATTAATTGTTTGGCATGGAACAAGGAATGTGGGTTTATTGCATGCGGAGGAGAAGATGGAATGCTGAAAGTATTAAAATTAGATTCCGGAAAAGACAGCAAAGTTAAGGGATTGGCTGCTCCCTCTAATTTAAGTATGAATCAAACTCTGGAAGGCCACAGTGGCCAAATTCAAGTTGTGGCTTGGAATGAGCATCATCAAAAACTCACGAGCAGTGATCAGAATGGACTGATTATTGTTTGGATGCTATACAAAGTAAGAATTTCAATGACTGTGTTGTTGGATGGTATCAAAAGTTTGGTTTATAATTCAAATTTGATGGTTTTACTTTTAGGGCGCTTGGTATGAGGAAATGATAAACAACCGGAACAAGTCTGTAGTGAAAGGAATGTCATGGAACTTCGATGGCCAGAAAATATGCATTGTGTATGAAGACGGTTAGTGAAATTTTCTCCAGCTTCTAAACCAAATTTAAAACGTTTGAATTCCTCTATTTTACACAATGGAAGTTGGTTTGAAGTTCATGATTACACTATTTTGCAATAGGTGCAGTCATTGTTGGCTCTGTGGATGGGAATCGCATATGGGGAAAGGATGTGAAAGGGAAACCTCTTTCTGGCGTTGAGTGGTCTCCAGATGGAAAAATCCTGCTTTTCAGTGTGGCTGGAGGAGAAGTTCATGCGTATGACAATCAAGGAAACTTCCTTGTAAGATTGTATTCTGTATAATTAGCTATTGATGGTTTTATGTATTTATCATCATTTTTTAATGATGTGACAAGTTCTTGTTTTGATGGTTTGTTTTCCTTTAAAAATATTCATGGAAATCATTTTTGTGAAAATTAATGATGATTAAAAGTAAAATGTTCATGTATCTCATTGATTCAGATGAAGTTAAATATGGGGCCAGTCACAGGATCCTACAGATCTACCACAACAGTTGTTGGACTTCAGTGGTATAATGGAAGATATGGTTACATGGAAGCAGATTCTCCTTGCCTAGCAATTCTTTTCAATAATGGACATTTGCAAATCATGAAAAATGAAAATGATGATGGTATGTAGCAGGTGTTAAGAGTGAAAAATATGATCATTTGTGGTGAATTCCTTCACCATTATGGCATAAAATAATCGAATATTATGTTGAAAGTATGCACATTTCACTGCAGGTTTTGGGTATTTTCTTGATTCTCAAAAAATTTCTTTGGATATATTTTCATGTGGCAATGTAAATTTTAAGTATACTATTATTATTAGCTATAGTCCACCAGCTTATGTAATGGTTTTGATGGGCCTTGGTACCACATACTCCTATACTTTGAGGTCCTAACTTATGTGATAAAAAGTATCCTTAAACCCCTTACTATATGTTGCAATAACTCATTCTTTAGCTCTGCATTCTTTCTAATGCCCTTTCTCAATTTACCTCATCTATCACCTACCTATCTAATCACTTTCTCAGCATTCTCCCCTCTATTTCCATCTTCAGCATCTCATTGCCTCACAGTATCTCCTGTAACCACGTTGTACCATTATTTAATATCTCCAAACATCCATCTTCCCCATGAAAAATCACTCCACTTGGGTGAAGCTGAGGGTGCCCTGATAAGCATGTCAGGGAAATGAATTCAGGCCCTTTGATCAGCAGTGCAGCACTCTACCCCCTGGACTGCCACATCTCCTTATATACTGTAACTGTATAAACAGTCTAAAAATGTAGCCCAAGAAGAAACAGAGTATCTTGCTTGAGTTAAGTTGCATGAAACTTCTCAATGGGAAAGGAACCAATGTATAACCCTGAGAAATCCTGGCCTTATTACCTGTTATAGAGTTTTGGGGACTATAAGCTACCACAGGAGTAGTGACCAGAATTAATTTTTCTAAGGAAATACTATTGAAATTCAAGCAACTGAAGAAGAGATTCAAGCCTCATTTGGGAGTAGACAGATTGAAGAAAGTCAACAACACAGTATCAATTGAAGAAAGACGACAGAAAAGGAAGACTTAACTTTTAGTAGACATAAGGAAAACTATTGGCTGAAGGAAATCTGTGCCACAGAAACCATGGAACACTGAGAAAGTACTGGACTTAAAGTGTTAGTGAAGAAAGTGCAGAATCTCAAGGGCCGAGGAAGAAAATATATTCTGCAGAAGCTTAAGAAATGAATGAATGAAGATCATGTGCGAAGAGGTACAGTGTGGCCTTGTCGATGGAGAAGTTGAAACAGCTTACAGAAGCATTTCCTGCAGATGTGAGACTTGGGCAATAGGAGCACCAGTGAAAAGAAGATTGGGGTTGATGGAAATGTGATGCTGCAGAAGAATGCTGAAAATAAAGCGGATAGACCAAGTGTCAAATGGAGAATGGCTTCAAAGAGTGGGTGAAGAGGGGAGCCAGCGCAAGTGGAAGAGGTTAATTGATAGGAGTTATCCAGAGGCATAGGAGTGCATGTATCATAATTGATAGAAAGAATGACAGAGGAAAGCCTAGGTAGATTGATGGCTTGTGATGATGTGTGTTTTGGGAAATTTTAATTTGTTGCACTTCAGATCCTTCCTCACAAATTAGTTAATATTTTATTGTTGATGATATAATAATAATTAATATTTTAATATTGATTTGATGTTTGTGGCAGTCACTCTTTCAGTACTAAACTTATATTTTTCCAGATGACCAACGTTTCTGTTGTACTCACTCACTCTCTCCCAATCTCATTCTCTCACTCTCAATGGTAATAACATTTTGGTATATGGCAGGAAACTCATCACTGACATTGCAGCACATTTTTATGGGATTATTCATTAAGAACCCATTCTATCATAATGTGTTGTCATTTAAAAAAAATTTTAAATGAGATAGTTTTTTATTTTATAAACATGATTTTACAGGTAAGCTTATTTTATATTTCCATAGAAATTAGTTACATTTCATCAATTTTTGGTTGTTAAACAGCTGTTGATCAATTTTAGCACTTCTGACATTAAAATAATGTCCATGAATATATTTTCATAAAAAGTCTGTTTCATCTTTCTTGCTCCAGGAACTAGAGCTTGCCTGTCTTATCAGGTTAGTTAGATGGGATAAACCCTGGGCAGTGAGAATTTGGATATCTTTGGGATTCACGCCCTCATTAAAGTGAATTTTTAACTAGTGTGAAAGTTGTTTGATCAAGGGTGAAAACCTCTTTGAGTTGATCTTTTTCAGCTCCTCTCACTGACTTTAAGATGCGTGGCATGTATAAGTGCCTGAGGGTATCTCAAGAATGAAATCTCTTATTTTTCTCTCGCAACACACAATTAGCCTTTTGGGTTTCACTTCTTGGGAAGAAAATGCCGCAAAAATATGTGGTGACTCTCCTTGATAAGGCAATAAGCAGTAGACTCTGCTTTAGCTTCAAATCCAAGCAATGGAATGTAGTGCATTGCAACAAGAGCCTTCATTTCACCCCTTGCTTTATTTTTAGAGCAGGCTGTGTGGATACTAAAGCATGCTGAAGTGATACTAAATGGGGAGCTTATGCTGAAAAGGGGGGGAACCCACTGCGCTAAAATGGGTGGAAAATTTCACTGAAGCCTTAAAATGTGGCATCATGACTTGAGAAATAGTGTCAATATAATGTCACTTTTAATTAGCTCCTCAATCATTGGCATACAAAAACATTTGCAGTATTTTTGCCGGCTCTTATTTTGGAGAAATTGAATTTTGTAACCAGAATAATTATTGGGAAGGCTCGTGACATTTTTAAAACAACCAGATTCCCCCTGAATTTCTGATGTTCAAGGCTCTCACTTTATCCATGTTCCCTTGCATTTGCACTCTATTGCACATTTAATCCATTTTAACAGCTCCTCCTGTATAAATTTTTGATCTTGTTAAGTTGAAATTTTTCCTGCCAGGATTCATCAGCATTTAATAGGCTACGGAATGCTCATGGATGTCAAAGATGAGTTCTGTACTTTTCTGTACATTACTGTACTTCCTTCAAATTGGGGCGAATAGACTATTGTGAAGATCAAGGTGGTAGATCCACCAGGTAGAAAAAAATGAGCATTTTAAGTGGTTAGTGACAGCATCTTAAAAAATTAATTTTGCTATTGCCATCCATTATGAGGAAGTTCTGAAGGCTGAGAAAAAAGAAGGCTTGATCTTCATCTGATAAAAATTTTTTCCATTATAAATTAAAATGGTTTTTGGGCACTCCTAAAATAGAACTGTGTTATATTAATGGACCCTCAATCACCATATGTCATGAAATAGTGTATTTTAGATTTTATTTATAAATGTGGTTATTAATTATTTTTAAAATTTTAGTGGTATTTGAAAAATATATTGATTTTTTCCTGTTTAAAAAATGTAATGACTGTATTTACAGCTCCTGTAATTATTGATTGTGGAATGAAGGCTGTCTGCTGTCAGTGGAATCAGGATGGAAGTGTACTTGCTGTAGCAGGCGTAATGCCCTCAAATCAGCCAGAAACCAAGGAAACAAACGTAGTCCTTTTCTATTCTCCATTTGGGGTGGTAAGTAAGGAAAAAGATTAAATGTAGAAGCACTCTATGATGAATGAGGAAGTTAAAAGTTTTATATTACCTTAATGTGATTTCAGCTGAATCAAATAACTTTCCATGGCACATTTTCTGTGAGCCATGGTAGTCAGGGGGTAGAAGTAGGAATTGGACTACCGACTGAAGGGAATGTCTCTCATGGCTCCCTCAGCCCCACTCAAGCTGTGTGAATTTTCTGGTACCAGATCTTCCTGGACCTGGCCATAGCCGGCACAGGGAAAGGAACTGGGACTCCCTTATGCCAAACTGACTGCAGGTTGATTACTGTGTTTTTGGTTTTTTATTCCATTTTTCACCAGCAAGAAATTCTATTTCCAGAACACCTATTATATTTCTCAATCAAAATCCCACTAAATGCTATTTGTGATGCCTAATAAAAAAACCCAAAGGCTTTGTAAGGGAAAGGAAAGGATTTCGTCTTCCATGTTCACTTTGATTGTCCAGATGAATATATGGAAGTGTTAAGGACAGCTAAGGCTTATGAGGCTCTACTTTGGGAAAGGTCCAGGAATTATGAAATTTCTTATGCCCTAATATATTGTGGAGTGCATGTAAACTAATTTAGTGTTCAATAAGGTTGCAGTTTCATAAAGATGAATACAATTGGAAGTTCCAACCAAGAGAGCTACAAGCACCCTGGAGATATTATTTTTTGTCCATGTTCAAATGAGAAGTTCAATTTTATCTAATGGTGAATCTTTGGTAAAATGGAATTCAAAGCTAAAAAAATATTAAACATGCTGCAAAGTTATTGTTTATTTGTATAGTTTCAACAGTGTAGGCATTTGGTAAGTATTAACTGAAGGCACTTCATTTATTTTTCATAATATTGACAATATGGAAATTTTTGCTTTAGATTGTCACCAATGAGCTATTTAATGAGAATGATTAGTTATTACACCATAAATTACCTGCCCTTAAGATATGCTTCCCACATTGAACCTGCAACTGGCCATTGAAAGTTTGTACATTTTACCAATTGGTATGTTCAGGATGTCCATTCAAAAATGTGCTAACACAAGTCCACTGCATACATTTTTAACACAGATATTATTTTGTAAGTGAGCTTATGCTCCTGGGGTGTTAGCCTTCCTTTTTTCTTTATAAATGGTTCTATCACTACTTGAATATAGAAATACAGTATGCATTATAATGATACTATTATTTTTATTCCATTCCATTGTTATTCACTTTTGTAAAGTTCTATAAACTTTTACATCTCGAGTCATATGTTCAGATCTTTCCAGACAAAAGGAATCTTAAAATATCTAGTGTCAGTAACCCATTCACTGTTGAACTTATAATTTTTCTCTGTGTGTCCTTCTGTTTTGCATTGCATAGGCTTTTTTCTTGTTTTGATCCTCCAAAATGAAAAACCTATGAGGAAACTATTGATTTTTTTTCCATTATATGAATTAATGTGGCCAATATGATGAGTACTGAATCATAAGTGCCATCATGTGATCATTTGTTTTCTTTTCCAAGCAAGTCTGTTTTGTTTTGCATAATGTAATGATGCACAGTTAACAAGGAAGAATTCAGGAGAACAGAGTAAAAGTAGACCAGGGTAGTCATACTTTAACTTCAGAAAGTGGTAGAAAAGGGATGAATATCTACAACAACCTGCCTACCCATAGACTGTAACCCTGACGTGATGGAAGGGCTTGTGTGTTCTGATGACCCCTAGAGCTGAACTGACAGGAGCAATAACATTGCTTCTGGTAGGGTCACCCATGCCAGATAGATTGAAGGGTGGAAGCCAGATGGAAAGTAGTCTGTGCAGCATCGGTTCCTCAGTGAGGCGGCTGCAAAGGTGTCTAGCTCCAGTGAGGTGGACATTGGGTGATGGTGTCACGCTGAAAACACTATTGAGGCAAGCAACAGGAAACTACCTCCATTATTTATCCCAAGACTTTTTAGGATGCATAATATGATGAAAATGAGACCTGGCAACTATGGAATATGGCCCAATTGGCCATGCATCATGCCCAGTAGTGAGAGTATCTCTACAACAAGCCTTCATCCATCCAACATCCCTATTCTATTCCTGCCCCTTCCTCGCTTCCCTAGAATTCTCCCCTCTATCATAGTTTTCAACATCCCATTGCCAATCAAAATGACCTGCATCCATCTTTCCTGTCTCCTTATGATTGCTCCCAACAATCTAACATCAAGTGTCCCACAAGGAAGTGTTATTGGTCTGCTACTGTTCCTTTTATACATTAATCACTCCAGGTCTCAGGTTTCTAGTAATATTTGTCTATTGGCTGACAATACCGTGACAAGGGAAATTCCTATTCATGAAGAGAGAGTTTCATTAGCTAATGACCTAAATGCAATTCAAAAGTGGTGCAAAACATGAGAGCTAGAATTAAAATATAATAAATGTGTTTAAATCAATTTTTGGAGGAAAAGTATTTCACCAGAAA
Source organism: Hetaerina titia (assembly GCA_037158775.1). Lineage (NCBI taxonomy): Eukaryota > Metazoa > Arthropoda > Insecta > Odonata > Calopterygidae > Hetaerina > Hetaerina titia. Next base: position 106,184,622 of record CM073770.1, read on the forward strand.
ACACACTCTAAAGGGAAACAACATAACACACTATTGGAAGAAATAGGATGGGAGCGACTAGTTCAGTTGTAGTCTTAAATACAGGTTAAATTTACTGTGTAAATTTGAGGCAAGTTTCTTATCTGAGGATGAGGAGATCACCAACATAAAATCAGTGAGATTTATTGTAGAATGGATAGATTAAAAATGTCATTTTTTCCTCATACAATTGGAGATCAAAACAGATATGAGAGCAATCACGTAGGAGATAATTAGAATCGGTAGTGTATATATTTTGTCATTATCTTGCATGTTTCTTCCTGTATTTTATTCTTTTTATTTAATAGACCCATCTTTTTAACAGGTCTTCAGCATGATTCAAATATTCACATCCTGTTATTGAATATTCTTGCATGTAAGTACTTTTTTTCGTGTGATTAAAATTTATTGAGTGCATGATCAATCTAATATTTCTGTAGAGGTAACATGATTTGGTTTTGCATGTGGTTTTATTCTGTTTTATGGGTGGTGACCTAGAACCCTGCATCTGCATCTACACAATACCCCGCCACACAGGACTTGCGGGGTATTAATGTAGATGTAGATGAATCCCTTCTCCTCCCCCACCGTACCCAGCGCTTTCTTCTTTGTTTCCCTTTCTGCCCATTTCACCTTTTCCATCCTTCTCCATGCCCATATTTCAAAAGCAAAAGCGGCCAACCTGCACCTATCTTCTTGCTTTAATGAACATGTTTCCATACCCTACAAAACAGTGCTCCATATTAAAGTTTTGACAATCTGATTCTTAACATCCATACTCAATGTCCCTTCCATCAAATCTCCCCTTATGAAAGATTCTTTGCCTGACGAAATTCATCTTCTAATGTCCCTGCTATTGAACCATTATGGTCCAAATTGTTTGGCTAGATAGGTAAACTGTTCCACCTGCTCTAGTTTATGAAGTTCCATTTTAATATGTATTTAATAAGTTATTTTAAAGTTAAAATAATTTAAAAAGTATTTAACTTAGCCTTCCTCTGTCTAGAAAATTGCAAAACCTTAGTTTTGTTAACATTTATTCTCATCCCATACCTATCACTCTGACCTCCTAATGCACTCCTTTTGCAACAATTGCAACCCCTTGACTGACATTCATTCTATCAAATGCTTTCTCAAAATCTATGAAACAGGCAAATGCGTCCTGATTATATTCTGTATTCCTCTCAATTAGTGATCTCATTACTGCATTGGAATCGCGTGCATCTTCCCTTCCTAAACTCAAACTGGTCATTCCGTAAGTAATGATTTGCCTTATTCTCCATTCTCTTATTATTACAGGAACAACTTAAGCTGTATGCGAGATTAAGCTTGTATTCCTCATAGAGTGCTGCATTTCCCATTTGGGTATAGGAACTAACACTGATCTCACAAAGTCTTCTGGTCGAATCCCTCCCTCATAAATGCTACAAATTACTCCCCACCTTAATGCCCTTTCTACCTTGCCATCAAGTAACTCTGGACTTAGGCTATCATTATCTGCATCATATTCTCTTTTTATGTCCTTGCTAGCCAACTGTCTTTACCATATAGTTCTTTTAGGTGTTTTCACCTTCCTGTACAGTGCATCAATTGCAACATTTCTTTGTAAACTTCAAAAAAGGTATACACATAGAGAAAATATTAACCACTGTGAAAACTTTGATTCAAAGATTAGATACAATGCTCTTAGAGTTCATAAATACTTTTGATTAAGCACCATACAATAAGCTGATGTCTATACCATGATTGTGTGTATTTAATAGTAAAGTGGTCAAATGGGCTCAGGATGTTTTCTCAGAACAATGATGGTTGATGGCATTAGTTGCGGTTTTTTGAAAGTAATCTCTGTCATTCTGCAGGAAAGCATCATAGACCCTATCCTCTTTCTCACTTACATCAGTGGTATTTATTTCAAAATAGTTAGCAATATCAAGATATTACCCAGTGATATAGTAATCTACCAAGGTGTAAGAAATAAAATGGACTATGAGGCCTGTACTAGCAACTGTAAGAATAGTATGAGTAATCAGTGTCAGGAGTGGGATCTGGATAAAAATTGGTAATAAATAATACTCATACAGAATGCCAATAATTACCAATGGCTAGTGACCTAAAAACCCCTGCGATATACCCACATGGGCACTTGTAGGAAAAAATGTAGATTTATATAAATTAATGAAGAGCAGGAATTTAAATAATAAAGTATGTGTGTGGTGGAGTTGGTAGCTCAGTATGTGTGCTGTGTGGTACATGTGTACAATGTCTCAAAATATTATGGGCAGAGTTACTTTTACACTTAGAGTAGAAGCCTTTGATTTTCCTTCTTTCTGTTGTTCTGTATGAATTTTATCCCCTTGAAATATCACCGTAGACTTACTTTGATGTACAAATTTTTTGCTTTATATTTTGCAGTGCCTGCGTACTTTAAGAATGCCTGGTCGTCAAATATCAGCATTAGCATGGGATGGATTTGGATCTCTCAGATTAGCATTTGCTATTGACTCACACATTTACTTTGCCAATGTTCGACCTCAGTATAAGTGGTGTTACTTGGCCACAACTTTAGTTTATGCCCACCACTGTCCACCAGCAGTCGCAGCTGCAGAAGGAGCCAATTATAACCAAGAGCCAGTCACGGGGACTAATATAACATTTTGGGAAACTACCAGTAATGAGGTAGGAATAGAACTGAGTAGTACCATAAAATAAAATCTCTCAATAATAATCTCTCAAGGTTTCATAGTATATTTATTGTTTATTATTATTATATGAAATCAATGTGCCATGGATTTGACTTCGTTCATGGTAAAAAGTAAAATCTTTAATCTATTTCAAATATGGTCCAAGATAACATGATAGAGGACTGGTCATTGTATGATGGTTTTGGTTGAAATTGTACAAATTTCTGTAATTATTAAAGTGTGCAGACATCTTGGGCATAAGTAAAATGAAATTGCCAGACTAATGCTGCAATGAGGGTGGAGAGTTTCATGCAATGCAATAAAAAAATAATTTTGGTGAAAATGGACACAAAACCCTCAGCTACCATAGTGGTAGAAGTTTACATCTCAACAACAGCTGGTGCAATCTGGCGGCCATCACACAGACTATAGCCCAGCTAGTTGCCTGAGACCCAATGAGCCATCTGTGCTTGGCAGATCATTGAGCTGTGCGTATGGTTCCAGTTATGTTAGTTTCTGTTGTCCTTGTTTTTACTGTTCGTCGAAAATGGAAATTTACGAAATCACGGAGCAACGAATCAACATCAAGTTTTTGATGAAGTGTGGTAAAAGTTATCAAGAAATTACTGAAATGTTGAAGGCTGTTTACGGTTATAATGCTCTGAAGAAAACACCTGTTTTCAAGTGGATTAAACATTTTAAAGATGGCACAGATGATGCAAGGCTGGGACGACCTTCAACCACCTGTGCTGAAGACAACATTGATCGTGTGCGGTTCCTTGTCCTTACTGATTGTCGAAAAACTGTCCGAATGATAGCTGATGAACTGAAGTTAGGAAAATCAACAGTGTACACTATTTTAACTGAACATGATGTATGGATCCTTAACCATAACAATGCACCTGCCCATTCAGCATTGATTGTTCGCCAGTTTCTGGCAAAAAATTCAATCACCATTCTTGATCATCCTCCTTATTCGCCAGATCTTGCCCCCTGAGACTTTTTCCTATTCCCAAAATGCTAAAATGTGACGAGGGGACATCGCTGGGAAAATGTGTACACAATTAAGCATGAAACGACGAGAAAACTAAAAAGCCTGACTGCCGAGGACTTCCAAGGGTGCTTTAAGCAGTGGAAAAGAAGATGGATTAAGTGCATAGCAAGGAATGGAGAGTACTTTGATTAAGGGGAAAAAATTGACGCAGGCTAAATATTGCAAAATAAGGTTTTTATGTCCTCAGTTGGCGTATTTATTGGACAGACCTCCTATGTATGACAATATTGCCTAAGTAAGAAAAATATGAAGGGAGAGAAAATCTAATTAGGTATACATGGAAACGAATGCAATTGTTGTAGAAGCTAGTTAGGGAAAATCATTGGGGAAATGGAATAGGAAAGGAAAATGAAAGAGAAAAAGATCTTTTTAGAATTCTGCTAACAATATTAATTGAAATGACGAGCACACTTTCACAACCACCCAAGAAGATGTTGCATGATGCCATGAGATGTAAGAAGATAACAAATAAACTCCATAGTCTTGAAGCAGAGATTTAGGAATCAATTAAAGGTCGAAAGCTACCACGGGGCTGATATTGCCCAGTGACCATTATTGAGTAATAATTACGGACCATCATAAATTCTATATACTAAAGAAGAGAAAGAAGACTCAATGGGAGTTAGAACAAAAAACTGAACTTCAGTTGGATGTTCGTCAAAAAAGGAAATATAGTAGAAATGTAACAATGCAGGGTCAATTGAAGAAAGATGGCTAGAAATTAAGACTGGTCTTTTATACTTAAAGAATACAATAGGCCAAAAAAACCATGGATAACTAATGAAATAGTGAACCTTTATAGAAGAGATAGATAAAAAAGTACTAACATTCAGGGATTGAGGAAGGACAGATATGCTGCAAAATGTTTAGAAATGAAGTCAACCAAAGAGTAAGGAGAGCCAAAGAAGAAAGTGTGAAGACCTTGTTCAAAGAATTGCAGCATGCCCTTGAAAAGTTGATGCATCATACAAAACTGTGAGACACCATTTGAAAGAATACAAAACACGTCTCAGTGCCAATTGGGAAACAAGAGAGGAGACAAGCATATGGAGGATGCCTACAATAAGAAGAGGATAATGTATGTAACATATCCTGAGGCGCAGTAGTTGGCGGAATATCATAATTGAAGCAAGCATGGAGAGGAATAATTGCAGAGGAAGGCCTAGAATGAAGTGTGAGAAGTAGGTGACAGTGCATGGAGCTGTGAGGGAATGAAGAGATGGGCCAAGAACAGGATAGTTCAGAGAACTGCCACAAACCAAACCTTTGATTGATAAACTATAATGACACTCGTTTTTTGATGTCTTCATATTATAGTGCAGTTCATGAACAAAGTGCTTGACAACAGTAGTCCTATGAATACTTGTCATTTCATGAGACAAACCATTGAAAAGTAAAAGTCCTCTGCATGGAAACCAAGCTATAAGGTTCTCATTTAGTCAAAGGAAGCATACAGATTAGCAAATATTATTGGACTTGATTTTATAGGCTTCAAAGATATGCGTGACACTTCAGTAATTCCACATTGCAAAAATCATTCGTCTTCATTTGGCAAATGATTTTTGCCTGTGAAATTCTTGAATTTTTTTGTATATAAGTGGATGAATCCATCAAAGTAAGTGGGCACATCCCATGGTTCTGTTAACTTCAGTTACATAGGTGTATGTATGTCACCATATATCACTATCTCTTACCATAAATGAGATGCATATTAGTTTGTATGAAGTACTGAGAATATATTTCATATACCAACTTCTGCCAATGGAACAATTTCAAAGTGTAAATATTGTTTTCCTTGACCAGGAGTGGAATCTGAATACTTGGCTGGCTGACCGAGTGCTTTAAAAGTTACTTTTCGGCATCTCCCGCAGTTTCTTTGAATTTACATACTTTTGATTTAACATATTCCGTTTTTAGAGTCTTGTCAACATATACTTGTCAAAACTATAGCCCTATGCCTAATATAAAATTGCTTATCATTTTTAGTTGTACACCAAAACTGTGAAATTCTTGTATGGAATGGCCTCTTCTGGAGATCACTGTGTGTTAGCTACTCTAGAAGAAGATTCACAAAGTGTCAGCACACGAGAAGAAGAAATCAAAGGGAAATATGGGCTCATATTATGTAATGCCATTGGAACTCCAGTTGACAGTAAGATTTTGATTTCATTTCTCAAGTACTATTGAATAAGGCATTGTACATAGTGTTCTCACTTCAACAAATCAATTATAGGATCCTGATATTGATTTATATTTAGAAAATTCTGAAGACCATATGAGTTTATGTGTCCCTTTTTTACCTAAACTTTGATTTCTTCCTTTCTATTTCAGCAAAATATGTTAATGTTGAGCCATTCTGGATCTCAATGAATAACAGTCACGTGTTTGCAGCATCCAAAGACCAATTTCTCTTATGGCGCTATCGCACTCCCAAATCAAGATCAGCAATGGAGATTTCAACTGGTGTGGAATTAAATATATTAGCACTTAATTCAGTTTTTGATCAGATTTGTAAATCACAATGAAAGTCTCCTTTTGAATTTTTAAATGGTAATAATGATGAAGACAAAAATCAATGATTTTGGCCTCTGCATGAATATCAACTTGGAATGAAGCTTATAGATCCTCATTTGAAGTCATCTTTGAAATTTCCCTTAATTTTCCAGTTATTTTGGTAAAAAACTATGCCCCCAAAACTAAAATGTATGCTAAAACACACAGCTTAGTCCAAGATATTGATTCAGAGAGTTCATATATTTTTGTATTTTTGTTCACTTCTTTTATCTTTGTAAGGAATGGTCCCCACAATGAAGTCAAGATGTACCAAATTACTGTTTATGATGGATTTGTTGAGTAAGATAAATAACTGAATATGGCTTCACTTTATTTGATGCCTTATTCCATTCGATAGTGTGATGGGTAACCCTCTGAAATATGTGTTTACATCCCTATTCTTTTCAAAATTTTATCTTAAGGACATTGCTAATGTTGAAGTTTAGTGAAAAATGTTTAGAAGAAAATTAGCAATACCATTTTAACGCCCTTGATTCAAACATTACTTTAGAAAGCATTAGAGAATCAGGGTTATTTTAAAATGTATGAAGGCATATGTATGCACTTCTCAAAATAAATCTTTACTTTTAATTTTTATATAATGCCTTTTTATATTCAGTTTCAGAGAATTTGTAACAATATTTAATTTCTACTATTAATGCTAATGCCCAAAATTCATTTGATTAACTAATTATAGGACACATTCTCAGTACTACCACTCCACAAATAAGTCTTTTCTTTTACTATTGAATCAATTTACTATACATAATCACATTGATCATGTACATGTGCACTATGGAAAGATTGGTGTATCTATATTAAAAATATATTAAATATAATTTGGATTATATTATAGCAAAGGTTTTTTTTCAAGTTGACTATATTACTAATTTGCCATTTCTCATATATTTAATGAATAATAAATTATTTTTCATAATCAATTTCAATTAAATTTCTACATATTTCATAGAAATCACCACAAATAATTTCTTTGGTTTATGAATGTTCTTAATATGGCTCCTGCTAAACAATTTTGTATTGTTTAATTGTTTGTAGCATGTGAACCAATACACTCTCCACTCGAAGGAAGAAGTTGGCTATTCCTGCCATTACTTACCTTTTAATCTAAGACTTTTCTACCGTCTACATAGTTGAAACATTTTGTTTGAATGGTGAACCCTAATTTTTCTTATTTCAATTTCAAACAGCCATGCTGCATGAGAAGAAGGACAAGATATTTCATGTTGATGATATTCCAATCGGTGTACCTAATCCATTGTGGCAGTTTGACCAGTCAGTTAAAGTAAGTTGTTGCAAATATACAAAAGAAGGTTGATATATTAAAATCTTCAATGCCGTAGGCTTGTATTTAATGGATTCCAGCTTAAAAGACACTACTTGCAAAGTCTTCCAACCTTCCTTCAATTGAAATTGATGAAAATGATTACTTTTTTGTTACCGATATGGACAAAATATTTTTTTTTTATTTTCAATTCATCTGCATTGTTTATTAATTCATTTCATAGTTTAATAATTGGTGTCTTATTTTGTGCAACAGCAAGGTACAAATGATCCAATATGTTGCTTGGCTTCCTCTGATCAATTACTCATCATTGGCCGAGAATCAGGTCAACTGCAGCGCTATTCTGTGCATCCTAGTCTTGCCCATTTAGGCACCCATATTGCTGTGGCAAAACCTAACCAGATGGCCATCAACTCTGACTCAACGTAAGTTTTTAGGGTATTTTTGGGGTAACATGTCGTTATAATATGCTTCACATGGCTATTCACATCTTGGTTTTTTTTGATTCAGCCCATCATTCCTCTCTCCCTCTTTTCCTTAGAGCAATTTTCCTCGTTAGTTTTAGTGTGAGGTATAATTTTCACTGGAGATATTCAGCCTCACATTTTGACTTGTTTCATTTATTTATAAGAAAAGTATATATTAATATTATTGGTTGTTATGATTAATAAAGCAATTTTTCTTCATTAACTCATCAGTATGCCCTTAAACTCTTTCCGAGTCAACTTTAATTTTTTTTATTATAACCTTTAGTTGAAACTGAAATGTATCATACCTTTTAAATGTACAAGGAACGTAGCTATGGTCGTGAATCAATGCAAACAAAAACAATGCCAAGTTTACGGTCTCAGAATTTTGTTTTTGTTTTACATATCATACCTTGTGTAATTTTGAATTATCCTCTTGTTATGTTATTATCTTATCATATATCTTATTAGAACAGTGCGTAAAGGAGATGGAAGTGAGGGTGATAGTAAGTTGTAAATATGTGAGAAGAATATACTTGAGTTAAGATTCAAAAAGGCTGCAACAAAATTCAGCTAAACCTTGACTTCAAGGATATTTTTTATGCAGTTCAGAGGAACACTATTGTTTTAATGAAAAATAGTCATCTTTGATAATTCATCTGACATTAAATTGCTTTTATATCAGTATTAATTTTAATGTGGTAGTAATTTTTAAATAATCAGCAGAGGCATAATGCTGTAAAAAGTTCACTGATGAAAACTGCAATTTACTTAACTAGGAGGTTGTCAGTAATTGATGTGAATGGCATGCTGACGTTGGTGGATCTTACCTCCTCTGGGGAAGAGCAGTCCTTGGTGTCTTCCTTTGAGAGGCGTGATGTGTGGGATGCACGTTGGGCCTCTGACAACCCATTGCAACTTGCGGCAATGGAAAAGACAAGGATGTACATATTCCGGGACTTGGACCCTGAAGAGCCTATTCTAAGCTCCGGTTATATCTGCAGCTTTCGTGTATGTCCTTGAAATCCATACTGATCTCTAAGAAATGTTCCAAGACATTTTAATTTATTAATCTGCACTGATGCTATTAGTTGTTGGTATTGTATTTTAAATTTAATAAATATTTTGGACAAGGTACTGATGCTATGCGAAGAATTAAAAAGCGAAATGTAAATTGTATGTATTACTGAAGTTGTCTTATCCTAATGTAATCTATGGGTTGATGTGCTAAATTAGAGTTCGCCATGATTGTCTTATTTTTCTTAATTTTAATTGGATTTATTTTGCCATTCATCATCATTGCCTAATTATGTTTTTATTTTCCTCAGGATTTGGAAATCCGTGCTGCTCTCATGGATGAAATCATAACCTCATCATTAATGTCAGGTGATGAGCACCCATCTGTTTCAGAGCACATTCTTGATCTTGAAGTAAAATCACTGAGGGACACTCGAGATCTTTTGAGTAAAGTTGGAATTGGTGAAGCCTCTACTTTCATTGAAGAAAATCCACACCCAAGGCTCTGGTAAAGAGTTCTGCATTGTTCAAACAAATGTATAATGCAATGATTTTTGAAAAGTGATCAATTCATTCAATTTCAATTTATCAGTTAATTGTAAGTTTATTCAGTTTATTTTCTTAATGTTTCCACCAGCCTTTCATTGAACCATATAGATTAGAAAGGCCGAAAATTAGGTTCACCAAGTACTTGAGTGGCATAATTGTTATGGCTGGTGATCAAATCTAATATTCATTTCACCAGTATTTGATCATAGATCATCAGCAGTTATATGTGAAGTTAAGAATGATACATTAAGGTTATGAGTTGGTAAAAAATGGTAGCGCAGAATCTGGAAAAATGATTTTTTATCCTTTAAAATCTGGAAAGAGAAACCACCTAATTTTTCCCTGTGTTTCTATTCTTGAAAAAGTACATGTAAATGGGGTTAGAACATCCTGATGAATCCCTAAAATATTTCTGTCAGTTCTACCTATGAACACAAATAAGCCTTAGTCATGGATTTTTGAATTGATCTGTTATATCCTAAGGAATGAATTCTTGAAAGTTTACAACAGAAATCACTTCAATGAAATAAAATCTTTCCAATTCATTATGGATTAATTTGCTGTGGGAAATAATGCATACCCATTGGGATCAATCATTACAAAGTGGATAAAAATCCTCAAAACTTCAGCTTTGAATAATAATTTGTGAAATTCAAGCGAGATATAGAGTGTGTTACAGAATTAGAAAGTTTAGGTCATTGCCTGCATTTCCATCCTGAACCTTGCTTGTAGATAAATTATTTCATATTTTAACGAGTAAATTAAAACATTTTATGCAGATTCAATGAACTGCAGGAGATACCGTGACAGTAACTGTTAAAAACCATTCTCATTAACCGGGATCCCAGTCATGGGGAATGACTTTTACTCTTTTAACTGTCGGCATATAATTTTCATTTTTAACATTGAATACTATTGAAAAATATTTCTAGGTTCAAACCTGGATTATGAATTAAAATTTAACATGTTATTGCCATGGCAAATTTCAACTTCATTTGCATAGTTTTTGCCCAAGAGTGGAGCAAGCAAGCAAACACATTGCAGATTGATAATTAGCTAATGATTTTTGGCAATCTTAGGTATATTTTTCCAAACAAAGGCAAAGCGTGGAATTCATGTCCATATACATTTGCAATGAAACAAGAGATGACAGCTAGCCTAAAGCATAGAAAACACCCTTCTATAACAGTGTACACACATATGTTTTCAGGCTATTAGGCTGTTGGTAAACAAACAACACGCACACGAATGAGATGTTTTTTTGGAATGTCATGGCTTTATCTTGTTTGTTAAATGACCGGTTAGGGTGGGTTTTTCGCTCACCGGGACGGTGTATGTGTGCCCATATGGGCCGACAATGAACGCTTGGAAGATGTTGAAAAATAATGGGGGGTAACCTTGACAAAGAGTTGCGTAGTAATAAGGAAATCTATATTTGCAAATGAAAATAGTTTACTTTAGTGTTGTTTAGATATGCTTACTTTTGTTTTTTGTCACTAAGCTGATTCTAAAAAATAACTTTTATAACCTGATACTTCCATTGTAAATGCTTGTATGCCGCTCAAAAATTCCAACTCACACATTGAGCACCACTGGATAAAGTGGGGTTTTGCAAAATAATCTCATTAAATTATTGGCAATAAACAATACAGCTAACTCTCAATGATATCCATTCTGTAATGGTTGCATCATGATGTATGGATGATCAAAAAACATGGATGACCGAAATATGTTTGGAAAATATGGTCATGACAGAAATAGATGCATACAGAAATTCTCCTTTTCCATTCCATTTGATTACTTTGCCTTTTTTTAGTAATGGAGGGTACATTTTTTTCATTTTCACTCATTTTTATAAGGAGGAATTATAAATTAGAAGGACACACCAAGTGAATTGCAGAACGTAATGTCGTCAGAAAGCTAACCCTAACACATAGACAGGAAGAGGCAAATGCCTGGCAAAGGATGAATACATATTGACAAAGAATCACTGTTACACAGATTCATATTCATCATATGATGATATACCGATTAAAATAATGCAGTGTAGATTGTCAAAGACTTATTTGTTGCATTGTAAAACTATGAAACTGAATATGAGGGAAACATTAATGGGAAAGTATACAAATAAATACAGATAGGTACAGAGAGTAAAAATGTTTAATGTTTAAAATAATTCTATTGACAACCTTTCATTTTGTAAAATTAAAAATTTTCAGAAAACCCTGGTATTTCAACTTTTATTTTTAAAATAGTACATCAAAGTTTTAAAGCATTTAATTGTCTTTATGGTTATGATCTAATTAAAATTTAGAGGTGCTAGGAAGATTATTGCATGGATAATCCACACAATTGAGAAGTTACTGTACCTTTTACAGTAGGTGAGATTGTTCATTATAATAGTGCATTTGATGTATGTAGCCAATAATTTAAAACTCCTATAAAAATGGTGCAAGCTAAGTCATAGATAGTCAGGGAAGAAAAATGTGAATAAGTGCATGACAGTTTAATGTGAAATTTAGCTGCTCGGTGTGCTTCATTAGAATCACATAATTTTCAAAGATTTGACCTCTTTATTTGACCATCTTTAGTACTTTTACCTATTCATGGTTCATTAAATAAAACTTGTAAATAAAGTTGTTTAACTTAAAAAAGGTTAAAAAAGTATTGTATTATAATATTGATTTAACATTTAAAGATGATTGAATTGATTTATGATTAATCAATTCTAAATCTGTCATTGAGTAATGGAATTGGTGGGGTTCCTAACATTTGGTTAACTTTAATCAAAGTCAATACTCTGAATTTTTCCTAAATTGGAAATCAGATAATCTGTCACTGATTGTGCTGCAGTACTGTAATATATGCTTTAAATGTATCAATATAGTGACTATATCAAGCCATTTATTTTGATTCTTATAATGTGCTTATTGATTGTAGATGAAACTTCGATAAAATTGTTATGGGCAATGGTTGAGGCATCTACCTGACTAGTTGACAATTTTAAAATGTCCAAAACTGCATTGGGCTTTCAGGCGTCTCTTGGGTGAAGCAGCTCTAAAAACCCTTGATCTGGAACGTGCCGAAGAAGCTTTTGTTCGCTGCAGGGATTATGGCTCAATAAAATTTGCAAAGCGCCTTGCTACAGTTCAAGGAGAAACACTCAAACGAGCTGAAGTTGCTGCTTATCTTAAAGACTTTGATTTGGCTGAGCAGCTGTATATTGAGGCTGATCGCAGGTATTATTTCTCTTTTTTCTTTATCATTTATGTTTAGTTAATTGAAATGATAAAGTTATCAGCATAACTTTAGCCATTTACTTTACTAAAGTGTTATTCATACTACTCACCCGTCCTGGTAGTTGGTCTATTGCATAGATATTTGTAGAAGGCTGTACTGTATGTTTGCTTATTCTAAGTTAACAATGGTAAATCCCAAATGTCCCCATCCATCTCTCTTTAAGGGACTTAGCATTGACATTGCGAGAGAAGCTCGGAGACTGGCAATCAGCATTGCAGTTAATGCACTCGGGTGGCTCTGGTGGGCACGTTGAGGACTGGAGGCGTGAGCAGGCCTGTAATGAGGCCGGGGATCTGTTGGCGGTGTCTGGTGAATGGTCCCGGGCAAAGGAAATGTATGCCAAAGGAGGTGATGCGGAGCGACTGGCGAGATGTCTCCATGCTCTCGAAGAATGGGAAGAGCTTTCTGCTCTGGCTAAAAGCTTCTCTCCAGGCCACCCCATGCTAATGGAGCTGGGGCAGATGTTTGCATCAGTTGGCATGTGTGGTGATGCTGTCGATGCTTACCTCAAGGTGCTACCATGGGGGTTCCCCATATTCTCATGTATCTCTCACCAAAAGAATTTGCATTGGCATTTCATTAAGGAAATTAATTGGCCTAAGATGATTTTTTATGTGTATTTGTGATATATTTCTAATTATTTTGTATTGAAAATATTAGGAATCATAAACATTTTTATTTTTAGTGTGGTCAAAAAAAAGCTGCGATGAATGTCTGTGTGTCTCTTAATGAATGGTCGACAGCTGTAGATCTTGCCCGAGAGCATAATATCAATGAAGATGTTCCAGGTCTTTTGTCTAAATATATATCACACCTGCTTGAAGAGAAAAAAACTTTTCAAGCCGTAGAGCTCTATTGCAAAGCAGAATGTTTCCTTGAAGCTGCAAAAATAATGTTTCAAGTGAGTGGAACACTTAAGTTTGTTGCCAACTTTTATCATGGAATCTAAATTTCTTTGATTTATAAAATTTTTTTCAGATAGCTAAAGACGAGAAAAAAAATTTGGTGGCAAAGAAAAAGAAGCTGTATGTGTTGGCTGCTCTTTTGGTGGAGCGTCATCTTCACGCTTTAAAAAGCAAATCTCTTCTTAAAGGTTAGTTCATGATGGACATGGTGGAGTGTTTTCAGCAACCTTAAATTCCTTGCAGTTCATTTACAGTGTCACCGATAAACATGGCATAAATATGACGCTTGATTATTCCAGCCACAATTTTACCATGATTGAATTTATGGTTATTTATTTACATTAATGTTATTTTTAATTATGGTATTTTTCTTTTAAATTTTCTCATTCCAAATCATTCTCTAGCATTGTTAATAGTGGCTCAGTTATCATCTCCACTCAAAAGACTGCAAGCAAGAAATCAAATAACAGTTGTCAGGCAGTAACATCAGAAACGTATCCAAAATTAACAACTTCCAGGGTAGCACTTTGCAATTTACGAGGTACTGGGATCAATTATTTCATAAGAAGGCTTCATTCTTCATCTTCTCGGTACAGTTGTAAAAACGTTTATACTTAATGCCCTCCAAGATATTTGACTGTGTCCAGTGTGTGGCACTCAACAGGTAAGCTGAGCTCCTGAGAGCCTCACCCATGAATAAGCAAGCCAACCAATCAGTAAGCCATGCCAACTGATGGCCAGCCTGGCATACAATCTACATAGTTAGGATCTTCAACCAGATTTGGTTTGGAAGGAACGCACTGGCAGACCATACTATACAGATTGGAGGGTTAAGCAACTTATCCTTAATCTGTCCAAGTCTCAGACTGCTCAGTTGTGAGTGTAGAATCGAGTGTTAGGATGAGAAGTAAGACATTTGTGCCCATTTTCATGTTTTAGTGTTTTTCAAAGGATATGAGTGGGAAATGGTAAAAATAAGTATGGGATGAACTGGATATATAGACAAAAGGTGAAATAGATAGTAGGGAAAACAAATGAGGAAGTACTGGGTATGATGGGGCAGCATAGGGGGTTGATGGAGAAATCATAAGGCAGCAGGAAAGATGAATGCAGAGCATTTTGATTGGTGATTGAATGTTGAAGAGGGGAGAACATTAGGTGAGCAAGAAAGGGGTAGGAAAGGGATAGGCATGTTGAATGGAATGTAGAAAGAGGCCAGAAATGTGTGGAATTGAGGAAGGGTTTATCACTGTTTCAGGTTGTGTTTTGTTAGGAGAGGCAAAGAGATGTATTGCTGTGCCACTGTATAGTCTTTGTCCATCCAAAACCTACCTTAAATGGCAGAATACTGATAGTGATAGTCATAATATTATTATTGCAGCCATTTCTTTTGAAATATTAGAGTTAGCTTTAATTTGAACAGCCAATTCCAAAATCGTCATCTTTTACATTAAAACTCCTTGTTTTCTCTTATAAAAATAGAATGAAAAGTTTATTGTTTCATGAGATTATTCTCATTTCTCGGTGATAAATCAAAAAATTACATGGCAGCAGTTTTTCATGAAAATTGCCAATTCAGCCTTGAGCATTATGTGTAGATATTAGATTTCCCATATTTTGGTACATTGTATATTAAGGGCCGGTATTTTTTTTTATTTTTGTGCCATGATATATTCGAAAGATTTCATATAAAACTCTATCCCTACCAATATTTTTTTATGACTTTCAGGAAAAGAACATGAAAAAGATCAGAATGAGAAGATGGTTTTAACTGACCCAGATCTCATTTTGGACAATGTCTGGAAGGGTGCTGAATCATACCACTATCTGATGCTAGCCCAAAAGCAGATATATGAAGGTATGCAAAAGAATTAATTCAATTCATGTCTCATTATGTGTGTTTCTTGCAGTTGATTCTTGATCGATTTTATTTCTCCATCTTTAGGTAGCATGGAAGCTGCCCTAAAGACTTCATTACTCCTAAAAGACTATGAGGAAATCTTAGATGTGGAAACAGTTAACTGTCTGATTGCACTTTCTTCCTGTGGTTGTGAAGCTTATGAAATTTGTTCTAAGGCATTTATTAAACTAGAGGCTCTCCCAAATGTAAGACTTTTTTGCATGGTAAATGCTGGATCTGACAAAACCTGAAATTATATTAGGGCCCATTTCAGTTACACCATTTCATGAAAAGATATGATAATTTTTGATTAAAATGACATTTGTCAGGATTTTAATTATTGTAAATTTTATATTTTTAAATTTTATTTCTATATGTAGCTGACTGATGAACAAAGGGAAAAGTATGAAGATTTAGCCTTGGAAATCTTCATGAAACATGCACCAAAAGACAATAAAATTAAACATGTAGATTGTCATAATTGTGGTTCCCGAATATCTGATAGGTAAGTTGAAAATTTTTTCCAATAGTTATAGCCTCTGTAGAGACTATGAGATCACCATATTGATGTTGTTTTATTTCGCACATTCTTTTTATAGTATAATCGTTTTCGGCTGTTGAAGTGTTTTCATTCCATTTTCTTCTAAGATAATATCAAAGATGTATGTGGAAAATAAATGGGTTGTGGTAGTCCAGGGGTAGAGTGGTAGAGGACTCCTGTCCGGAGGGCCCAGGTTTGATTCTTGGGCTTGCCTTTCTGGGCACCCTCCGCTCCACCCAAACTGTGATTTTTTGGGTACCAGTTTCCTGGGAAACCACAACCAGCACAGGGAAAGGAATTGTCCAAGAATATAGGTGGTATGATCAATAGGTTGACCCCCCTCCCTCATACCCTGATGTAAATTTCACATGCCGTTGGGCTAAGTACAGCATGAACTCTTATCATCACCTACCAAACCGACCTTTGGGTTGGTTACTGTGTGTATGGTTTATCTGTATGTATGTTTATCTGTGGCCATTCATTGATAGTGATCACGATGACAACATCAGTAATTGATTAATAATAATCATATAATGGTAAAGTAAAATTATTAATTGATTACTTGACTGTTGAAATTCATAAAACAAGTATTTACATAACTTATTCAACCACCTTGTAAATAGTTTGGTTCCTCATTTTTATATGATTTTATATTTCATATCTCTTTGTTTCTTCTTTATATATTTTTAATTTGAAAGTAGTGGCCAATTTGTCCAACTACTGGGTAACAGATTAATCTGCATATTACTTTGCCTCATTTTATAGACTGGTGAATCAGGAGACTTACATCCAACAACAATTAAATGGAACTTTGCAAGCATTGAGATTGCAAAATAACCATCATACTTTTTTCTGTACAGAGTAGTATGCTTCATAATGACAAAGCATTTTCATAAGATGTTTGCAATTCAAAACTTTTTGGCTCCCTAGCATCCAGTGAGTTGTTATTGATAGCGTGCATAACCCATTATTTTTGTTACAGGTTCAGTTTCTGTCCAAGTTGCAAGGAGCGCTTTGGTGCATGCATTGCATCTGGGAGGCCACTTGTTCACACAGCTGCTCAATGGACATGCTCTGTTTGTCATCACAATGCTTTTCAGCAAGAAATGAATTCTCGAATGTCTTGCCCCCTGTGCTATTCATCAACAATTAATGAAGCCTATATGTAGCTTTATATTCCTGTGTTATGTTCAGGGACTTTTTATTTTGATATATTTTCATATTATTATATTTTTTAATATTTTGAGAATATTTATGTATTTATTTTTTATTGGTTATGTTGATTATACTCCGTCCAGACAATCACTCTGTATTTGCTCATCAAAACATATCATTTGAATGTATTTATATTTGTGATGATAAATTACAAAGATAGAAAATTGATTTGGATGTTAATTTTAGATAGGTCTCAATTTACAGTTTTATTTCATATTGCCAATTACAAATTGCAATTCAGTGCCTCCTTCTACCCATTCATTCCCAATGACGTGACTCCAACATTTTAGATTAAATCATTTTCTTTTGCATGGAAACTGGCCTAACACAATATTAATAAACTGATTGCCGTACTCCCACCCACCAACTCTCCAATCGTACTTAAAACCCTTGGGCCCACGTATGGCTTCTTGAAGCTTACTGGCACCATCACTCAAGAGTTGTTTGCAAGACTCATTTCCCCCACCTTTTTTCTTTTCCTCCTTTTTTTACTGCCCAACCAAATCCTGCCCTCTCTCAACCCTTCTCCTACCATCCCTCTCCCCTCCATCCATTGAAGGTCGATGTGCCACTGAATACTTAATCCAAGGAAGGTGGTTGTGTTTGTGTAAGTTTTAATTTCTTTTGTGTGCTCTGTTTATTTCTTTTATATGTATCTATATTAATGGAGAAATAATAAAGACATTTGAGGTCAAAGCAAAGGATACCGTCTTTAGTACAATTATAGGTTATCCTGTATGACAGTGGGAAACTACCAGAGGACCTAATGAGTGTGAAGATGGCAATACTAAAGTATCTTAGAACAGATAAATTCAAAGAACACAGACTATTATGTCTGATGCCTCATACATGGAAAATACTTGCCTGGATTATTTGCCAAAGAATAGAGGAAAGCCCCATGAGAAACAATTCAGATTTAGGGAAATGCTGAGGGCCAATACATATTCAGGTTGAGGGGACTGGTCAAAAAAGATACATATAAACAAGCCATTATATGTGGCATTCATGAACATGGAGGAGACCTTTGGCAATGCCTAATTGACCAAAATGGTCAAGATACTAGAAGCACTTAGAATGTACTAGAAGCTCGGAAGAATAATTCATCACCTCCAAAAGAATCAGGTTACAACCATCCAAATGAAAAATAGATGCTGATATAAACAAAAGAGTTAGTTAGACAAAGATGCAACCTCCTGTCAGAACTATTTAACATATATCTAAGAGTCAAAAGAAGACTTTTGCTACCCCCTTTTTCGGCAGGGTAACGCCCTTGCCTGCCAACCTAGAGGTGGGTTTGATTCCTGCCTGGCTGATTTTCCACCACCCAGGGCTTTGGTGTTCATAATTATCTTCAATTACTTGTACTTTTTAGGAGTAAGGTGGAGAAGAGGCTACGAAGTCTCAATTTTGCCCCAATGAAGTCAATAAAAAATTAAAGGAGCCCAAGAGTTTGGAATGAAGGTGAATAGTGTTGCAATTAACATGCTCTGGTTTCAAGATGAAATAAGAGTAGTTGCAGAAATGCAAGAGGAACTTACATCAACTTTGAATACTTTGGATGAAGTACTTAGGGAATTCTCGTTTAATATGAGCACCAACAAGAATAAAACTAAAATCATTGTGTGTGGAAGAGAGAATGAATACAGAAATCACAATTTGAGAAATGAAAATAGAGCCAGTGGAATCCATTACCTGGGCAGTGGTATAACTTTTGGTTGGAAAAAGTCTAACTTCTTCCATCCAAAAGATAGTATATAGAAAGACAGAATTGCATAACATCTTTTTTATTAAAACAGGATAGAAACAGAGATGTTGAAAAATCAATTTGGGATATTTTCGCTTATTATACATGGATTCTTCAAATTTGAAAATCAAATGTCAATACCTTGACTGTCAGAATTATTAAATAACTTCATCATCAGCATTTCAATCCTAAAATTGAAGCTGCAGCCATCCATTCTTCTTTATTCAAGGTTTCTTCCCCCCTCCCCCCCCCCAAGAGCTTTTCTGTTTTTCCTCTTTCTTAATTTGTACTCCACACTAGTCTCATGGCGTTTAACTATGGGATCTTTCATTCAATTATGATTTTAAGTAATCCATTTTGTCTCTTGTATCCAATCAATTTACTTCTTCTTTGCTATAGAGTTCTCCATATGGCCCTTTCTCACTTTGTCCATCCATTTAATCTTCAGTATCAGCATGTTTCAAAGGCATATATTCTTAGAACAGAACTGGCGACCTTCGGGTTCACATACGGGTGCGTTAGATTCTAATATTTTTATTTATGTATGATATAAATTATATCAAATATTAATGTTTTCGAGATACCTTTCGCAAACTTATATGCAATAACTTTCGTGATGGAGACTATATCCGGGACCGAAAGGAAATACATTGGCTCCGAAATCAATATCCATACTGTTGTTTTCACTCACTAAAAACTTGTATAAAATCTTAATATCCACCGCAGAATGATAAAAGGTATTTAGATCAAAATAATTTGTTGGCCTTTATGCATGCAGCATACACGATTAACCGGCATGACACAAAAAATCTTACCTTGCGAAATTATGTAATAAAAAATTCCTTAAATATTAATATTTCTTCCATTCTTTGACTTTTTTCTGATACCTAGACTGATTTAAAGAAATCTTGTCTGTAACTTACAATTTGGCGAATTGTATGCCATATAACATTTTTGGACCTACCAATTTTTCATTGATGTAAAATGGTACATTAGTGTTATTCATTATACTTTACTAAAAAAACAAATTGCAAAGCCTAACTTTAATAAACTAATTTATCAGTTTTCTAAAGCACATGCATTTACCGCTGTTAATTAAGTTTAACATAATTTGAAACGCCCGCCAAAGGAAATTCAATGTATGCCAATCTAACACAGTCAGTCAGTCATTTATAATACTTGTTGCTGAATATTTTATTGTCGTCTTTGGAAATCTTTCCATTGAGAGGTATTTATGCTAAACATTCATTTAATTTTAACTTTCCACTGATCAGTTTAACTGTAATGGTCCACCAATGAAAGTACGAATGTACATAATTAAAGTACTATGTTTATACACTGTTTTACTCTATGCTTTTCGATTTTATTTTTCAAATTATCCATTGCAACAGAAACAAATTGTTAACGATTGCCGGTCTATTGAGAGCAACGACGTGTACGCATGTCTATGCTTGCCAGGGTGAGCGGTGGCCCAATCATATTCCACCACGCAATGTAGACAGGTTCACAACGAGGAGCGCGTAGGCGGCCGCGAAGTAACTTAGTAGGCTGTGTATAAATGCTTATCATTTGAAAGCAACGTCAAGAAGCACCTAGTTGGTATCCGGAGGAAAATAAAATGAGGGGATTAAGCCGCCTTGGATTGGGTACGCTTTTTTTCAACCATTTCTGCGGTGTGAAGCAATACTTATAATTTTGTTTTGTTTGTTACAAATGTTTAGTCTAGGAAAAGATTTTTAAAATAAGTATTCTTCCGTAGCATCCCAAATTATCGAGTGTATTAATAATTTTATCGTGTTTATGTATAAGGGAACATAACATTCAACAGGTTTGATGAATTATTTATTAATTTATAACATTCAATTTGTATTTTCAGCTTTTTTCATAGGATTAGTCGCCGGTGCAGCCGCACTGTTTCCGACCTCTTCCAATGTAGTGGACCTTTCACCTTCAAATTTTGATCGACTCGTAATTGATGGCGATGAAGTCTGGGTGGTAGAATTTTTTGCACCGTGGTGTGGTCATTGCCAAAAGCTAGTACCAGACTATACGAAGGCTGCTGATGCTTTAAAGGTGAGCTATCTATTCTTTCTTGATTGTTACAATAGTCGATAGAAAACAAGCCGCTTTTGTCCTTAAACAATGTCACAGAAATTAAATTTTAGGTTCTATGTTGAAAGCCCCGGAGTTATGGTATTTTAAGTAATGATAATTCAGTTTATTAGTTGGGGAGAATTTTATCTTTCTTGAGTAAAAAGCCGCTGTAAGCACGAAAAGATTTACGTTAATAGAACTATATAATCAATGGTAACAACACAAGACTAATCGATCATTGATCAATTTAAAATATTCAACTGATGAACAATTTAATGTTTGTAACTGGGGCAATAACTCCCATATGCTCACCGTAATGGCTTTTTCCGAGCATGTGAGTTGCAAAGAAATTATGGTTGAAATATGGTTTTTCATAAACTTTACAGGGAGTGGTTAAGGTTGGAGCAGTAAATGCTGATGAGCATAAGTCACTAGCAGGAAAGTATGGAATTAGAGGTTTTCCGACAATTAAGATATTCGGTGCAGACAAGAGGAACCCCGAGGATTTTCAGGGTGCTAGAAATGCCAACGGAATTGTGGAAGCTGCTCTAAAAGCAGCCCGTTCTAAGGTAGAGGCTAAGATGGACAAATCTGGAGGATCAAGTGGAGGTGGCTCAAAGGTAAGTCGTTGCACGTCAAAAATTTTTAAAATGAAAAATCACCGTAGTTTATTGCTGTTATTGCCCTTTGAATGTGAGGCATTGAAAGTATTTGATCTTTCACAAACATTTATTTTCATATCTCATTCCTATTTTGAGACATAACATGAAACTATAATTTTGTTTCCTAGAACAAAATGATTAAAATTCGTTAATTGGTCAAATATAGCAAGTTTGTCTCTTCCATTAATATTAGTCTAATTATTTATATACATCCATTGATTACGATATTTATTCATTGTAGATAAGATTTTGTTTTAGGTAGGTTATTCATGACAAACTAGTTCTCAAACATGTTATGATGATGCTTAAGTACTACTATAAATGTTTTACCGGAATTTGTCACATGTGATTTCTGTGTCCCTTTCTCTTAATAAATAAAACATGCACCCCAACAGGAGTTAATTGGTAAAATCTATGATCGAAATTTCAAAATTCGTCATTCAATGCAGAAACTTGGAACTACATGGGATGAATTGGGCGAATGAAGATTGGTTTCATGGAGATTAGATTTATCGATTTCGTTGAGTTCATTTGGTTAAAATAAAAAAATCCAAAAATATTAAGTCTAGATGATTTTAAGGCAAAATTTTAATTCTTTCAGTTGGAAAATTTAGTGTCCTGTAACAATTAAAAATAAAGAATCTTTATGAGAATTTATGAAATGATAGAGGAATCAAAGCTTAAAGAAAAAATCTGAACTTCGGATAGTTGCATTTTCATTTGAAATGATTTGCATAAGTTATTGCCACGAGATAACATTGCATGAAGTATGCTTTTTTGCTATGACATTCATTAATTTTGTGTTGAAACCGTTTGTTTTTCATTGTTGTCATCTTGTAATTCATGTTATTTCATGTGTACATTTATCATTTCATTCCAGAGTGGAGACTCCAAGGATGTAATTGAACTTACAGATTCCAATTTTGACAAACTAGTTCTTGGTTCAGATGATATATGGTTGGTTGAGTTTTATGCTCCATGGTGTGGTCACTGCAAGAATCTTGCTCCTCATTGGGCCAAGGCTGCAACTGAATTAAAGGGAAAGGTATATATTTATATGTTATTTTTCATTTTTATCTTGACATTTTTGAACATTTACAGTTCCCTCATCAGATTCTGTTTTAGGTATACCTCAAAATCCTATTTTGACTTGCATTTTAATATGATTATTTTCTGTTATTTAAACCTTTTGCTCTGTTTTATCAAATATATTAATGGTGATGCCAATATATTTAGTCTTTAATCAACTTATAAAATTCAACAAACATTGTGCTTGTCAGTTTATGAGCATATGAAATTAATATCAGCAGCACATTAATTTAATGCATCTTTAAGGAGATAAATGAGAATTTAAAGGTCAAAGGTTAGCTCTGTATAAATTATAAACAAAAGATGGACGTTGTGATAATTTAGTGTAAATAGCCCATGAATATTGCTTTCGTTCGATTTTTTAAATATGATCTACTGACATTAAACTAAATAAGAGTGATGCACAAAGAAAATTCTTAGGAAATTCATCATTAAATCCTCTTTCGTCCCAAATTTGTTGTTAAAAGCTATCATGAAAGTTGAATTGGTAATATTATGTAAGAAATATTTACCTATTAAAATAAATTTTCATATTGTTATGCAAAGGATAAAAATATAACTCCGTAGTTGTAAATGTAATGCATATAATTACAAATTTGACTTAATTTTCTGCTTTTGGTTATTTTGTAGCTCATAATTTTATCTTTTATTCTGGAATGTCCTGTGAGATGCAAATTTTGTCCTAAATCAGAGTAACTGATATAATATTAAGTGCACAGGTTGCATTTGTCTACAACGATGGAGTTACCTTCACATGAAAAAATATTTAATTTAAAACTTAACTAGAGATTTAAATTATGCCATGTTTGTTTTTTGTAGGTGAAATTAGGAGCATTGGATGCAACAGCTCATCAAAGTAAAGCTAGTGAGTATGGAGTGCAGGGCTATCCTACCATCAAATTTTTTCCATCCGGTCCAAAAGATAGATTTTCAGCACAGGAATATAATGGTGGAAGGACGTCTTCAGACATAGTTTCTTGGGCATTAGACAAGCATGCAGAAAATGTGCCTGCACCTGAAATGAAGGAGGTATGCCAGTATTCCCTTTTACATAATCAGTTTAATAAGATTATGGTTCTAAGCCTTTCTTGACTACCAGTGCATATTTTTGCGTTTCAGAGAGATGTTCCGTTATTACTGATTTGATTTCAATTTTTTATTTGCTCTTATGAAAGTTTTTTAATTGTTTATAAATTAATCATGATAGGTAAGACTGCATATTTGAAATATTTTGCTCAGAAAATTGTATACATTATTTATAAAAATTTTTATTGAAAATGTCACTAATGCCCTTCCTTCTATCTTTTCATCAATTTAAAATATGAAGCTGGCCACAAAAACTCTTGATAGAGCTATTTCCTCATGTTACTTCTCCTACTTCAGTGGTAATTTTATGTGCATAAGAGTGGCAGTACTCTCAAAGACCCATAGTAATTGGAGAAATCACAAATTAAACATCAATGTAACTAATTTGATCTCTCCATAAGCATTTGGGCATTGCTGAACTGTACAAGCTAGAAAAGCCTGGAATTTCATGGGGAGTGAAAACTTCATGGTAGTCTGTAATTTCATCTCTTGTGTCTTCTCTAGTTATTCCATTACAGACAATGCTGATAATTCAAGTTTTGCAAACAGTACTTCAAAAGGAAAAACTTGAGTCAAATGCAGCAACCCAAAAATTATCCAAATGAATGGCTAAAAACTTGATTATTTTGTATTTTGAAATATTAAAGTGACCTGTTGTACCCCAAAGTCTGTTGGAATATGCTCAGCTCCTATTTATTAAGATTTCTGCAATGTCTGTTTGATGAAGTTACCATGCTGTATCCAGGGATTTCTGTTGCATAGGCTTGCTTTGCAGGCAAGTGTTGCCCCCAGTGGTGGAGGCACCTTCAGTTCATAGTGATTTGCTTTGGAATTTGGCCACTATATATGGGAGTCATGCATAGTGGCTAAATTGCAACACATTACTACAACCTCAAAATGCCTCGAGGACATGGGGGCAAACCTGTTGCCCACAAATCAAACCTAAGTGATGGAAATCCCCAGAAGCAGCATAGAAACTTCAGCTCTCATTTAGTAGTATATACGAGGCGTGTTCATAAAGTAAGGCCCGTTTGGTCACAGGAAAAAATATACTCGTATGAAACACATTTTATTGGCACTTTTAGTTAGCTACAAACCTACTTCACTTATCAACATAATCACCGTTCTTTTATAAGCATTTTTCGTACCGCTGCACCAGCTTCTTTAACCCCTCTGCATAGAAACTCGCCGCCTGAGGGTTGAACCAATCAACAACGCCATTCTTGAGTTCCTCTTCGGTTTCGAAACGTCCACCGAACCACTGTTTCAAGTGCAAGAAGAGGAAGTAGTTGCTGGGTGTAAGGTCAGGACTGTACGGTGGGTGGTTTAAAGAGTTCCCAACGACCCAAAAACTCTCGTCCACTGGACATTCTTTGCTCTTTGTGGTGGTCGGTGAGCATTTTTGGTACCCACCTTGCACCAATGTTTGGTATCAGAGGTTTTCCGTAACAATATTGTAGACAGTAGTGCGTCCAAGTTGAGGAAATTGTTCAGCCAGGCCATTAATTGTCAATCGACGATCACATCGCAGTTTTTGTTCCACTTGCGAAACAATTTCATCGGTCAGAATACTGGGCCTACCACTTCGCTCTTCGTCATGGACATTTGTTCGTCCATTTTTAAAATCACAACACCATTGTCTAACCTTTCCTTCACTCATAACTGTAGGTTTATAAACTAGGCATAATTCCCGATGAATTTCAGCAGCCGACAATCCTTTTGCATACAAGAATCGTATGACAGAATGCACTTCACAGCTGGCGGGATCAACGATTGTCGCGGACATTGTTGTTTGCATGCATGGACAAGCAAATGACTTCTGAAACAAAACAAATGCTGCTATAGCTTCTCAATGAATCAGTAGATGGCGCTGCAGGAGCCAAACTGTGTTCTGAAGCGCCAATATTTAAATATAAGCAAACGGTACTTACTTTAAGAATACACCTCGTAGATTGCAGCATAACGCCATTATTATCCTTTTGTTTTCCCCCATGCTGTTTCTAAAGAACTAGAAGTGAAGAACTGATGTGTGTGTGTGCTATCAGAGGATCTATTTTCTGAGCTGGGGCAGGATGAACTTTCATTAGTACTCAGAAAAAACTGTTGAACTGAATGCATTTGCACTTTTGTTTTGAATTTCATGCCTTGCCCTGTCTCCCTGCTGGTGTGTATTGCCCATACTTGTTCATGTGCTTATGTCCATTCCCTCATTTGATAAAATATGTTCACATATTAAAATATTGTTTGCGCATGATGCTCATAAAAAGTAGGCCTTTATATATGGCTTTGGAAACTTATTTTTATTTAATTCTTAATATTCTCTTAGGTGTTCAATAAAATGGAGAAAATGTTTTGACATCCGAATTTTAATGACAATTAAGATTAATTAAGTTTCAATTTCGTGATTACTTTTGTATCATGCTATTCAGTTACATTCTTGAAGTTCACAATTTGGGCTTTTCAGTCTCAAAAACTGTATACTAGAAATTATAGTGAGGAGCAAACATATTGTAAAAGTATTTTATTGATTATCAGTACTTTGTCCTGAAATTCTGCTTTTTTATGTTTATACTCTCTGGTTCTAGACAACTTTGGTACACATTAGTAATAAAATGTTGTAGCTCTTTAAATTATTTGCAAAGAGATTTGATGACTTCCCATTTGTAGTGCAGTATGTTCTCCTTTAGGTTGGTAATTAGGAGTAATCCATTAAATGTGTTGAATTATACAGGGAAGAGAGGAAAGAAGAGGTAAAACTTAAAGAGAAGCACCCAATTAAGCATTTGTCAACTTTCCTCTCCACACCTTTGATTCTTCTGTTTATCGTCTCAGAAACATATGTAATACTTGAGATTCATGCATTAGATATGTGTAGACAGGGTTTTGAGATGGAATTTGATGTAATATACAGTATTTGCACAAGTCAGATGAGTTAAATTGCAAATAATCTGCCTTCTTGGACATGCACTCTGCAACCAACAGGCTAGAAGTGCTGAATACAAGTAGCATCAAACTATTGTTTTCCTTAGATATTCCTTTTAGGATTGATAAATTTTCCTGCCCTACAATACATCCAGCTGTCCTAAAGGCATTAGATCCATTAGTAGCAAACACATTGTGTAATTACAGAAAGGAATGTTGTATGTTTAAAATTCTGGCCACACAGGAGCATCCATGTCTTTCATTGTACAAGACAGCTGGTGCCTGTCATAGTTACCATAAAGAGCTAATTTGTGTGCCATCAGAAATCATCAGTGGGGTGAGAAGCAGGGGACCCTAAGAAAATGCCGTTCAAGATAATACAATGTTGTGAATATGGAAGTTGAAAATCATTTCCTTCTATGTGATGCATAAGCCAAAGCATGTGTTAAAATGGCTATGAAGTTGGCGGGGTTATTGAGCTGTTTCAATTTAAAGGAACATTTATTTCATGAGGATGTGGTATTCCAGTCGGTAGAGTGCTGGGCTACTGACTGGAGGGCCCAGGTTCAATTCTGAGTGACACCTCTGGGAACAATTGGCTTTACCCAAGTGGTGTGATTTGTCAGGAAACGTTTCAGGCGTGATATGGTGGAATATCATGATTAATTATTTTCACCATCAGTCATTCCTTGTTGAATGTCAAATGAAATATGTGGCCTCTTCTACCACTTGTTACACCATTTGAAGGTTTCATCTGCAAAAAGCATTTGTTTCTGGTTCTCTGTTGTCTAACATCTATTGTATTTCATTTATGATGGAAAGGAACATGAAGGAATTTTTAAGTCTGCCTTATTTGTCATGACTCTTTCCCTTTCAACGTTGTCTTTTATTCTATTGCCCCGGTACGTAATGTGTTTTGATTAAACCTTTATTATAGAGAGTCTAATTTGATATGCGGATGTTTGCTAATCCAAAGTAGGTCCAGTCTAGTGTCCGAGTAGGCGTATTTTGACTTATGTTTGACTTATAACTTCTATTTTTTAAAATCCTTCATTCCACTTACCAATTTAATAAATATACCTATGATGTTGTATATAATAATTTAAATTATGGAAAAATTACCCATAAATGTGTTATCTAGCCAAGTGTATCAGTCTTACATAAAATTTCCTGTTTTTATTTCATTTGTTTTGAATCATTGAATATCTATATAATTAACTTATACCCATGCATTATTATTCTTATAAAATGTATCAATCCAGGCTTTATAGATGAATATACTTTTTTTTATCCTATCTTCTACTCGCAAAAATTATTTTACTTCTCATTTAATGCTTTATGCAGTAAATTCTAGAAATCTCTGAAATATTTGCATTTATCATTTCTAGATAATTAATGAGGCAACATTGAAGGAGGCATGTGAACAGCATCCACTGTGTGTAGTCTCAATACTTCCCCATATTCTGGATTGCCAGTCCGAATGCCGTAATAAGTATTTGGAAACCTTGACTAAACTAGGTGACAAATACAAGCAAAAAATGTGGGGGTAGGTGTTTTTAAGTATTTAAGAGATTAATTCTGATTTCCATTTATGAAATTTATTTTAATTCTTCATTATTGTTTTTGTAATTATTCACATTATTTTGTGAAATTAATTGTCAGTATTGAATTTTTCTGACCAAATGGTACTTTTCTCTGTTTATTCAAGTAATTATGCCTTCTTTTTTGTCTTTAGTTTTTCAATAATTTGTTCTGAATTATTTGAATATTGATTCTCTGTAAATGGCATCGTAAATGTTTTAATGATATTTTTCTTTGGCTTTTCATTCTTGAATATATTTTCATCCCATGTTGATTGTTTTCAAATTTATTGAGATATTAAGCTTAAAAGAATTTTTGGTTTGTTTTTATTACTCAGTGAGACTTTTCTAATGACCTTGTAAGTGCTGATTTGATTTTAAGTACAGCATGTTCACCAATCTCCAAGGAAAACATTAGTGGGGATATTATGTGGAGATTTCAGCAATCTGGGAAAGCACAAGTATTATCCAAACCATCAATAATTTTTCCTAACTCTGATATCCATCAGAAGGTAAAATTAATTTAAAAACATGCCCTGCCTTGTCTAATATAAATTGTAGGCTGGTTTCACTCCTCAGTAAACTGCAAATATATTCATATATTTAAAGTAAATTATGGGCTGGATACTTCACAGAAAATCAAAACATTGATTGAAATTGCCAAATTGTATTTGCTAGATGCCATGTGGTACAAGCTTTGTATTTCCATAGTCAAATTTTGCATGTGAATAAGTTGTAGCATAGTGGGACGTCCCATTCATGGGGCGTCCTTATTTAATTCACTTCTAATGGCATAGAGTAATGTCGATGAAGGGCTCTCCCACTCTTTTTGTGTGTGTCTCTCTCTCTCTGTGAATATGCCTCCTGTAAAATTGCATTGTGGAAGAACCAAACGTTGTGATTTAGTGACCTTTTTTGGAGGTGAAGCTATGAGAAATTTGCAGTGATAAAAAATGACACCAATATATTAGAAAAGACGGAACAATTCATGCATGGTGGTGCATGAATGGTATCTTTCTGGACATCCTATCACCTTTGGAACTGATATCAATGTTGGAAAAGTATGGGAAGCTGTTATGGAAGACCCAAGTAGAGATCCATTCTGCAAATGTGTGGTGAGAATTTAGGACTGACCTCTGGCACATGTCAAATTTGGATAAGATTTACAGTTGAGAAAAATGATCTTTTTGTTCATCCAATGTGTTCTTCTGTCATGGACTGCAAGGGAGTCTGATCAAATACAGTCTGCCAAAAAGTACATCATCATGGTGTGTGTCGTCACAAAATAGAAGATGTAGTCTCTCGGATGTCATGAAATCTGTCATTGTAGGTGATCAAAAATCTATCCAAGGCAGGAAAAGAAGCGTTCTGCTCAACTAAATTATCTTGAGTCTGTGACCACAGAAAGTGCTGGTGGTCAAGTCAAATATGAAGTTGATGGACATACATTTTTTTATGCTTGCAGTATCTAGTAATGAGAGTTTATTCTAAAAGAACAGACTAACTGTCGAGTTTCACCATGAAGTGCTAAAGGGATTGACAGAGAATGTGTGATGGAAACAACCAGATAAGTAATGAGCACAAAGGCCCTGGGTTGTGGTTTCTGCTCCATGGCAACGCTCCTGCCCTTGTGACCAAAGTTTTTAAGAAGTTTTGCTAAGGAACCACATTCAGGTGCTTCCTTCCCCTCACACTCTCTTCTTGCTGGATCTATCTCCTTTCGACTTTATCCCAAAGCTTGAATCAAGGGAATTGGTTGGCATCTCTTGTGGAGACCCAAGGATGGTGCTGGACAAGCTGAGAGAGGCAGATTTCCAGGGGGTTCCAAAACTGGAGGGAGCATTGGCTCAAGTGGAAATCATTTCTAGGAGGAAAGAAGAGAGATGATAATTATTACTTTCGAAAGATGGTTTTGATTAATGGCTCGGGCATTTTAAAAATTTACAATGAATAAATGAATTTCAGAAATTTTTGTTTCATGCATGTTTCAATTAACTGTTCCAGCCATTTTGATTGAACATGAGAAATGACTAACATGGCACAAACACAATGTTATAAATTTTATGTGAAATTGGTGTGATATTAATGTTAGGATTGATGTTACCAGTTTGTGCGACAAACTGGGAAATTGTGGTAAATATAGTGTGCAGTATATATTTGAACACATCTCTTGAAAATTTAATTTAGAAATGGGTTTCCTTAAGCTATTTCTCATATTAATTTCTCCCAGTTCAGTACTCCATTTGTGCAAAGCATGAATAGTTATGAAATGGCATCCATAGATTTTGGTGGCACTTGCCCCTTCCTTCATAGCATGTCAACTCAATGCTATTAATAGGAACAGTTAAACCTCTAGCTGTGGACGAAAATGAAATCTGTGTACTGTACACACCAAAAATTTGTTGGGAAGGCGAACTTGATGATCTCAACTATCCCATTATAGCTATATAAATTAAGTGAAACTGAATCCTTTTTGCAGATGGGTGTGGGCTGAAGCCACAGCTCAGCCTGAAGTTGAAGAAATGCTTGAAATGGGTGGATTTGGATATCCTGCATTAGCAGTAATGAATGCTAAGAAAATGAAGTATTCCATTCTTCGTGGCTCTTTCAGTTATGAAGGCATCAATGAGTTTTTGAGGTATGAAAACTTTTGGAGATTTTTATATTTTTTCTACTTTTTTACAATTCCAGATTTCTTAGTGTTCTTTTTAAAGATACACATGTTACAAGTTTCTGATAAATACCTGTGTTTTTCATATTTCAGGGATTTATCCTTTGGTCGTGGTTCGACAGCGCCAGTAAAGGGTGCCTCCCTTCCTAAAGTGAGAATCATTGAGCCATGGGATGGGAAGGATGGCGAGTTGCCACTTGAAGAAGACATTGACCTCTCCGATGTTGACCTTGATGATGACCTGTCAAAGGATGAACTTTGATTATTTGAGACAAGGGTATCATCCCTTTGTATTCGAATAAGTGAAAGTGAAGCACTCAGATGTGTTTGTAGGAAAAACTGATGCTACATGTGTTAATCATTCAAATGAGAAGTGGAATAACTTAACTTTCACGTTCTTGTGAGGGTGGGTGAAAAAGTGGTTATATGTCTGTGTGTGATTGCATAAGATAAATTCTACCATCTGAAAATGGTAACACATGAATAGTTGAGACTGATTATGATGTTACATAACTGGTATGAGTCGTCACTTGTCATATCTGTTGTATATGTTCATAATTTAATGTTTGATGTAACCTACCATTTTTGTTACGCACTTGTGATAAAAAGTTTTATCTAAATGGTTCCTGTGTTGTCTAACAGTACTGAAGTAATTCTTTGAGAGTCAACTGCAATTTCATTCCAAAGAGGCATTTCATTGAATGTTCCCTTGTTTTTGTGATGGCACAGTTACTTTAGCCCATGTGTAAATAAATGTAAATGAAGTTTGTACACATGTGGGAAAGCAAGTTTATGTATTTGATATCTGTATTTGTGGGAATGAATTACTGCAAAATTTGATGTTTGAAAACACCTATAGCTTATTAATACTTATTTATAATATAGCTTTTTACGGTTAACTTCAAAATTTGGTTGGAAAGTGACCAGATGGTAGTCATCTTCAGGGCTTACAATTTTTTCTAAATCCTGCTATTGACATTAAAAAAGCAATCCTACAAATTTTTATGTGTATTAAATACAGGAAAATTCATTTTCTATTGACTTTTTCCATCGTAGCCAATGTTGGATCACTGTTTTAGTAAATATTTTGCCAATAGGTGTTCAGGTGTTTCACGTAAACTCTTCTATTGCATATTAGTTGTAAAATTGAGTTAATGGACCTCTAAGAATGTGACAAGTTGAAGCATGGTAAAATTATTTGAAAGTTGAGTAAGTGGAGATACAATTATTTCACCATGGGAAATTTAGGAAATAAAAAAACCTAGCTTAAACTTATCTGGGACCTTAAAAACAGTAGTCTTGCTTTTTTTTTAATTTATGAATTGAGAAAAAAATTGATATTTCGAAATAATGAACATGTAAAATATTTAACAATTCCATATTTGGCCAGTAAAATTTTCAATGCGGTTTTATTCATTAATTAAAATACTGAAAATATAATTTGTTTAAGAAGTCAGCACTTATTGCTGTGAATATCACATTTAAAAAAATGAAAATGTTTATCACCAGGTGTAAGTCTGCAAGCTGTGGACCTCTTCCCACTGACCTATGCCCACGAATGTATCTACTATTTTCTGAGAAGATATTGAAATGATTTTTTCTATTTGTCTTTTTCTTGTGCTACACTCACCTTATTGCTTCTCCTTTATTATAAAACAATTTTTTCCATGAATTTGTAGTAAAGAGCTTCATTGAAGTGATTTTATCAAGAGAAACTCATGCATGAAATACACAAAGTATAATAACATTGATAAAAGTAAGCAATTAATCATTTACACGAATGTTTGTGATTAATAAGTTCATTAAGAACTATATTCACTACCATATTAAACTGGTCAACTATTTTTCGTTTACTTTAACATCTGCATGTATATTGTTGCAAATTCCCAGTTGCCTGGCATCACACCCATCAGGAAGTTCTGTTATAAACTGTTTTAGAAATTAAGGTGTTTTTGTAAAATTCAACCTGACTTTAGAAGCACCCTAAAAACCATAATCCTGTGGAGGACTGAGTGTTTTAGTCACATGCCGTATTTCACATTTTTGTGTGTGTAATATGCACAACACTTTCCCCTCCTGTTGAGGGCCCTGTGCTCCAGGCTCTTTCTGGTCTTTGGACATGAGTTACAGCATCAGATATAAAGAAGGGTATGTGACCAGCTATGGGCAAAATTCATTTTGTTCCTCTTTCCCCTATTTTCAAGCACAATGAGAACCCTAGGATGAGCATAGAGACACTGCCCTTGCATACTACACTTGGAAGTGGAGGTCTTGGGGAGTGTTTCAAATGGGTTTTGAGAGGAGAGTGGACACTAAACAATATGAATGGTTATTGATTTCTACTAAAGTTCTGTGGGTAAACTGACCTCTTGTGGCTACCAATTTTGCCTCCCTCCATGAGCCAGGGTTTAATGGAGTTGTGACTTGATTACTCTCTTCAGTCCATCAAAAAAGTTAGATATTAAAATGTGTGCACTGTGATGTTAAATTATATGATTGGCAAGGGTGCTTACTATGAGCTCCCTTCTCTGTGATTTAGCAAATGGTGTCCTGCTTTAAGTTGGTCAACCAGCAGATCTACATCATAAGCAAAAATAACTAATAGGCTAGTGATTTACTGATAAGATGATTTGATTTTACCTGATATTATATTACCTTGATTAGTGACCTAGCAAAAAGAAATTCCAGGGTTTGAGAAATGAGTTTTTGTGAGAAAATTAATGGCAGAAAAATTATGCCCTCCTAATGAAAATTGTAACTTTGCAATTTTTTTATGAAACAAAGCAGCCAAAAACAGCACAAAGGCTTTACATTGGCTGACAGACAATACATGTAATGTTCAAATACTAAATGGCAAACAATGTCTTTGGCGAGTTTTAAAATAAAAGATATTCTTGTGAGTCATAGGACCAGTAATGACTTCAAATTTCAATGTATTTTGCCATATGGCTGAATGACAAATGTCTTGACCATAGTGTTGGTTTCTTGCCTTTTTCTCAAATTTCTTCATTGAAAAGACATTGAATTGATTAAAGAATCATTTTCCATCATTAAGCCTTTATTTTAATGTAAGGTCAAATTCTCAATCAATTAATTTAATTAGAAAATGAATTAGGTACTCTCAAGTATAAAATACTCATTGGTGGTTGCTTTTAGTCTTTGTAATGATCAGGAAATTTAAACAATTGGAATTACATTCAATCCCATGCCATTATTAATTATAATGTTGATCCGATATTATGTAGAAATTTCATGAAGAAGAAGTGACAAAAAGTAATAGTGATGAAGTGTCATCCTTATTT
This sequence comes from Hetaerina titia, assembly GCA_037158775.1. NCBI lineage: Eukaryota > Metazoa > Arthropoda > Insecta > Odonata > Calopterygidae > Hetaerina > Hetaerina titia. The sequence goes on from CM073770.1 coordinate 106,219,275, forward strand.
TTTGGCTCAACCAATGGCATAGTGATGACTTACCAGCCTTCTGGCAGATTTAGAATTTTTCCCTCTGAGAGTGTAATATTTTTTGGGTACATCTCACAATCAATGTGATTACCTTTTTGTGGCTCCTACCTTTCAATCCATCTGGCATAAACAACCAAAAATAATTATAATTCCTGTCAGCATAACTCCAGGGGCCCAGCGGGACCTGCACAACCTCTTTCATTACATCCTGACATCATACTCCACAAAACAGCTCAAATTATTATAATAGCTACTCAGGCTAGCATTGGACAGAATAAAGTCTAATAATTTTGAGAGAGAAAATAAAAAGTATCCATCAAATAAAATCAGAGCATCATCATTCCTGATCTGGATTGAAATGGAAGCTGTTAATTTCTTGATGCAAAAAATTATGGTGTAGGTAATTATTTCCAGCTAAACTAACCATTATAGAATAAATATTTAAGGTAACTGTCCCACATTGCAGGTACTTATTGCATAGTTTTATGTGCTAGTACCATGAACTCAATCTGTCATATAACCTTACTTTAAAAAGTAGATGGGATAGTTAAGGAATTGAATTCAAAAGAAGTCTTAATGAATAGTTTGGCATGGCCATTATTGAATTACTTTAAAAAGTTTTTGGCCCAAATTTATTATCAAGGAGAATATCATACCTTCAAAAGTCAAGATTATGTTGCCTCCTCAAATTCAACCTGTTTTAACTTAACAGAAAAAGAAAATACTTAGTTCTTCCACACAAATTTTATTACATACGACCTAGGTTTTGACTTACAAAGTCATCATCAGGTAAAGAAACAGAAGACACACCGCTTTATATAGTGGACAGAGGAGAGGGGAGGTGTCATTGAAGGTCGGAGGGGTAACTGGTGTGTGAGAAGGTAGGGAAGGGGTGGTGGGTATGGTGTCAGGGTGGTTGAGGGGGGGAGAGGGCGGTTGGGTATGGTGTTAGGGTGTGAGAGGGGCTTTGGAACAGAGGGAGGTCAAGTAGGGGAGAACTGGAGGTATAGGTCAGGTCATCAACTAATTAACCCTTCTGATGCCTGCTTTTGGAATTTTCCAACTGTTCCAATGTATCTAATCTTAAACCTTTCTTCTCTAAGTGAAGAATTTCGGGAACAAAGTCACTGGTGTGGTTATTGTCCATGAGGTGCTTGGCAAATTGAGAGGAGGGGCTTCCGTTTTTAAAACAGGCGTGGTGTTCTTTCACACGTCCACTAAACTTCCTCCCGGTTTGTCCGATGTAATAGGCAGAGCACTCGCAATGCAATTTGTAAACTCCACTCTTATCCATGATGGGAATTTTGTCCTTGTTAGTACCAATAGGATATTGGTTATTAACATAGAATCCAGATATGCTAGGCAGTTTCTATCAATAAAAGAATTTGAAGGGTTTATATCTACATAGTTAATACATTAATTTCTGCTGAGGAAATATAATTTGAATGGAAGTGTCAGAAGCAAACAGCTAATCTTGCCATATCTCATCCAAATTAGGTAGAATGAAGGAAACACTATTTTTACAAAGATTTTCTCAAAGAATATGAAAAATACACAATCTCTAGAAATCGGTTACTGAGGTATTACCAGTTCTAATTGCCATAATGTAAAAAGCAATTTAAGCCATGATTCATTGTACATTTGAGGCCTCTTTCAGTTTGTTCAAATATAATTAAAAATGAATTATTCGCTGCAGTAAGACTATTCATCATTCTCTTATTATTTCATTTGTACTATCTGTCATTGAGTTTATATATTCCTCTTATTCCTTATATACAGGCTAATATTACCTAGGGACTATATTTAGGGATAAGTCAATTAAACCAGCAGATCTTATCAAATGGCTTTCAATTTAAAAGCTTCCAAACTACGAATGAATCAATCAAACTGGCTTCTCATTGCTTAAAAGAAAGAGAAACTCTTCCAATTGTAGCAATTCTGAAGTCTTTTTACAGTAAATTTATTGAAAATGGTCATGATCCACTGACATTTGATGGTAACATCCTTCTATCCACATATAAAAACCATAAAAACAGTAATCAACCCAAAGGTTGGTTTGGTAGGTGATGGTAGAGTTTATCCAGTACTAATGCCCACGGCATGTGAAATACACACATCAGGGTAGGGGGCCAGTTCCTTTCCCTGTGCCGGTTATGGTTTCCCTGGAAGAGCTGGTACCTGAAAAATCACTTATCTTGGGTGGAACTGCAGATGCCCAGAGTGACTTGCCTGGGAATTGAACCCAGGGCTTCTGGTCAGTAGTCCAACCCTTTACCCCCGGACTACTGCGAAACTTGGGCCCTGAGGCCAGTAGTTCAATGCTCAACCCCTGGACTACTAAGCCCCTTAGGCACTTATGTAAATGTGAAATAAAAAAGTTATATAAAGGCTTATTTTATTGTTAATTTAACTCAAGGCACTATAAACAGTCTTGTCTTGAAAAAATATCATGACAAAAATTCATATTCAAATACATTGTAAATACAGTATGGAGTTCACTACCACATAAAAATGGTAGGGAATTAAGTACAAAACTTCACATGAAATTGACACATAGAGAGCGCTTTTGTAAGGCATTTTTCATTCCTTTCATAAAAATTTATAAAATGTATAAGTTGAATATTTGAACACATTTCCTTTTGATTTTGATTCACCACTATAAGGCCAAACAGAGACAAAGATGACACGTGCACTATTAACATAGGGTATTATGTAAGAAACATAATTACATAAAAGAGTAAAAAACACACAATGATTACCTCCTCTTAGACAGAGAAGCTTCACTTCTCATCCTAATATTATTCACATAGTGAACCTCCTTCACACTCATTTTGTTCAATATTTTTCATTAAATAATGACATATTTATTCACACAACATATTTAGACATGAAAAATCTCAGTTAAATATCTTTCTGGAGGCCATCTTTAATTGGAATGCTCCAAATAATAAGCATAGCACACCCTTGAAGTGTGGCCACCAAACCTTTCATAACAAAAAAAATACTGAAATAAAAACTTTCATAGTATAATTAATAATCAACATAAAATGTAAGATAAAGAGTAGAAATTTAAGTAACTAAAAATCACAAAGCTCACATTGTTTCATCAATCACAAATGAACAGAAGTCTAAAAAATACATAGGGTACCAATACTGATATGATTTGGAAATAACTCAAGTTTCACTCTAGATGTTCAGACCATGTGAATACGCTCATATGAAGAAAACTTCCCTAAAATAGGACTAGGAGAGCAAAACACATTTGTTGCAAGATATAAGTAAAAAAAAGTGAAATGATCAAACTCATGACGATGACAATATTTTTTGAGCAATACCATTATCAAACAAGTCACCTAGCAGGGAATAAATTGAAGTGAACCAATCAATTCTAATAAACCATATAAAAATCTCACCTTTAACTTATTGAATTTTTGGATCACAGGTAACAATTTGTTGAGTTTATTTGGACAATTCAAATATCACTAATAATTTGCACTTTTACAATACCCAGCCAATGAATAAAAATTCAATAAGTTCATTTTTACAAAATTTGAAATTGTGTTGTCATATTTTTACATAAAAAAATAACCTTTTGTAAAACTTTTCAAAATACTTTCTAGTTCACTTAATTATTCCTAGCACTTAACATGCTGTTGAATATTTAAACAGCATCTCTAGTTCTGTCAGTGCGTTTTAATGATAAAAAAGCAAGGTGTGAGAGATTCAGTGCACAAAAAACTTAATAACATTTTCACACACCTTAAGGGAATGTTTGGGATCATTGGAAAATTACGACATCACCAATTTCCGACGTGAATATCTTGGCAGCGAGTACATTTTCTGATGAAATACATTCTAACCATTATGGAATTGTATCTTTGTTTCCAACCCTGCTCATAACATCTTTTATCAGAAAATTCCACTAGTAATTAACTCAACAAATATTACAGAATGTTAAAATCTTCTTATACCTTCACTGGCTTATAAAACAGAATCCACAGCTATTAATTTATTAATACATTAAACATCAGCCCAAGCACTACCTCATTTTAGGAATCTAAAAAATATGAAAAAGATTTTCAAAAAGCTGACAAATGATAATTTCAGTATTTGACAATTTACTTAAAAACACTAAAAATAAACAGCCAAGTTAACACTGATGAAATCATTCAACTCCTTCAGAACTATTAGTGAATGTGTATTTACATTCAGGAAGTCCTTTGATGCATGAGAAACCTTCTCATTAGAAGTCCTTGTAATAAAAATAGGGTTTGGGGTTATAACTCAAAATTGTCATTCCTTTCTTTCTTGCAAAATATTGGGTAAAATCTAGCACAGTAATACACTCCTGTTCCACAAAATATAACTGCCAAAATTATTCCCACGATTCCCCATGCAGTCAATCCATGGCCCCCTTTCCGCCCTTCTGGAGCTATAGAACAATAAAATGTATAGCTAATTAGTGATATTGACTCCTTAAACAAAGCGGTAACAATTCAGTGAAAGCAATTCCAACTGACTAAAATAGGCTAACTAATTTTTAAAATTTAAGCCTTACTTTTTATTGTTGATTTTTGTGGAGAATATGGATGCAATCCAGCATGTGGCATCATTCCGTACATATAACCACCTTTATAATAACGTGGATGCACTGGATAGCCCCTTGGAGCTGATTGGCTGGATCTCCCACCAACCCCACTCTCTACCTCTGCTGTGCATGCTATAACTGAAGAAATAATTTGGCATTAATCACTGCTATCAACAACCATATGCAAAGTATTATTATTACGAGGATGGCTCCTATTTGGCAAGACCAAAATAATGTTCAAAACATGGCTTTTTGTCTATAAACTTTGGTTGAAATGTAGTGCAGGAAATATTTCTGCAATGACTGGGAATGCACTAATAAATATTTCCAATATATTCTTACCAGTTCATGGAAATGACTAGGTTATTGACATTAATTATTTTGTGGAAAATTACCAATTTTAATTAATCATGATATTCCACCATATCACGCCTGAAACGTCTCTTTTTATTAATGCAATATTGTATGATATTCTGCAAATCACTATATGATGAACTTTTAAAATAAGCTTAATTGCTTCAGGCTTCAATTCATGACATTTCTGAATTCAGATTCAAATGAAGATGTAATAAAACTTTTTCACAGATGTATCATGCTGTTTTTGCATCATTAGTTCCTTGATGATGCTGTAACATGATGAAGTGTATTGTACCAATAAATAATGATGAAAAAGTACTATTATATCTGTGTTTTTAATATGAATATGACCCATTTATTTTTAAAATATGAGATTGTAGCACTAAAACCTGAATAGAAAAGTTAAATGCGACTCGGAAGGCTGTAACAATTCAAAAAACCAAACATGCAATTCAATGAAATTTATACCTAAGGGCTTACAATGAGATTTGCAAGAAATTGATGAGTTTGTCAGTTTCCAGTGTATGTATTTCTTACAGTGGGATCTATAGTATGAGAAAACACTCCACAAATCACATTTTATGGTCTAAGGACAATGAAGGGAGTCTGTAAAGAGTGTTAATTCTGTTTTTGAAAATAGACAACTTGTCAATGCCTTTGAGTTCATAATTTACCTTGTAGAGCACCAATCCTATGGGATTTGGTCTTATTGTTATTGCACAAGAGCACAAAAATATGCTAAGTACATTATTTCTCCATCTGATCACATAAGTATAAACATTTGAATATTTAATGATCTGGCAAAAATTGTTTTTACATTCACTAAGAAGACAATAATATATAAAAATAGCCCAGGGAGTCGGTTAAATTTTTTTTGGGCCAATGAAGAGCACCAATGTGTTCATCAGATGTAAAATCCTTTGCTTTGATTTTTGAAAATACTCTCAGAAAGGGAAGAGGTATGCACCGGTAAATAAAATACTGTGTACAATGAGAGTAGAATTCTACATTATATTAGGACAGTAGAACACTCGGAAATACAGCTGACTTAGTATTCCTGGCAGGATAACAAATGGAGTTGAAGTGCTATGATAAGTTCCAACAATCTAAAGTGGTTGTAAAATACAGTTCCTATGGACTTTGTTTTAGATGACTGAGGGTGTTTCCCTTGAAATTCAACATGAATGGACACTTCTTTTATTCATACTGGAAAAGTATAATTGCAGTGATTTTTCGACATTTTCATTTGAGAAATCCTCCTGACAGCAAGTAGATAATTGCTGGACTACCACAAAACTATGGTAAGTTAAATTTGTTATAGAGGGTATTACAATAATTACTGTTAAAGGAGACACTTCATGAGGTGATGGATACTTGGCTTCAGTTCCAAGATTTCCAATAACTACTTGTGGTTAAGAATAGGGTGTGGCAACATAACCTCCTTTTTTATAACGCAAAATCCCTTTAAAAAGGAAGTTATGTTGCCACCCTGTGTATATTCTTATGATTCAAACCAGTCCTATTACCTCTGACTGATGCCAACACTTTGAAGTTTTGGTCAGAGTATTTGGTGATTTACATTTTTCAAGAGTTTAGAAAAGTTGAAAAAGATTCCAGTGGATAATACAACTAATAGTGTCTTTCCAGTAGGGGCTAGGAACTGTTGTTGGAAGAACATTAGTCTCTTGACCATAGGATGTTGGATTCAAATCCAGGTGAGATATCAAGGCCACTCCACACACAATAGAGGTGGTACAATGTTCTGGCCATCAAAATTTAATGGGTAATATCAGACAGGGGCCAAAGGGAAAGAATCTGGGCTTCACACAACCCGAATGTGCTAATGCCATGAGTCTTTGGATTCACTACAATGTGAGTTCCAACCTTAACTTTTCAAATTATCCTTTGGGTCATAGTATGTGTTCTGGTTTTTCTGATGGTTCTCAGAAAAGCCTGATGAAGGTTCCTGCAAATTGTTTTCATTTTCCTATAGGATAAATAACTTTAAAGTTTCACAAAAAATAGTAAATCTAAATAAAAAGATTACTCCATTGTTATATAACCACTATTTCCTATGATTTTGAATGACCTCAACATGATTACAAAATTATCAAATTTGTGCTGTTGCATCTTTTTTATGAGCTCACTTGCTATACATACCCGGCTAAGCCATTAGAACCATTATAATATGGTTTCATAGTGACAATATTTACACATATGGAAATAAAGTTTCAGATCACCTCATATGGCAGCGTTGAAGATTGATCAATGATGTGAATTCCCCGTGTTAAGTAAATCCCTCAGGGCACACCGTTAAACTTGGGGCAAGCACCCCTATTCTTGCTTAGAGTGCAAAAGATACGGCCAAGTGTTAACTTAGAGAAGATAACAGAGAAATAACCATGAAAATAAATACAAAAAAATACACAAACGGGCACGCAAATTCACCATTAATACGATTCTGAAAGTGGTTAAATTCTAAAACAAAGACATCCTTTACTGCAAATCACAATACATAAGTAGATTTGAAAACAATGCAACAGCTAACACAATGTATCAAAATAAGAATAGAAAAGTTAAGACCCTTGTACATTTTCGGACTTATTACTCGACTGTTAATTTTCCCTCCATATAAAGTGTAATATTTCCTAAAAAATTAACTTTTTCGTCGTTCACATATATCTTGTTGAGAGTAATTTCTTCGTTACACAGGGCAAAATCTACAGATTTCACGCGACTTAATAATTATTATTATTACGTGGGAGGAGCTTATTCCCCAATAGATAATAAGCCTTTTCTTACTGTAGCCTAAATAAACAACTTAAAATTTACCATTAACAAGTAGTGACCTCAACTGTAGCAGTGCATTGTGAGATAAATACGAAAACTATATCTTCTAAACGTCACACTAGTGCTTGATATTTTACATGCAAATTAAGCAAAGCGATGACAGAAATAGTCTGAAATGATTATTATAGTATAAAACTAACACCGATGCAACAATATTCCAAGAGAGAAAATATATTTTAACAGTAAACTCTCTTGATTTGGGGAAAATGCAGTTTAGAATAAAAAATGGATCCAGGCACTTGGGAACGCCGTACTACACACTTGTTGATTCTATTACAATCATCTAGGAAAAAAATTATACAGTACTTACTCAGCAAAATAGCTATTAATTGGGGACATAGCTTGTCCATTGCTGACCACTTCCGAGTTGACCGTAACGAAGAGTGCGGTGAATACAAATCGCATCGAATGGAATTTAAGGCTCGGCCACTGTTCGGTAGTGCTTCTCCGAATCATCGCGTCATCTGTATTTCGTTTTAGGATGCTTTCGGTGTCTCATTGCGGGATTTAATTTAGTATTTGGGTAGACTTATCTCCATAATTTACAAACGCGAGAAAAACTTAGCTGTGAGGTAAAATGATGGGATAGATAAATTGATTAAACAAAATATGGATAAAGAATAGTAATTCTTATTCAATTATTTGTTGTTTTAAAAATTCATTCAAAGAAGGGTTCTCTCACGAAATAGGAGGATTACACCAGTTTGATTAAGAAACTGAAAATGATCGAGTCAAGTATGAATAAACAACTTTATTACAAGTGAGCGATGGTAAAACTTGATTATGCATTGACGAAACATTAATAATATGGTCAGCTGATTGTAAAAAAGCTGAAAAAAATAGTCTATGCCTTTTCTTTTCAGATAAACTTGATATCAGTTTCATATTGATATCAAGGAGGAATTAAAAATTCCATCCGACTAGCGATTAAATTTGCAATTCCTATTCAATGTGAACGTCCCTTAATTTTGAGAGAACAAATAATAAGTATAATAAGAAAACAATTTATTGCAAGAATGATATTTTACTTTTGGGAAATATCATTGTTGTTTAGAAATATACCAATTTAATTCTTATTTGAATAATTTTCCATAGTTAAAACAAAGAACGTATTGTACTATAAGCTCGAAGCGAAATTCACCGGAAGTGAGCAGTAGTCACATAAACGATCACATGTTTAGTTTATGTACGTGACTGGACGGAGAGGCGGTTTCATTTTTGTCTTCGAGAATATCGAATTTTTAAGAACATTTCCTACAGATGAACTGTTAGGGCAATACCAGTTTTCCATTCCTTAAGTACAGGCAATTTTGTTCTTATTTTATAGAGCAATTTAAGGCAACGAGAATTAACTTGAAATGGTAAGTACGTTGCCCTGTTGTGTGTTAAAGTTAGGTGTGTGACTGATTCGGTTATCGCGTCAGCTGGCCTTACTCGGTGGGGATACAGAAATGATAACAGAAGTAATATAGCCCCATTCATTCATTAAAATATCAACTGAACCAATTATGGAATTAAAGTAAAGAATTCAATCCAGTTAGAAACCTACTTGGGGCAGAATTTAGCATAACGCAGTTATGTTGCGATTATTATGATGATATGTTGTAATTTTTAAGTTAAAACTAAATAATTTAAAATAAACTATAGTCAACAATCAATCAACTACGTAGAATTTACTTCATATTTTTAATCATGATTGTTCATTTTAAAGAGGTATGGCATGAATCTGATCAGTGATAGACGTATACAGTGTAGAAATCGAGGAAATGGAGTTGTGCGTGAAGTGGAGTGAGTTGGAGCTAATTATTTTGGTTTCAGCTCAACTTTGGCAACACACCATGATGATTTATTGTTCTATCTCATAGGCTGTCAGTTGAACTTAAAATGTCCTTCAGACAAGTAAAATTAAAATGTTGATAGAAACCTTAACTGCATACGGAATAGTAGGAATCCATTGTTTGAAAGGTCATACACCAACATCAGTGTTAATTTTTGTTTTAGTGTGGTGATCTTAGAACTACTTTAGATCGTTCCGGTATTGGATATTAAATACCTGAAATATTTTTTTGGAGGGTATATTTCGACATCTTTAAACGGAGCAATGCAATTACATTCGAATGAACAATAGTGTGTCATTGGCTGTATCTCTACAAATGTCGGTGTGCCGTATTTTTGTACTGTTTTCCCAAAAGCTAATCTCCTCATTTCCTTTTATTATGATGTAGAATACCCTTTTCTTCTTCAGAAGAGGAACCACATATTAATCTTCCGGATTCACTAAGTCTGATACATATTTATCATTTCACTGGAACATGATATTGTAATCGTTTTGCCTTAATTTTTTATATGTGGCACTTTTCTGCCTTGCGGTAAAGCATTCCACGCATTCAGCTTTCAATTGCCTTTTCACGCACATACTTATTTGGCGAATATAATATAAAATATTTTGGCTTATTGTTTGGCAAAGTAAGCAATTAGTGATAGAATATCCTTCCAACACTAAGAGCTGCCAAGTATCATTTGGGAATTCTCAAGTCTAGTTCTTTGGTGAAGATTCCCCATTGTAGTGGAGATGCCCTTTATGCAACTATTACCCTACGGTTGCTTAATATAATGATGAAAATGACTTTATTTTCCCAAGTAATATCATGAGAAACAGTGATTTCACCGGGTGTGTATTGAGGACTTTAAAAGTAAATATAATCACAGTCTCTAACGCTGTATTCATTCCCTGCCCCCCAGGATGCCTGAACATAATTACGATTGTGGGGGAAGGGCTAATCAATGACAGTTAAAAGGGGTCAAAACTTCCAGCTCCTCATTCTTACTAATTTGTTGTGCAAGGAGGAATTCCTTTTTTGTGTCACTGCGAGAAAAATATTCTAGAGAACTAGAAGTTAAAATGGAGGAGATCTCAAGTTAAAGTTTTACCAGCTATGGCATCTAGCTGATAATAGTTCTTCCATAAGGTCTCGAAAATTAATTTAATGAAATCATGGGTGATTCCTGAAAATAAAACTAAAAGCATCATATGTATTGTTTTGTAGAAAACTTCAACTTATCAGGGTTGACCTGATCACCACCTGTATCCACCAGAAGCGACATGAATAAGTACCAAGAGCCATGTAGAACTTCCAGTAGTCTGCTGCGATCATTACTAGTTGTTTAAAGCCCAATATTCAAATTGTTTTATCCAAATATTTACATAATTCACAACTCATTATAATCAGAAACTCGTACTATTGGCATTGTTGGTGCATTCATTTGAATCAAATACAGATATTGGTCGAAAATAAACATTTAAAAATTAGGATTTTCTCTTTAATGTTTTTTTTTAAACTTATTGGTATTTTATGTATTTATCTTTTATTCAATTCACGATTCGAAATTTATCTTATTTATGAATTAAGAATAAACATTTTATGACATGCCCATACATTTTGTACATGGAGGACAGTTGATTATTGGTTGATGATTGGTTTCAGTGATTGCCAGGATTCAGGGTCAATCTCTAGACTATATCATTATTCCATAGTTAATATACCGATCATCATTGTGTTATAAGCTTGTGACTTAAAGCACCCTAAGCTAAGTTGGTGGAAGTGATTTTAACTTTTATAACAACTAACATGTTAAGAAGCCTACCAATGTAGTTGGTCATTGTCTTTGTTGAGTTGTCATGCCCAATAGAATTGAAATATTTCACCCCTAGTAAAAGTTGTTTTTTTTTTAAAGAATTCAATATTTAAATTGTGTATGTATTTATTGCTCGTACAACGTATAAACCAACATGCTTATGCTTGAACTTTGGGTAGGTTTGGAAGTGGAATTTTTACAAAAAAATATGTATTTAACAAAATTATTCACTTGCTGCAAATAATATAAATGAGATGAATAATATTCCAACAATTGAGGATAATTCTTTCTCACATTTTTTCTTTGAGTTGGAAGCATCAGAATTTGGTGTGCCACAAATAACATTACCAGAGTACAGACTGACATCCAGCATTTAAAATATAATTTTGTCCAAAGATTGACTCGTGCTGTATTCTGGCATTCGCGGTGGTGGCCTGGTAAAGCGAGAAGGCAAAGCAGTAAATATTTCACCCGCTGGAATGAGATTTTTAAGACTTCAATCCTGCCATTTATTGGTTTGTGCTTATCTTTGCAAGTGAAATGTGCCATCTGCAGTATAAATGTACCTCATAGAAGAGAAATATGTGATTGAACAACCTTAAACTTTCTTTAACAGTATACCATAGGTTTCAGTAGTGTTTGGAAATTTATTCTCACTTTGGGATAAAGTATTAGTTCAAATTGAAAGCTTTAAAAAAAAAGTAAATTTTTGTTATTTTTGTATAAATTGAGTAATGTGGGTCTTACTTTTTGATCTTGTCATGGTGAATTATTCATTAATGCACTTTTGCTTTTTACTCTTTGGCAAAATTTCCCCTATTTTTCAATAATTTCTGAAAATGACTCTTTAACTGAATTGAAATAAAGGTTTTGCATGGTCCTATTTTCCTTTGTGAGCGATTTAATTGAACATATATTGTGAACTAATTTATTTTAGTCATATGAACAAGATGAGGATGACCAGTATGCACCAAGGTATGATGTTGGATCATTTCCCAAAGACTTTGAATATGGCCCTTATGATCAGGATGGTGATGGTCCAGGTGGTCCACTCACTGGAGAGCAGAAGCCGAGGATATTACTCATGGGGTTAAGGAGGTAATGGCTATATTGTCTATAAGCTCTTATTGAAAGCATCATTAAGTTCAATTTGTTGTTACATTTTGGCCATTTATTTCAGGAGTGGAAAATCATCTATTCAGAAAGTTGTTTTTCATAAGATGTCACCCAATGAAACAATATTCCTTGAAAGCACCAACAAAATTATTAAAGATGACATATCAAATTCATCATTTGTTCAATTCCAAATTTGGGACTTTCCTGGTCAGATTGACTTTTTTGATCCCACATTTGATTCTGACATGATATTTGGTGGATGTGGAGCTCTTGTATTTGTAATAGATGCACAGGTAGGTTTTGTTACATTCGTACAAAAATTCTGAATCTGATTACTGGCATGTTTGGTACTGTTAAATTGCAACTACTATTCACTATCATCACTGGTGGTTTATATAAGCTATTAAATAAATTGCATTTAATAGGATGATTACATGGAGGCTTTGAATAAGTTAAACTTGACTGTTACAAAAGCGTACAAAGTCAATCAAAATATCAAATTTCAAGTTTTTATCCATAAAGTTGATGGGCTGACTGATGACTATAAAATGGAAACTCAGAGAGATATACACCAGAGAGCCAATGATGATTTGGCAGATTCAGGTGGGAGTATGATATGATTAAGTTACCTAATTTGAAAGTTAATCATCAGAATTCATTAAAATAATTTTTAGTAATAAGTATCCATGTTTTGTTGCTAAAGTAACTTTTTTTGTAATATAATGAGTATAACATGTATATGTGCCAGAATTGGCGCTGAGTTTTCAATGATACTGTAAATATAATTGTGCTAAAGTAATAGTGATTTTTCCATCAGGCTATGATCAAATACATTTGAGCTTTCATCTAACATCAATTTATGACCATAGTATATTTGAAGCTTTTAGCAAAGTTGTACAGAAATTAATTCCTCAGCTTCCTACTCTGGAAAATTTGCTCAACATTTTCATTTCTGTAAGTAATACTTTATTAATGTTCAGGGTATGTCATGGGTTTGGCCATAGTGACATAATGCATGGATAATATATAGTTCCTGTTGTCTCTCTTTGGGAAAATGAAACGAGGAGGAATGAGGGAAATTGGGAGTGAATGTACGTAGAAATTTGTCAAAGATTGACTATTTCCTAATGGTGAGTAGGCAGTTCTCCTGTGGTGGACAATAAAATACACTGGTGATCTTCTATTATGGTGATGCTGGTCATTGGAATTTTATATTTTAAATGGCTAAAAATCAAGAACATAATTGCAAGAGAATGACGAAGAGAATTCCTATTAAAACCTCTTCGAAGGCATAGGTGGTGGTCTACTTACATTGAACTTAATCATTGATGCACATTAAGTGAAACCTAATAAATTCGTCCCAGTAGATGTAGATATGTGGAGTAGGATTCATTAAACTTTTGACTGCCTAATGTTCTCTCCATATCCAGAATCTCATCCAGAATTCATATGTTCTCACCAAATGCTGAATCTCATCCAGAATTCATGTTTTTAAGTCTCTCAAAATTTCTTAAGAAACAGTAAATTCACATTGGTATTTTATTGCTATTTTCCATTAGGTATTTTTGTAACCACATATAGTATACTACTCATTCTATTTCAGACAGTGCAACCTACTTTTTATTCTTGAAACTGTTTGTTTGACAAAAGTAAAGATAAAAAATGGTGTAAATCTGTGTCATCTACTGCAGAGAGCCCTTCCCTCCCTCTCCCCCTCCCCCCCCCTCCTCGCCCCCTCTTCAGTCCCCCCCCATTGTGTGAAGCAGTGCAGCATATGTGACCTTGGATTGGGGGTGGGGTTTCTGTGAGGACAGAGCCTACATGTGGAGGCTTGCTCATAAGCCTCCCATGATGAAGACCAGAAATTGGAAACATCACAAAACTGTCCTTTGGTAATCCTAATCCAAGCAAATGTTTGGTGGCAAAATTAAGGTCCTGCTACTCTTTTTTATCTGGCAAGAAAGTTCAAAGGTAAAATAACTCCAGTGGGAAATCCTACACACAGAAAGCAAGATTTTCTCTAAACCCAAGTATTAATTGAACTTGAAACATGTGTAATGAAGAAAAATTAATGTATTTCAAGTCAAGACAGGCACAGGCCCCCTTCTTTGATAAAACAATGAGGGCAGAAGGAAGGAAAGAAAATGACATCTCAGGTGCATATTTTCATTGCAAATGTGTGTTGTACAAACATTGAATATCCCAGAAATGTGGTGTGCACGGTTGGATGCTTTAATAGTATAGTCTTGTAGCAGATTTTACTGTATGATATACGTTTTTGTTAATCCTATTCCCTGTCTCTCGAACCATTTTGTTTTCTTAAATTTATCTTATCCTGCTGTACAATCATGTCTTTCCTTAGGCATTCGTTTGTATTTGGGAGTCCAACTTCAATTTGCCATTATCATCTGAACTTCTTCCAATTATTTGCAATAACCATATCCTTATGTGGGGTACACCACCAACATGCAACATCATGGTAGAACATCACCATTGGAAATCACAAAATAGTACACAAAAAGTTTTAACTTCATTATATCGTCACCGTTTGTAAGAGAAAATTTTTTTTGTGAAACCTCACTATTTTCCTCATCCACATCTGAAATCATTTTTCTTCCTATCTGATGACTAAAAATAATAAAAAATTATACATATACATATATATGTTATTAGTTGTTGTTAATGAAAAGGTACTTCCCTCTGTGACATTGAAGTTATGTTTTTACTATAGATATATCACTTGCTTCATTAATTTCTATTTATTTCTATTTCAGAACTCCGCTATTGAAAAGGCTTTTTTGTTTGATGTTGTCTCAAAGATTTACATCGCTACAGATTCATCCCCAGTAGATATGCAGAGTTATGAGCTTTGCTGTGATATGATAGATGTTGTGATTGACGTCTCCTGCATTTATGGGTAAGAGTAATATAGTGCCTCATGGTAGTCCACATATTGAGACATGGAGCTAATTTTGATCAAAATTAGCTGATCAAATTGGCATTTTTCAGTTAAGTTCATGCACATAAAACTTACACTGTTGAAATCTGCAATAAAATGTCAAATCTAAACAATTTAAAATTACATAATAAACCATTTGTCAATGTCTACTTTGATTTTTTTTTGCTCTCAGTGTATGGTTGGGTACTAATAAATGTATGTTGCATATGCTGGCTTGGAGTGTGATAAATTGATGAACATCAGAAACAAGCTTCCAACTTATGTTAGTAGTCGATAAACCCCTCTTGACCTGCCATCAGGTGAATGTCCCAGTGGTTGAACCACCAGAGTTGATGCAATGGCCATGCAGTAGGCGGGAGCCAAAACTGAAATCATTGTGTTAGCACTGGATTAAATTATCCGCATTGACTGATCAAGTCAACAAATTAACCAGTTTGTAAATTATTTAAGTAATTAAAATTTAATTAATCACCTCCATGTTCATAATATCTTTATCACTATAATTAACAGTTAATTTGACAACTGAAATTTGAAGCTACACAATATTTCTCATTACATTCTCTCAATTATAAAAGAACACACTTGATACAAAAAAATTTTCTCATTCTTTGATATACTTCAAATTTTCATCAGAACCTTCATTTCCATCAGAATCTTAATTCTGAATGCAGGAAGCTCTATGTGACAAGAGTGCATAAAAATTTATCAAAAAAATTATCTTTCTGAACCTCAAATGCTTGGAACAGGAAAAAATTATTGCATGTAAAACAGGATCTTCAAACACATTTCTGAATAAATAAACTTAGAATTTTGTCATACAAAATAACTTTATTATACTTACATCTGTTTTGATACTTAAGTGACAGGTGGTCTAATAAAGTTTTTGTGTGAAAAAATACTAAGTTTATTTATTCAGTTACATGGAGCACTATGTAGAGCCTCATCAAACCATCGAATCCTTCAGGCGAATATTTATTACCCACATAAATAATGTGAAATTGCTATTGAAGTTCTCACATCTGTTTCGGTGTGTTTTTGCAGCAATTTTGTCCCTAGGTAAACCAGTCAATTGTACTTTGCTATAATGTCTGTGTAATGAGTGTAGTAATGTTTTTTCAAATTTTTATTTGCTCGGCATAAATTTAGTTACACTATATTGTTAGAATAAGGTGTAATGTATATGCACTACCAATTTCATTGCTATGAATTCAGTAATGTGCCAGTGGCTGTGTTGCAAGTTAAAACATTTCAGTTCACCTACACTTATCCAATTGATAAGAAACACTTTTCATGGTGTGTCTGGACTTTGAGAAGATGCGGAGTACTTATAACATTGATTTTCATGTGATATTCAGCTACAAAATTTACAATGTGTGGTTGTGCATTAATGTATTGCAGCATCTGACATGCTCCCTTGAAATGTGGCCTTTTGCAATTTAATAATTTAGTCCAAAATCAGCACTATGCCATTTGCATCGGACAAATGAGAACAATTAAAACTTGTTGGATGAGTGATGACAGCTCCACATAAAAATGAATTTGTGTTAACATCAATGAGGGAGACAAAATGAGGGGTAATGGAGGAGGAGATTTGAAGGAAGGGAGAAAGAGCACATCAGGAATGGACAGCATATGAGGTGTTTGGTGTGGATTGGAGTCAGGGAGGCATTTCATTACTGCATTATGAACTGATGGAAGTCTAAAGATACTTGTAAATGAGCATTTTGTGATTGAGAGGCGAGGAGTGACGCGATGAAAGAGGACATTCAATCACATTGTATGCAAAGGCTCTAAAAGAGAGTAAAAGGAAAGAAGTTCAGATGACATAAAATGCCTTTGATGATTTTTGTGAAAAACTTTAAACCATTTATGCCGAGGTGATCAGGAAGGGAGGAGACCTGATATAATGTAGAGAGAAGTTATGGAAATGTAAATGATGGTGGCAACTTAAAGGCAAAAAAAGGTGCCGAGAGTTGGCAAGTTAGATTGATCACCATATCGATAAGTTAAACCAACCAGCCCTGTGATGTGTTGATGTGACTTTGGAGAATTTTCAATGCATCTCTATAGTAGACTCCATTTACAGTGTTGTGTATTGATACAACATGTAAAACACCATTCCCTGAATATCAAAAAATGATGTAATCGTAACTTTCATCGCCACCACTTTGGCTTTTTTTGATTCTGGTGATGCTGGATATTTCCTAACAGACGTTTGCTGTTTGCCTATTGTGATTGAAATCATGTAGCCAAGCATCATCAGTGGTGATAACCTTCGAAAGAAACTCTTCATCCTTTTGTTACATCAACTTAAACAGTGAATAATCCTGTATGTGACCTTCCTGTTGTTTGGGTACAAGCAATCTTGGAACACATGAAGTATAAACACATCTCATATGCAATTTTTGTGTTACTGATGGGTGAATGGAACCAATGAAATTTTCAGTCTTTGTGAATGTACTCATCACATTAGTATTTCACAAGATTCTCCCATAATAGCATTTGCAGTGTTAATGTTTACTTCTGGAAGAGCAATGATGGAGGTCTGGATACACTATCCTTTGAAATTGATTCTCTTGCTTCTTTAAACATTTAAAACCATCTTAGCCAGAACTGTGCGAGAGATAATCTCCATAAACCTCCTGTAGAATTATAAATATGCCTAGGATGATGACTTGTTCAGGGGAAAGCAAAATTTCACTGTAGTGCTTTGCTTAGCACTTATGATTTACATGTTTACTGTGGGTGAACAGCACATTTCAATTTTCAGTGGATGCCAATGGTGCCTGACCCGAGTAGAATTTTGAAAATTGTACTGCATATGTATCACACTTGAAGCTAACAATATAAATTAAAAATAAATTTATGCAAAGCAAATAAAAAATGTATGATCACTCTTTGTTAAAAAGCACTTGTAATGAAGTGAATTGTTTTTTTATGCTTTCAGACCATTTATTTTCATCTATTTTCATAAACATTGTGTTTAAGCTGTTGATACTTTTCAAAGAAGAAAACTATGAAAAAATAATGGAAAATGCAATTTTCGTGTTTCTATCATAAAAGTAGTTGGTCAAGTCTTAACATCAATCAATGAGAAAAATATCCAAAATTGATGTGAAGACTTTGCACCTTGTGTGTGTTGGTGTGCAAGTGAAAGGCAGTTATGTTTCACACTGGGAAATAATTCGTAGTTTTTGTTGGTTGCAGAGTTCTAGGTAGGGTATTTCCTGATTACCAGGAATGCAGTAACAGCACTGCCATTTTTTTGCACTAATTTCACCACCACTTGCAACAAAAAAATAACTCAAATTTTTGTGTGCAATCCATCTCATGCCACGGCTTCACAAATTCCTTATAAATTTCCAGTTTTCTCATTTGGTGGTCCAAAGTATTTTCAATGAAAGTATTTATAAGGACTGTGGATGTTCATGATTCCTCATGGCTTACACTATGGCCTAGTAATATTGGAACTAATTCTTTAAATGATTCCATCTCCCCCTCTGCCATTTTTAATTATATAGTTCACTTTTTTATCATGTGGAAAAAAGTAAAGCACTGACGGGGATAACATAAGTGAATTGGGGCCATTATTTTAGTGATAATATCTCTGTTACTGAAGTTCTAACTCTATTTAATGCCCTCATTCAGGTTACGAGAAGACACGGAAACATCAGCTTTTGATAACCAGAGTTCCAGCATAATAAAACTAAACAATGGAACCATCCTGTATTTGAGAGAAGTTAATAAATTTTTAGCCCTAGTGTGTATATTAAGGGAAGAAAACTTTGAGCGACAAGGTATGAAACATGGTTTATGGTAACCAGTTAGTTTTCAAAGCTTCTCTTGTAAAGATATTTCATGTGTTCATCATGATCATGCATGAGTTGGTATTATTATGAATTCATCCATGAAACATTATTCTATGAGGCTAGGGATTTAAAGTTGGCGTAATTGTTTTTTTAATGATTTGGCTAATGAGATTTATCTATGTAGTTAAGTAATTTTTTCTATTTTTGCTTGTCTGTATTAATATGATTTTGATATATTTTGCATTATGTATGTACTGGCAGATGGCAACCCTAAAGTTCTCAATTTCCCTTCTCTGACTATTCTTTCAATTTTGTGTGTTTCTCTTGTTTACTGTTAACTTAGATTTGGTGTTTTGATATGTACCTAATCAAGGGAAATATTATTCATTTTCAGGTTTAATAGATTACAATTTCTTGTGCTTTAGACAAGCTATCCAAGAAGTTTTTGAAGTCAGAAGTAAAATCCAATTGCAGACATCTCTACCGAGTAATCAGCGTGGTGTTCCTGATGGCACAAAGCATCCAAATGGTGTGCAAGCCTAAAGACTGAGTTATCAACTTGTTATTGTATAGTTGTTTCTTTTGTACAGTTGTCAATAATATACCTAATTGTACTTTAAATTTGTGTTTCTGTTGATATATTGTTCTGATTATCTTGTGCCCTGCAAAGAAATTGACAATGAGTCTTGAGCAATTTATATTTAGAAGCAATTAGTTAATAATCGTGAAGGTTAAATGAGTTTTAATATTAGTTTTTTTATCATTCGAATAATGTTCAAAATCAAATTGTGTGAGCTGTTTTTCCTTGATCCAGATCAAAATATCTTGTTTGGTGGGAAAACCAATCTTGTTTTGATGCTAGTCATCTCGATTATGATCTGTTGACAGCTGCAAATTTTATGAAGTTTCCCTTTTGCTTTGATTGAGTTTTATTTCTTTTAATTCCCCTTTTTAATTGTGCTGTCATGAACCTAGTATATTTCTCATTTTTTTATTTCTTTTCAATTTGTTTCTTTATTATCTTTTTTTCTCATTATTTTGGTTCATTATTTTAATATTGCATTCTGTGATCTGATAACTTAATTTCATAAGGGGAACTCATTTTCATATAAATTTAATAGAGGATCATAAGCATTATCTATCAAAATTTAAGTTTGCCAACAAAGGGGATGTTTATTACTTTCTCTATCGTTCATCCTTGAGTAAATACTGTGTTTTTCTAGGAATCAGGACATTGCTGATTTTTTACAGTATCTTGTAATGTGATAGACATTTATTTGTTTAAGCTTTCTATAATTTTGTACATAGTCCAAAGTATATATCACCCATTTACTAATTGCACTTGAAACCAAGAAAGTGTTCCTCTCATCAATTGCTTGAGGTAAGCCAAGTTGTCTAAACTCTTTGAACACAATGGAGGAGAACCATTCAATTGATCTCTCCTTGGGATTTGTGCTTCAGACTTGCCATTCATGAACGTTTTATCCATTTTTGTTAATCAGATGTGTTTAATGTTAGAATTAATTGAAATAATTTCTCAGGAGACAACTTTCTCTGCCTTATATTTTTTTTAATCTATTACTTGGGCCATGTGTAGTCCAAAGGAATATATTGGGTGAATTTAAGAAATTGTCATAGTAATCAATATTAATTTTGGTAATTAGTAGTTAGTCCAATGGAATCACATTAAGAGCATTGATTGCATGAAATTAATTGCTTTATTGCCATTATTGAATTGCATATGGAATTTTTTATATGTCTTTGCTTAACAAATTTGTATAACTCTAATGTATTGATTGTCTCAATTAATTAATGTTAGTAAATTTCTTAATGCTCTCACCTTTTTCGAAAAGTAAATATGATGCCTTCAAATGATTACTTACACGAAGTGTTCTTCAATCCCAAATAATCCATATTCAAAATGTGGCTTTATATCTTTCTTTTCAAATCACTTCAATTTTTCTGTCAACATTTAAATTGTTACATGATTTGGTAAAGTCACATCTGCAGTTGTATGAAGCTTTCATCCTTTGCCTGTTAGTAACTTAGAATCAAGAGAAGATAGTGTAAAATTGAGTTTTGGCTTGTAACAAAAATATATACTGTACACCTCTGTATAATAGGAACATTTTCATATTTTTTTGTGCAGACGAAAATATTATTTTAGCAGGATGCCTTTTAAGTTAAGAGCCTTCAATGGATTTATCAACTGTCAAGAAAAGTTGCCTCATTTTTCTAGGCTATTCACTATGTTGGTGGATCTATAAAATTGTAAGAGTGTGGTATTTTTGCAAAAAATAACAGTTATTCTTCCAAATGTCTTCCAGAAATTGCAAACTTCATACATAACATTTTATAGTTTGTAGAAATTCAAATGCTTTATTATTCACATAATTCAGTATCTTGAATTGAATGCGAGATTGAAGTGAATGTGAATGGAAGGTTTATTCTTAATACTGAAATAGAATGCCTGTTGTCAAATACTTGATGAAATCCAGATTAATGCTGAAAATATTTACTGGAAGTTGTTACTGTACTTATATTTTATCATTTGTAGTTATACCATATCATACCCATTTTTCCTTAATGCTGGAGAGACTGTGAAACCATGACTCATTTTCAATTGTTCTATACATACCTTATTCTTTATTGTTACTGTGAATATATTTGGTTGCATTGATTATTGAACTTTATATTTTGTTATATCTTGCTTAATTTCAGTGTTCCTATGCAGTCCATTTTGTTTAAATAAATACTTGTTTTGATATAATGTGAACATGATTCATACATTGGCCCTCAAATGAAATTGATGTGGGGAAATTTAGTGGATCAGCATTTTTTATTAATGGTCTTGTAGCCTGTGCATTCAATCATTTACATTCGTCCTTTACTTAAAATGAAGTCTCCTTAGAATTTTAATTTGTTGTGAATAATTTATACATGTTAAATGTAAATTTTTATTTAAATTTCATTTAATATCTTTTAATTAGAGATAACTTATTAAAGAGAACAAAAAAAATTTTTAAGCCACATCATTTAAAAACCTAAATCACGACTTTACTTGCTTTAAGTTCAATAATACTGGATTCCATTTAATAAATCAACCCATCAATATGGTTAATATTGGTGCCCACCGTAGGTGTCTTTGACAGTTGCTTTGCTTGTTGAAGGAAATTTTCATCCTACAGAATGTGAAATTTACCCCAGAGCCTAGGAAGGCCATTCAATAGGGATATATAGTAGCTGATAAAATCACAGAGTAAACCGAGTGTGTCCAAAGATGCATTGATCCAAGCATGCATCTTATAGTTGGTTTTGAATACCCTACCATTCCCGTCAAGTGGTTGGGCAATGAATATTTTTAATGCCTTTTCGAAGTACCTTCACCAGAGAAAAAGTCTCAAATTTGTTAAAAATCCTTCCTTGATTTGTTTTTTCATTAACTGCATAATCTGTGAAGGCGATTTTGCAGATGGCAACCATACAAGGGTGGTCTGAAAAGTTTCCAACCTAACAAAGATACAAGACATTTTTTCTTAAATTTCCTGAGTCGAAAACTCTTCAGACCACCCACGTACATGAATGTATTGAGGTGAAAATAGTGACAGTCGAAGACAGAAAAATGAATAGATTTTGATGGTAAATATTGGATATTTTTTATTAGCATCATGGGCTTTCTATAAGTGCATGCCAAATGAGGTAAGAAAATAAGACTAAGTGTCAAAACAATGCACCGCAGAGAATTAAAACCATTATTCCTAACTGGTAAGGCCATGTAGAATATTTATAGTTTAAATAAGTCTCGTCACTTTTACGTGCAATTGTGTTTGTTCCTGTCCTGTAAACGGAATATTTAACCGATTAATAATTTCGGCGAAATATTTAACGCGTTTTCAGGATGTATGCCTATATCCCAAATTCTGTAAGCAGTGGTCCGAATTTAGCCATTCGAAGCACCAACTTCGCATTAATCCTATTGATCTGATTAGTGCTGCCATCTAACAGCCACTTCTGTGAGCAATATTTTGTTGTGAATATTTTCCAGGTTGATGTATGGGTATCATGTTGTGTGGCACGTCAGGAAAATCTAAACAAATAATTATTTTGTTCATCATGTAACCACCACTTTGGAAGACTCAACATTTGGTAAGTTACAGCCAATGGCTATTCCGAAAATGTGTTAGTTTTTTTCATGTGTGCAAATGTCGTACCTTTTTCATAAAATCAAGAACCCGAAAATTAACATAACATGAATCGGTGTTGTTCGCATGTAGGAATGTTGTAATTAATAATCGCCTATGAAACAGAAAGGATTATCTCTGCAAACGTTATTCTTCTGGTTGGTCAAGTTTTGCCATTACTAATTGCGCAATGCATTAACTTATTAGTTCCATTAATAAATATTTCATGTACTAGCTCTTGAGGTATGTGTTACTTATTACTATGCTCAAATTTTGGAAACATACGTAGATTTATTTGTTGGCTTGCCTATTCTTTGAAAAATATTGCAGAAGTGTGGAAGGTTTTTAAAATAATTTTTCCAAATTGAAGTGTTTAAAACGATTATTTGATTTATCAAGGGGAATCTATTTTTTCATTTGAGATAAACAATAAATGAAACAATCAGTCAATATCATAAAAGCTTGTCATTTACCGTAATCTCAAGCTGCTCGACTCAATTAAGTGTGTAGGTTCATGTACTGTTTTTGGCAGGTAACTTTTGGAACTGATAGGATTTGAGGTGTCAAGCATGAAATTGCGGTTCGTCTAGGATTTAAAAGATTGAAACACAAATGGTTTAACTGTTGATAGTAAAAATCCAACTAAATTTGTATATTTGGTAGCCATTCTTCTTGGTAATCCAATTAGTCACCGGTACATTTTCCATTAGAGACAATTGAGTTAGTAGTTTGATTGTTTTATTTATTTATAGTTGGGAGTATATGTTGGAATTTACTTCAGAAAGAGAGCTTTCCAGTACCGTCACCGGAAAACTACTTGAAGGCAACCATCTGGTGAATTATACTCTAATATTTACTTTTTGCAAAACAATTCTTGCTAATGTGCCATTAAGTAACTAGTATAGTCGAATTTAGATACTCGAGGTATTATTTCTTGGATTCAAACTTCTCACTGGCAACACCCTGATAGGTCGAATCTTGCTTGCAATCCAATCATATTTTCTGTCATTTTTCGATATCAAGAGCAGTTAAAAGATATGAGCGAAACAGATTCCTGTGATCGACTTATAATTTCGTGTACTACCCATTAATGTCTCTTTACAAATTTCTTTTCATTCGGAATCGTATTGGGAGCACATTCTTAGATTGTTAATAGAAAACTCATTATTTTCGAAGTGGTGACTCGCGGATTCAAAGGGAAAAAATTGTGATTTTTGTCGTTTTACAATAGTTTTTGATGATTCATTTTGCAACCCAACTTGCGTTTGTGTAATTTCTGCATTTATTGGACAATACCATTTGCATTGGATACTCAGGCTAACCCATGAAGTGACAGACAGTTCTGTCTTAAAAAAACAGTGGGATTGTTTGAAAGAAAGGTTTCCTTCGCGGCTGCCACTCCATCTATCTACACTCCATGTAACTATTTGTTCCAATCACATGGAATTGCCCAGCTGTTCGCCTTAACTCATATAAATGCATCTATAATAAAATTTTCAGAGCATTCGTATGTCGTTTTTGTAAACTCAAAAATATGCTTATCCAGGCGTCCCAGTCCACAGATATTCCCGTTGTTCGATATTGTGTTGGATTTGCGAGTTTTTTCTCGGGACTTCTTAGCTTGTTTTTTTCAATCACCGGTGACTCATGTTTCTATTTTTCGATTTTCATAGACTGTAGTTTTAAGAAAACAAAGATATAAACCCCACCTATTTAAAAAAAAAATACAGTGCAGTGTAATATATCCATCGAAATTCCACAAGCAAAAATATACCTATCTTGTACAAACTTGAGCCTATAAAAATTATATGATACAATAAAAATTAGTCGATTGCCTAATCATCGAATATGCGTAAATTTCTATTATGTCATAAAAATAATTAGAAGTTAGATGGAAATATGTTGGACTAGAATGAAAAGCGCTATTCCAGCCAGATGTATCAATTTTAAATATCCAACATTACACCTTATTTATCAAAAAGTATTAGCATGGAATTTGATAAAACATTTTTGTGTTAGAATATTAATGTAATAGAAGTATTTAAAAAAATACATTTTTGAAATACATGTGTTACAAAAAAAATGCAATACATTACAGTAGGTTGTCCTGGTTTTTCTCTGTTCCATTTTTTTGTATTTCGATGCTCACAGAATCCTAATGATATTAGAAAGGCTTCCCAACTAAGACTGTTTTCGGTGTGTAAGATTCACTGTTACACTGGCCAGATTTTTGAGAAAATTCAGGGGGGTACAATTTAATAACAAGATAAAGTGTGGAATGTATGCTTGGGGAATTTATTCTTATGGTCATTTCTTATAAAACCAAACATTTTGTATTGAATCCATTATGCTATCCATATATGTATATTTTCCTATTGCCAGGATGTGTGAAGTGCCCAGGCAATGGTGGCGCGATGGAATTGACCAATTGAAGTTGCTCTCAGGGGAGTCGAAAATATGTTATTTTTACCGCACACCCTATCATTTCTTTTGTCAGAAGGAAACCGCCTCTCTTTTATTCACGTATCTCTCGCCAAATTTCGATTTTATATTATGTTTGTTCTCATCATCATTGGTCGTTCATCCTAAGATTGGTTGACTGCAGCCCTCCATCCTATCCTATCTGATGCTAATTGGCTTGCTTGCATTTTTTCGTGGTACTTACTGGTATTTTTCCTCAGTGTTTGTTCTGCCTTATTTAAAAAAGTTAAAATGAACATCGACATAAATACCCCGCGATCCACCAAAAGGCGTGTGGCAGGGGGTGCGAGCACCAGGTGAGAAGGGTAAGTGATGAGGGAGGACATTGGAGAGGAAGGGAGAAGCGAAAAATATTCTCATTGAAAAAACTATCAAATTACGTGCAAATTTGTACACATGCTCGAGGAAGTCTTAATTGCAAAAAAACAGAGTTAATTCACTTAAAACTAGTTACTCGGTATGCGAAAAAAGGGAATAAGAATGAACCGAAACCATTAATACGACAGGCCTCCGTCAAAACATAAAAAGACAGATCATTCAGAATTGAAAAATAAGAATGAGAAACTCCACCATCACATGGGCAACTCATGGTCACACACCCCAAAGACGCAGGGAATGCGACACATCGCTATAGGCAGCGGAGGTGTACCCCCCCCCCCTCCCAACAGAGAGAGAGAGAGAGAGACGAGGGATGGACGGAGAACCTTGAAAACAACAAAGCAGGGCAAGCAATACTGTAACGAGCACCGCAGTCATTGAATGGCAGTCTCATGCGGGAAGGGATTTTCCAGCTAAACAGACGAGACATGTGAAAGTGCATGAATTTGGGTAAAACTAATTATTCCCTAGATGCTGTAGGTGGGAATTGGGATTTTTGCTATCTATAACCCAACAGTTGCTATCGTTCGTGGAAAAAAGGGAGCCCCTGAGTAGAGGATGAGTAACGATGAATTCAAAAAAACAATAATAGTTCTTTAAGTTTTCATTATCATGATCATTTTTCAAGAAACTGTAACAGTAACTTTAACGGAGTCACCCGCTATGTGTGCATTATAATGTAACCATTTCAGAGAGTAAAAATCATTCGCCTTGACCGGGATGATCCCGGTCAAGGCGAATGATTTTTACTCTCTGAAATGGTTGCATGATCATGATCATGTTTTCCCTTTCCATTTTATTCCATATGGCGAGTTTCCCCCAGATAATCTTTTCTTTGCATTTTCGTTAAATACCAATGGATCAAATTGAGATTTATGGTATGCTGAGACCACCGCAACCTTCAGGTCGCACGGTATTGCTTCTTGGCGGTCCACAGACATGCAGCTGTTAGCAATATGAACTCAGCCGAGTGTAGCGGCATGTCGCGGAAATCAATTTAAACATTCAGTAGTCAGCCATTACGATCCTTCTGGGAACTTCTGTGTAATCCGTGCTTATTCGACAAGATATGTAATACGCATTTGGTAAACAGTTGGAGGGTTGGCGAGACAATGCTTTCTTGTTTGAGACGGCTACGTTATCGACATTACTCTCCGCCATACCTTCTTGTCTTGTGGCAGTCACCCTTCGTCCCGTAGACGCTGTTGCTGAACTGTACCGCAATCAAAACCAGTAGTTAGCCATAGTAAAGTGTGAATGTGGGTTGCAAGATTGGGTGTCGTGAGACATGCTATAAAATTGAGTTCGCCCAAATAGGACTTTGCTTTCCGCTGATCAAAGTCGAGTAATGATAATCGAGATGGTGTGGTGGCTAGCGAACTGGCTTCCCACTCAGATGGGTTCGATTCCTGGGTACGGCAGATCTTTTTCTGTGGTATCCTGATCCCTACTTGAGGTGCTTTGTGGAGGGTGCATTGAGTGAATACACAGTCCGTCGGATGGGATGTTAAGCTTCGGACCCCTCGGCGCCTTTCGTTAAGTGTAGGCTTATGCTGGCGCCGGGTTTCTCTCCTCCCTTCATCCTTTCCTGTCCATACCTATGGTGCAAACGATCTCAACTGTCGGTCGCCTCCCCAACAAAACTACTGCTTCAATCATCGGAAGCGATGAAATTTCTTTTCTACCCGAGGATTAAATATTCATTCGTTCGATTTAAACAATTTTAGGCAGAAAGAATAATTTAGCGGTCCGGAGTATTGTCTCAATAAAAGGTCAGCCTACAGCTATAATTTCCTATAATATACGTGTCGTTGTTAGAATTGTTATGGACCACCTGCAAGTACCAACCTGCAAAACGACCACACGCATTGCCAGTAAAAAGAACGATATGGTAGATACTTGAGCCACGCGGAATTGGTAGATAATTGAGCCCAATGGCACAAATGACCTCAGTTGTCGGTCGCCTTCTCTTAAAAAAACTAATACTAAAGATAGTCTTTGATTGAAGACTTTCGGAGGGACAGTTTACTGTATATATTTTTTAAGGATTTTTTTGTCTGTATTGAAAATTTTCAAGACTCAAAAGTTTTCTTCTTCCAACTGAGAACGTTGCCAGATCCTCGTGATGTCCATACAGATCTGATGTTCGACGTTTTGATCGCATCCACTTGAGCAAGATAGTATCCCAAAACAAATTCACGGAGAAAACATCGGGAACTACTATTTAATGCTGAGACTGGTTAGAGACTACTTCGAAAGCACGGTAATTGACTCAAAGTTTGGTTTGTTAGAGAGGTGAGCTCTACACTCTAGTGTAGAGCTCACCTAATTCTATAATAACTAATGTAATAACATAACCTGTACATATACCATCTAACTATAATCTCTAATCGGGGTCCAATTGCCAATGAAAATGCTCTCGATCTTTCGGACCTCCTTATGATTACTTCCAAAAATTCCTTCTCCTCCCCTTTCACAATGCCTTGGAATTTCCTTGTTTGTTTTCCTTTCTGTCCAATTCACCTTCTCCACATCCACATTTCAAAAGATTCCAATCTACGCCTATCTTCCTACTTCAATGAACCATGTTTCCGAGACATACATGACTACGCTCCATATCAAAGTGACGTGAGCTTAACATAAAAATTTAAACATTAGGGAAACAGTTTTTTTCCACAATAGGTAAATGAATGTATTTTCATGTACTTTTTTGCACGCGATCATTGCTGTGGGTTTTTAATGTGCAGCGTCGTGACACTTATTTTTTTATTCGGGTACTACCTACAATATCATGCCACAAATATACCGGTGGCGCTGTTTACCGTTCTCTGTAACGTTCTAATTTTTGTGTCCCACACCTTCATCGGTCGAGTCTCTATTTAAATCGCTCGGATGCCTAACCGCCATGCACCCTTATCTCACCAGTGACGCGTGCATACCGATGTGTTCATAATTGGATGCCATTTCTTTCCGGGTCGTTGATTCCCCCTTCCTCCCTTTTGCTTGTGTGCTTCCTTGATATTTTGAAAAATAAAAGAAAAAAGCGGGTGTCTTCGTCGAGAACTTCTCGCAATACATTCCATTTTGGAGGATAAAGTAATTGAGTTGTATCTAAGAATACTTGATCAATTCTGACTCTATGAGGAACATGGTCAAGATGTTGCCTTTTTATATTAATTTCCCACACTGGAATCCTCTTTCAGGCCCTGATTTGTTTATTACGTAAGAATAAGTTACATTTAAAATTAATTTGATGGTGTCGAATTTTTGACAGCTGAAAAAGTGATTCCTACTGAGATTCATCGTCGTTTAAAAGTCGATTATGGTGACGATGCTGTTGATAGGTCTACTGTTAATCGATGGATAATAACGTTTCGTGGCTGCAAGCCTGGAAAAGCCATTTTTGTTGATGAAACACGCAGCGGACGTCCTATCACTGCCACAGACGATAAACATCGCAAAATCGTCGAAGATTTGATTAAAAATCACCGGCGAATCCTTCAAAAGCGTATTACAAGTCATATTGGATTATTCAAGGAACGTGTC
This sequence comes from Hetaerina titia, assembly GCA_037158775.1. Lineage (NCBI taxonomy): Eukaryota > Metazoa > Arthropoda > Insecta > Odonata > Calopterygidae > Hetaerina > Hetaerina titia. Next base: position 106,249,197 of record CM073770.1, read on the forward strand.
GGCTTCATTATTGAACAATTGGGATACTGTAAAATCTGTGCACGATGGGTACCATGCCGTCTCACAGAAGAGAACAAATAAAACCCTCCTTATTCTCGCGATCTTGCGCCTGCGATTTTTTTCCTCAGCTCAAGAGCCACCTCAAGGGTAATCATTACACCTCGGACGATGAGCTGAAGGTAAAAATTCGATAACAGCACGCTGTTTAACTCGCTTTGACATAACATTAGAACACGCCTCCAATTTTCCGCTTCTCAAAATACACTGGATGAATGTAACGACCTCAAACCTGCGCATGTGTGTTGAGAGGGAATGTTACTTCCACGTGCCACCAGCAGTGCTTCTGAAGGTCATTTTGTTTGTGGTCTACAAGCATGTGCGCATTAGTTTTCAGCCTACCCTCGTGGTGTGTCAAAGTAAATCGATCACAATTTTAGCTATTGATTCGAAGTTAAACCGGAGAGTCACGACTTTAATTAGTTTTAGTTCGTCGGGTGCAACTTAAATTAATAGAACCGGCGATAGTTGTTATGTAGATGCGCAGACGGATTTCGTTGTCAGCGGGACACGTTCAAGTTTGTGCCCGTCCATGGCAAGGGCGATGTAATATATACGTCATTGTTGTTATTCAGTCGCAGAAAGTAGTTGTAAACATGTATGAATCGTGCCTATCGAAGTAATATATTGTCTTCATTTCGCTTTGAACATCATGGTAGGTTTACACCTAGGACAACGCATATTTCTACTGTCTGTAATTATGCAGTTATTTCCCGTGCAGGTTAATTGCCCGTTTTTTGCCCTGAACCCCGTTACCTTGGCACTCCTGCCTGTTGTGGCGGGAGATATGGGGCGATCACCTGACATTGGCGCCTGTTTTGCTTGCCTTGTCTTTTTTTACGCGCGAGGACAAATGTGTTTCGGGGTGGCGAGATCCCGCGTCAGCCTATCAAGAGGCTCGGCGGCAAGAACACGCGACGGATGATTTTTTTCCATGGTCAACTTTCCCAGTGCTTACGAAAACTTCTAAGACGGAAGTGTGAAGGTGCTGGATAACCGGTCCTAACGTAGAGGGTCACGGGGAGCGCGTGATTCAAACCGAAGGAGGCTCTCATCTAGTTATTGCAAATTCAGCGAGTGATGTTCGAACATCTCTGATTAGGCCGCGTTGACTATTGCGGATTAATTTTTCATGACCGGGTGTGTGATTGATTGTTTTGTTGCAAGTATCAAGGTGTGTGCGATACGATTGAAAGTGCGAATTGTATGTGAGATTTGGCAATTATTTTAGAGCAGGTTTTCACTTAAATAATTAATTAATTTTTTATGTATTTTTTTCCTATTATTTTCTGTGGTTGACTTATGCTCCAAATAATGGCGGTGTGTTTGTAGTGGAGAATGTACTTATGATTACGTGGCATTGGCAGTTATTTAAACTTGGAAAATATGTAACGTTTCCTTTTATGATTTTTGGGTGGAGTCAATTTACAAAGGTCGTCTCCTGAAATTCCAACAGCCGTCTTGAGATAACGTGGCTCCTTTGATGTGCTCTCAGATTTCAGGAGAAAAAAGTGAATATTTTCCGATGCATAGCAAAATGATCGCATGCAGCGTAGAGGAGCTAGATTTTTAAAACGTTGTTATGATAAACTTAGTAACATATCCAAAATATTAGAGCAGCTAGGCTGGGAATCACTCACGGAGCGATGGTTAAATTACAGATTGAAGCTCTTGCATGATTGCAAGGGAGTGATGTTGAAAATGTATTATTACCCCCATCTTACTCCGGTAGGAGAAATCATTTCCAAAAAATTAGAAAAATTAAGTGTTGAACATAAGAGTTTAAGGGGTCATTTTTTCCACGAACGATAAGGGTTGGGAATAAAATTTTCCGACCTCGGTAGGGTCATGTTCGGGTTAAATTATTCTCGTGTCTATTCACCCTCTGCCACACACCCTGGCGGTGGCTTACAGGGAAAATACATAGAAAAATATATGAATATATAGATGATTTCTTCGAATTAAGAACATATAAAATAAATAAATTAATAGACCCTCCAATGGCTGTAGATCTAGAATAGGTCATTTTGGGGCATTTGTAGAAGAAAGAGAAGAATGAATGTGGTAGTTTAGAAAATAATATACAGTTGCATTGTGAAGGGCGCTATTTGATTTTATTGTACTTTTTGTTTTGAAAAGGTATTTGTGTTCATCTGTTTATTTGTATGGATTGAGAAAAGAGTTACTATCCTGATTCCAAATGAATGAATTATGCCTGAGATTTTGGAAACACTTGCGAATACGTCAAATGAAAGCTCTGCGGTATTATTTTCGTTCACCTATATTGTGTTGTGGAAACACAGGTATGTCAAATTCTTGATCCAAGACTATTGCGAGTTTTCGTATTCTATCGAAGTTGAAAGTGATGTGTACGTACCTTGGGGCTACATTGTATTAATTTGCCACGGGCACAAAAAATCGTCATTAGATGTGCCAAATCCGTCATATGTGCAGCTCTTCTTTTCGAGTTTCACTCAGCCTCCTTTGAAATGAGGCAGTAAACAAATTGGTATATTCCTCAACGGGCCTTGGTTGAGCGAGAGAGTCATCAGTCAACATCATCTCAAAATTTTATCACTCGGAGCAAATACTTTTTATTTCCCAAGGGTGCTATGTTTTTTTTGCGATGGTTATTCTAGAAGCTGTTACTAATACACACTTACGTATGAAGTGCTTCATGCGATGATTATAAATCGGTGTACATTCCGTTGAAATCTTGTAACTGCTAAATCTTGTAACATTTACATGTCACCTTAATAATGCAAATTAAATCGGAATATAGGATACCAAACACGTTTCTTCTAGAAGTCGTACGGCTATAAGATTCCCGTTGAAAAAACGCACTCCTAGGAATCACCTCCGTTGCGGGCGAAGATAAAAACATCGAAACACCTCGGAATGCTTTTGAAACTTAATTTGATTCGTTTTACATAACTTGAGAATTTTCAAGTTGCCCCATAGTTGTAAGCCAAGCTTTTCAGTTCCCGCTCGGAAAATTGTCTTTACCGCCCGAGATTTTCGAAATGACCTTCAAAATTATTGACAAAACGCAACGCGAAGCGTAGAAAATCGCACATGTTCCACCATTTCAGCTTCCTAGATTGTCTGGTGAATATCTCTTTCAATGGTGGTAAATTCTTTCGCACAGATGCGCTGTTGGATATACCTTAGACGCTTCCTGTTGGCCAACTGATTTTCTCGCCTAATCTGAAAGGATTTCACACTAAGCTGCTTATCGATACGACACCCAAGGAGTAAATTGATGAGTATGTTACGCGATTAGGCGGTGATTATTAACAATTCCAACTATTCAGCTCCGGTCTTTAGCGAAATATGCAAAGTTTATCAACGAAATGTGGAAATATTTAAAATGAAAGAGATGTGTGGGGGGAAACCTGTTTTTTCAAAACGTTCTGAGGGCGGTGAAAGAAAAAAAAACAAAGACCGTGTTTCTCATATATTTATGAGTTCACCTTTTTATGAGTTAATTAACACCATCGTTTCCAATCACGCAAATTTCATTTCTCCAAACGAAGTCTTTTGTTAGCGACTGTTATCGGCATTGCTCCATGCACTGAAGTGATAAGTACAAGTACTTGTATAATGTGGGGGGAGTAATAAAATTAATAATGTTGTCTTATTTATGAGTAACAGTTTTCTAAATATAATCAGTTGTGGACTGCTATCTAGCGTCTACACATAATTAATTGGTAGTGATTTGTTTAACTTACAATATTTTCCAATGGCGACTGAGGTTTTCGGAATAACTTTCACTTTGAGTTGTTTTATCATACGAATTGCAGCGGAGAGTTTGTGTTCATTCACTTACGATATCAGAAGCTTTCTGCCAATGGTTTTAGTGGTAGCAAAGAAAAGATATTAACAATCATCCACTGCATAAATTTAATAGTACGACTGGGTTTCATTGCATTGCATCATCTTCAGGTGATCTATCGGTGTATGACATCATCTTTACTTGAAGATGATGTAATACAGCGAAGCTCTGTCGTACTATTGAACTTAATAATTGTAAAATTATTACTATATTTTCTTTATTATGTTCGAATTTCACCACATCACTCCTGAAACTACTCAATTTTAGTGTTAGGTTTGTTTGTTTTCAAATTTTCGCCATTAGTAAATACCTAAATGCTTATGCGGTCGTTGTCGCTCACGAAAAATGTTGTTTTCATATTTGGAAAGAATCTGCATATTGTCCATATTGTATGTTTACAGCAATTTTGGTAGCCCGAGAACAGTAAGAACAAGCAATCATTCCAGGGATAAGATTTAGCGCTTTGAGTCATTTTTGATTCACTTGTTCTTTTGCGTTCGCTCTGTGAGGTACCCACGAATCCATTTAAAAGTCCTTTTCGAAAGTTTAAACGAAAGTTTAAAAGTCCTCTCATAGATTTTTCATCCCGTTAACTTTTAAATACTTTTATTACTTGGGAAGGAAATTGAAACAGTTAATAATTCACTCAATTCAGTTCGAAAGTTAAAAAGTACGCTGCATGTAGAATTGGGGAAACCTCGATTATGGCGGAAGAATAGCTCGCTCCTTGAAAGAAATTCCCATTTGCGAACGAATTAGAAGTGTATCGGCAACCGTGGAAATCTCTTCGGAGTGTAGCTAAGGGTTGGAGGCGCCGTCTCTTTTTTCTCTAATTCTCGAAGAGAGCGCCAAAATTTCCACAAAAATACTCTCGGTGGAAAAAATGGGGCCATTGCCGCCGCCGCAGGACGATATCCTGCCTCACTCGGGGAATCAAACTCGCTTTCGCTGGGAGTTTTTTTTTGCGAGTTTTCGTGCATTCTCTCTCTCCTTTGGATTCACCAGTTGGCTCCCTTCTGTTACTTCGGGGGAAAAACCGTCCTTGTTGGTAGCACTGACCTTTGATGAACCGAATTTTGGTCATTAGAATGTTGAGTGTTTGGATTTTACGCTATTCTTGTCAGGGAGCTTACAGTAATGAGGTAATATGGAACCATCAACTCTGACTGAATGAAGAAGCTAAGATCATAATCCAATTCCAGATCGGATTTTAACGGACGACACGATGAGCTACGGACGAGTGCACGTAACCCATCCACCTTTTTATATCTGACAAAGGCCCAGTTTTATAATATCTTTTTAAATTAATTTCTTGGATCGTCTGTGAGGGAAATCTGTGCTGAAAGTTTGAAAAATCCTCTTCCACCTCACAATAATCTGTCTCATATGATGGGCAATCATTTCCATAATTTCATCCGGGTGGCTTTTCTGGGCGGTGTGACCTTCTTTCATATGGAGGAACTCAATCACACTGCGAGCCTCTTATCTTCTCCATCCTGCGTGTGTCTGCTTCAATCTACGGCTTTCTTAAACAAAACAACACTAATAGCAGTAATTTACAACGTTAAGAATTCTGGATAAATTTTATCTGGATATTTCGGCTATTTCTTAGTAATAACTAAAACTTATCGGTACCCCCTCGTAAAGTAAATATGGAAGGAGGTCTCTTTAGCAGTGCTGTTGAAAATGTATTATCATCCCCATCGTACTACGGCAGGAGAGATAATTTCAATAAATTAGAGAGATTAAGTGTAGAACAGATTTAAGATGTCATATTTTTCATGAACGATAAGAGATCAGAATAGCATTGTTCGAACCCGGTAGGAGAGAAGATTATTTTTGGTCCAAAGTAGTCTGGTGTGTAATCACCCCCTGCCACATACCCTAGCGGTGGCCTGCAGGGTACCATGTACGAGTATAGTATAGTAATTTAGGTTCGTGTGACCTTTAACTTTTCGTGGAGATTACCGACAAATCCGATTTCATAAGGAAATAAGATTACTCATCAGCGAAGGTGAATTTTAATGAAGAACACAATGTAGTTTTCCACTGTTCTTTATTTTGGTACTACTAGTTTCAACGCTGAGGCGCCGTCATCAGGTACAGCTTAGTCAAGTTGCAGTCTTTTTATATACCATTCTTGACCGCAACTTGACTAATTTGTACCCGAGGGTAAAAAAAGAAAGTTTGCTCTTCCACATTAAGATTTAATACTTCACATGGCCATGGTTTCAATGCTGCCCATCATCATTAGGTGATGATCGCATAGCATCGAAACCATAGTCGTGTGAAGAATTAAATATTTATGTGGAAGTGCAAAGTTTCTTTTTCTATTCTCATCTTGAAGGAATTCCTCAAAGTTAAGCCTGAAACTGGTATCTTTATTAATTTGTAACTGATGATGACGCCTAAGCGTTGAGAGTAGTAGTAAGAATTATCAGAGTTGAGAGTAGTGATACCAAAATAAAGAACAGCGGAAAAATACATTGTGTTATTCATATAATGCAAATGAACTTCCACAAAGTTGAGCCAGAAACAATCGAGTACAGCGAAGGTTAACGTTATAACCGTGGTCACATAGTCTGTTAGTTATCTACGTGTTCAACGGTCAGTTTTGAACTTAATTGGCGAATATAAAACCGAGTTATGACCATAGTTTTCAACAAAACTTGGAAATATATAGCTGTAGGAGGGAAAAGCAAAGAATCGGGTCACCAAAACGATCGGTGAATGTAACAGTTTTTCCAGCGTTACACCCATGCCCGAGCATTCTTGAAAATGTGCGTCGAGACCTGTGCGTACTAATCTGCGTTCACATTCCATCCGAAATGGTCACAGAGGGAGATACGAACGAGTCTTGCATTCGAGGGATCTGTTAGCCCCACGTTTCTTACCCTTCTCTTCTTCCTCCGCTCTCCCCAGGCGTCTTTCCTAACATTCGCCTGCAACCGGGAGATTTTCGCAACCTGCCGTTGCGTCCTTTGCGAAAACTTCCCAGTGTAACGTTCACTTTGGATCCTTTCCCTCCAACCTTGCCTCCCTCCCTCCTCGCCCCTCCCACCGTACCCCCTCCCTTGCGTCTCAAGCAGGGCGTCACGGGACGACGCGACTGCCTGCCGGACGTCGTCGTCGCGATAAGGCGAGGTTTTTCCGCGGGAGCGCAGCACGGCGCTGAGTCACTCTTCCAAGTGCTTCCTGGACCTTGCCGTTCGAGAATCGTCGTCATTCTGTCTCCCGGAGTGCCGTTGGAAGAGCGCGACTTTGTCGTTCATCTGCCCGCGCTTTATCAGATCGAGCCTCCGGATTTTTCCGTCGCATTTGTTTGGTTCTCCTTTACCCTTCAGCGTATTTCCTTCGGCAGCACAAGCCCTTTCGGGACTCTCCTCTTCGGCCTTCCCCTCTTTAAGGATCCCTCGGGGGTCGATCCTGTACCTTCCCTCTGTCTTTGTTGTGCGTGGAGGCCGATCGGCTGTGGATCGGGAAGCTCGGAACGTGGTCGCTCAATCCCCGCGCGCGTGGCGGACGGGACGGCGGCGAGTCAGCTGTTGTGTGCAAGTGTAAGAGGACGGCGGAGGGGAGAGAGAGACGGATGTTTTCACGCTCCGCGGGACCAAACTAGTGAAGGTATTTCTGTTCGTCATTGGGGGAGGGATTGTGTCGAAACACGATCACGGATTCACAGGGGAAAAAAAAGAAAACTCGTTTGAATCGAGGGAAAACGAGTACTCGCTAATGCTTTATTTTAATCGTTGTGATTTCCATGCTTTCTGGGAAAAGTTAGGGATCGAGAGGGAATCTTGATGTTTTTTGTTGGATTCCAGCCGTCCTCCTGAGATTGCGAAGCACGAGAGGGTCAGTCACACAGCCATCCACTCCTCCCGTGTTGCAACTGTTGATATTTTTTTTATTTTCACCGTGATGATGACCTGTCAAAGAGTTCTGGTCGGGCTCCTAACCGGATGGCTTTCGGGTGTGTGCATTTAAAGTGTTGGCTTGTTTTTTTGCTCGTGGAAATTACAGAGGAATAACTAGTTCTGCCTGCGGGGCGATCTGGGATGTTCTTGAGGTTCCTTGCCTGCAGCCGGTTACCACGGGCACCGACAGCCGTGGAGAGTGTTTGGTTGCAGAAATCCAAGTTGTCGATGTTGTTGTTTTTCGAGCGGTTGCCAAGGAGGTCGCGAGTTCACTTACCACTCCTCCGGAATGTTCTGAGGACATTGGTCTCTCTCTGATAAACGCACTCGTCGTTTGCCCCGGGAGGCGAGGTCTGAAGAACAGTGATCAATCGGTCAGATTTTTTTGTTCGTTCAATTTAAATTATTATTGTTAATAGAACCATTCCGGTAGAGGTTGAAATTTCGCCCGTCACTTGGTATTTTGTAGGCGTTTATTTATTAACCCATGTAAAGGATATTAGAGCAGCTCGTCTGGGAATCACTCATGCAGCGAAGTTTAAATTACAGATTGAAGCTCTTAGCAGTGATGTTGAAAATTATTATCACCCCCATCGCACTATGCTAAGAGAGATCATGTCAATAAAATTAGAGAGATAAAGTGTAGAACAGATAGATTTAAGATATAATTTTTTCCACGAACGATAGGGGATCATAATAACATTGTCCGACCGCAATAGGGTCATATTCGGGCAACATTTAGTCTAGTGTGTATTCACCCCTTGCCACACACCCTGGCGGTGGCTTGCAGGGTATATATAAATAAATAAATGGATATTGTATTATGTAGTGTAATTTGATTGCCATCGGTTCTTTGTTATCCATATGGTGTTAGCCACTAAAACTAAGTAACTAATTTAATATATTCCTGCGAGAAATCGTTTGTGGAAAGAAATTACATCAGTTGAAATGTTACTAACTCAATTCGGGGATAATTTCGCTAAGTTGTAGTATCTTTCCACGCTGAAGATTGAATTTCAAGAAGGTAAGACCTCTACGATCGACGACATGGAGGTCAAGTGTCATCGTCTAATCTACAGCATTCTCATTGGAAAACTGTTGCTGCGGTGTCGACACATTTGGCGACAATATTGACAAGGAAGTTGCTTTTCTCCTAAGCAACAACTAGACTGGAAGGAATTTGATTTGTATCTTGTTCCTCCGTTCTGTCGTCATCGATTGCTATTACTTCTGTTGCAAAGGTAATCTTGGATATTCAGGCGATGCATTTAAAGTGTATGAACACTTTGGAGAAATAAGATTGAATCATTCCCACTTCCGTCGACTGAGAGTCTACACGTGCCGCTTGATTTACGTTGCTATGAAGTATTTCAAGAGATTTGACTCCTGGAGGTGCACAACCAGCCATTCGAGTATTTGGGGCAGTAGTGATGCGAGTCTATGGAAGCCCCACAAGCACCTGAAAGTTTTTAAAAATAGACCGCAGTCCAGTCGTCTAAAAATAGAATAAGGAATTGCTCTGCATCAGTAAAATGTGTGTATGTTGAAGGGGACGCTCTAGTTTAATGCAAGCGAGGATTCCACAACGAATCTTTTCTCCAATGAGAAGATTTTACTATCTCGGCGTGAAACAGAAAGTCTCCCCCTTCCTGATAGGTACGCGCCTGGGTTGTTGCCAACATGTTTACCTATCATTCTGCCAGATTATTGCGGCCGCCAAACCGTCCTATTTACTGTTGTTTCGTCAAAGGTCATTTCTATTGCGAAAAACTTGTCAAAATTTTCAGACGAATTTTCCAGCATTTTTGAACAATCGTATTTTTATGTCTAATTTGCAAAGACTTGATGTTGATCCAGCGATGGGTTTTGAAGAAATTTTGACTCTGCATTCTCCGTGCATGCGATACGATATTAGAATCCCTAAACACCTTTGTAAAAGTTAAGCGTTACCACGTATTTATTCGCGGTGATTTCCGTTCATTGTTCTGCGTACCCTGGTTAGCGGGTTTTACAGTTTCCGCCTGTCAGAATGTTTCTTGTCCAGGGAGAGCGTAGGCGTGGCGCGCAGCTTTTGATTGCCGTTTAATGTCTCTGTGGGATGAGCGGGCCCCTGGACACCCGTCTCGCACCACGCAGCCAACTCTCAATTCTAGGGTTACCCTCCACTCCGACGGAATGGAATCGAAAATAATGGGCGCTCCTTTGCGCTTATTATTTCATGCGTTTTTTATTTGTTACTCAGTTGTGATTTGTTGATGGCATAAGCCGTATTATTTGCACAAAGTCGAGGCTGTTAGGGTCATAGGAATATGATAATGAATTTGGAGAAAAGTACCAAAATTAAGAGTATCTCAAATGCATAAGCCCCTTTGACATTGAGGAGTAACATTTCTTCATCAATATTTTTAAATGTGAAGAGATTTTTGTTGATGATATTGACGTGCAAATTCAGTGGAAATCAACTCGTATGGGTTCAAGAGTATCTTCTGTACGGTACACACTTTGGAAAGGAATGAGGAAAATCTCTTTCATTTGATGCATCAGTCTGTCCCTGCGGCTATCCGCTATAGCCTATAAAGCCAAGAATATTTATGTGCATTTTAATGCTTCTAAGATGTCAGTGATATTTTCACCTTGACCAAAGAAGCAGAGCATGGTTTTGAGAAAATTTAATAAACTTAAATATCTTATGAAACATTTCAAATGATATCTGCTGGTTTATAAGAGAGGGTATCGTAAACGTTAAATTATTACTAAAAAATAATCGAGATAGAAACTTTATTTATGTTTTTCTTAAAACCTCTCTACATAGTCACCATTCAGAGTTGTATGCGTACATTTCTCCCAGCGTGTATTGGCATTTCTAAGACAGCCATTGTAGAACTCAGCAGATATTGTCGAAAACCATTGTTGCACCTCTCGAATAAGGTTATTTATGTTTTTAAATCTCCGAACCCACGATGTTTTGTTGAGTTCTGTGAATGAGAGAGTCACGTAATGCGAGATAAGGAAAATACGGCGGATTTGGCAAAATTTCAAAGCCATTATTTTTTAGGAACGTATTTTCCTGTGCTTATCGTTATTTGTTTTGAAATCGTGTGTGTGAAACAATTACATGTTACACCAAAATGTTGTTAACATTTCATTTTGGATGTTATCGGGATGAGTTGGGTGCTCTCCGACAATCATTTAGTTTTTAATTTCTTCTCATGTTACATTTTTTTCGATGAATTAAGAAGTATCACTCAATCGGTGAATGGAACACATCTCTTACCGTATATAGATATATATTTTTTTAGACTTTCACAACGCAAATGTGATGAAAAGGTCAAAGTGAAATGTTATCTGCCGTTGGTTAGGCCTCTTTTGGCATATGCTGCAAGTATATGGGATCCTCACGAAGTTGGATTAATTGTCATATTAAGTTGCGTGCAGCGTAGAAGAGCTACATTTGTAATACGTTGTTATGATAAACTTAATAGCGTATCCAAAATAATAGAGCAGCTTGGCTGGGAATCACTCACGGAGCGAAGGTTAAATTACGGGTTGAAGCTCTTGCATAAATTGGAAGGTCTCTTTGGTAGTGATGTTGAAAATGCATTATTACCCCCATCATACTACGGTAGGAGAGATCATGCCAATAAAAATAGAGAGATTAAGTGTAGAACAAATGGATGTAAGATGTCATTTTTTCCAAGAACGATAGGGGATGATAATAACATTGTCAGACCGCGGGTCATGTTCGGGTAAACATTAGTCTGATGTGTATTCACTCCCTAACACACACCCTGGTGGTGGCTTGCAGGGTATATAAATAAATGCAGTAAGATCAAGACTGGTTTTAAAAGGAAGTTAAAAAGGCACGAAAATGCTTTCGGTCGTTCGGGAATGTTTTCCTTCAGCGATTGATATTTCAGAATGAGGACAACGAATCACTGCCGATATTTGGCATGGGTCGGTCCAATGTCTTGGGGAAATTTATTTAAAAAAGCCAATAACATGATGATGAGGGTCGTAAGTGGTGCTTAATGTGTTTCCCAGTGTTGAGGACCGTGCGCCGTGGTTTCAATGCTGGAGCGATGTTAGTGAGCATTGGAAACAGACACAGGACATTCAGCTCGTTTATAATCAATCCACGAGGGTTGCGTGACGACGAGAGAAGGACTTAAAATAAAGTCCCGTCGCGGAAAATCATTTTGAGGGGCTAGTGATACTCATTCGTTCTTGGCCTTGGACCTGGCTATCGCAATTGGGAGTCCGAGATTAAGTGGATTATAATTGACGTATCATTTTTGTGCAATTTAGCTTGAATGTTGTCCCGAAAAAATGATACGTAGACACTTATTATTGTATTATAAATATTATTATATAGTACCCTGTTAGCCACCCCTAGGGTGTGTGGCAGTGGTTGACTACACACCAGACTAATACTTTTCCTCCCTAGCGCGGTCGCATCAACTTAAACCATCAATTTTTTCCCTGTTTTCACTTCCATATTCTATCGTCTAGACCCTTGCAAAGTAAAACCGACAGTAGCATCACAGAAGACCGTATTAGTTAGAATAGGAACTTTGAATGTTAGGACAATGTTGAGAATAGGTAAATTAGAGAATATAAAGCGAGAGATGGAGAGAGGAAATGTAGATACGAGGCATGCTCGTAAGGTAAGGGCCGTTCGGTCACAGGAAAAAGTATACTCATATGAAAAACATTTTATTTGCTTTTTTAGTTAGCTACAAACCTACTTCACTTCTCTGCATAATCACCGTTCACTGCTAAGCATTTTTCGTACCGCTGCACCAGCTTCTTTCACTCCTCTGCATAGAACCTCGACACCTGAGAGTAGAACCAATTGAAAATGCCGTTCTTCAGTTCTTCTTCGGTTTCGAAACGTTGTCCACCCAGCCACTGTTTCAAGTGCAAGAAAAGGAAGAAGTCGCTAGGTGCAAGGTCAGGGCTGTACGGTGGGTGGTCAAAGAGTTCCCAACGACCCAAAAACTCCCGTCCATTGGACATTCTTTGCTCTTTGTGGTGGTCGGTGAGCATTTTCGGTACCCACCTTGCAGACAAATTGTGGTATCTGAGGTTTTCCTTGGCAATATTGTAGACAGTAGTGCGTCCAAGTTGGGGAAATTGTTCAGCCAGGCCATTAATCGTCAATCGACGATTACATCGCAGTTTTTGTTCCACTTGCGAAACAATTTCATTGGTCATGCAGGGGCCAGGTCATGCATACAGGGCCTGCCACTTCGCTCTTCGTCATGGACATTTGTTCGTCCATTTTTAAAATCACGGCACCATTGTCTAACCTTTATTTCACTCATTACTGTAGGTCCACAAACTAGGCAAAACTCCCGATGAATTTCAGCAGCCGACAATCCTTTTGCATACAAAAGAATCATATGACAGAACGCACTTCACAGCCGGCGGGATCAACGATTGTCACGGATATTGTTGTTTGCATGCACGGACATGCAAACGACTTCTGTAACAAAACAAATGCTACTATTGCTTCTCAATGAATCAGCAGGTGGCGCCGCAGGAGTATAACTGTGTTCTGAAGCGCCAATATTTAAATACAAGCAAACGGCTCTTCCTTTATGAATATGCCTCGTATTTTAGGTCTATGCGACTTATTTCGGAAGTGTTTTGGACTGAAATGGTCAAAGTAGTTCGGGCATAAGGAGAAGAATTGCCCTAGGCAAAGTGGGTTTCAGATGGAGGAGAAAATTGATGACAAGGGCGTTGAGTATGGATATTTTTATTTATGTACCCTGCTAGCCACCGCTAGGGTGTGTGGCAGGGGGTGAATACACACCAGACTAATTTTTACCCGATTATGACCCTAATCTTAAATCTATTTGTTCTACAAGTAATTTCTCTAATTTAATTGTCATGATCTCTCCTACCGTAGTAAGAAGGGGGTAATAACACATTTTCAACATCACTAAAGAGACTCCCTTGCAATCATGCAAGAGCTTCAATCTGTAATTTAACCTTCGCTCCATTGAGTGATTCCCAGCCTAGCTGCTCTAATATTTTAGATACGCTACTAAGTTTATCATAACAGCGTTTTACAAATCTAGCTCCTCTACGCTGCATGCGATCCAATTTGGCAATTAAACCAACTTCGTGAGGATCCCATATACTTGCAGCATACTCTAAATTAGGCCTAACCAACGACAGATAACGTTTCTCTTTGACACTTTCATCACATTTACGTAGTACTCTTCTAATAAATCCTAATTTTTTGTTGGCTTGTCCACATATTCCCCGCATGGGTTTCACCCAAGAGAGATCGTGAGTGAGGGTAACGCCTATGTATTTCATTGATTCTACAAGACTAGTTAAAACTTTTATATGGAGCGTACTTATGTACGGCGCGAATACATGGTTGTTGAAGCTGGAAGATAGGCGTAGATTGGAGGCTTTGGAAATGTGTGTGTGAAGAAGGCTAAGTAGACAGAAAGGAAAACAGATGAGGAGCCTGGTATGGTGGGCGAGGAGAGCGAATTATTGGGAGAAATCATAAGTAATTAGGAGAAATGGATACAAAGCATATTATTTGGCATTGGGATGTTGAAGACGACAATAGAGGGGAGAATGTTCGGCTAACGAGGAAGGTTCAGGAATGGGATAGGGATGTTGGACACAATGAAGGGAGGAAGGAAGCACACAGAGATGAATAGGGACTTGTTCTGAGTAGGTGGCTGGATTTTGTTTTGTTTGGAGAGACAAGATATTTGTCTGTTGTCCCCATCCAAAATCTACCTTAATCGGTAGATTACCTATGATGGTGATGATGTTTACCTTAGTTCATTTATTTTCCAAATGGGTCTTAAAATCCATGAAAATGCCGAAGCACAAGATGAATGGTTGAGTAAATTTGTTACTTTTCACAAGTACAAATTGTGTCCAAATTTTTAGATTGAAATAAATTATAGTGCTTCAAGAATCCAATTGTTTTTTCACAAAAATTTTATGAAGTTCAAAAATGATTTATTTGGTTTATTATAAATCCTCTTGGCAGTGCCAAGCATAACATAGCCAGATATTCTGCATGCCTACTGAAATTAATGAATTACAATCCGAATTAAATGAATTAAAAACTGGTGGACATTTATCCACCTTGAAATGGATGGATACAAAGCTGACGACGTTATACTTTCACGAGATCATTATATCGCGACTCTGAGGATCAGTTAATAGAGGAATAAACTCCTGTTTGGGTCACTAAATTTGTCGAAAAATATTTGTTGCAATTATATTACTGTCCTTATTTAATGGCTATTCAAAGACTATGTATTTCTAGGATTCGTAAAAACTTTCCCCAGTACGCTTAAACATAACAGTATCGGGCACTTGGGAACAAGTATCCTCCAGTATTGAAAGTGTGAAATCAGTTCGTTAAATTAAGGCCGCAGTTCAATGACCTTACTGCATTACCCCTACTTCACCTTGGCCGTTGAATGCTTACTCAACTCGGTAAAAATATTGCGAAGTCTTGTCATTTCACTCCTGGCAGTATTGTCACAGTGCCAAGATGGGCTCTCTTCCTGTTTTGTCCTTAGCATTGGGATTTTTTTTTTATGTTCTCGGCGCAGTTGTTTACTTATGATTTTCGATTGGATGTTAGTAAATTATTTTGTCAGTCCGATAGTTTTGGATCTCGATTTTCGCGTTATAAATTGTTGTCTCATTGTTCAGAGCAACAACTAATTGATTTAGACATACAATGTGATTTTACATTTCGTAGATGTAATTTTACTCTGCTACTACGTTACGTGGTTTCGTAGATGTAATTTTACTCTGCTACTACGTTACGTGGTTGAAATTTACGTATATTTCAAAGTGCTGTTTTTTTTAAGATTACGAGGAGAATTGTCGTCAAAATCTGTCATCTAACGTGAGTAGATACTTGTACTTGGTATAATTACTTCCACCAAAACCTACCAACAATAAATATCTTGCTTCTCCAGTGTTACCCTCGCTGCTGCCTCTGGCATTAAGTAACCGCTGTCGATTTAGGAATCAAGAATGCCACTGTATTGCATTGGATGGTGGATAGATTAGGTTGATGACGTAATTTGTATTTGGTAAACCGGGATAAGTTTATTTTATACCAACGTAATCGCAACCGCCCCGCTACGTTTGCTCAAGCCTTCGTCCACTCTGTGCATTCAGAACTATTCTGAAAGCATGATGTGTGATATTGAAGAGTGCGAGTGTTACGTTGAACTATTTTTCGTATGGACGAGGGAATCCGCTGCGACCAAATTGCTTTCTCCATTTAAGTTTTCCTCACTTAATTGTAGGTTCGTTTTATTCGTTCGTTTCATGTATTCACCCCCTGCCACACACCCTAGCGGTGGCTTGCAGGGTACATTAATAAATAAAAATTAAAAAAAATAAATATTACGTCTTATGTTTAAAAATAAGGATCCATTCCTTTCGCTCAGGAATATTTACCAGTAAAATTTAGCCCAGTTTTGAGGTTTCCTGTGTGAATATCACGATTGTGGCGGAAACACGGAATCAGTCGAGGAAGGAAGTCTTGCCGACGTGAAATTTAAACCCGAGGGGCGAATCATACTGCATTCCTATTATTCGGGGCGAGTTTCGACATTGTTCCTTTTTCGAAAACAACCTTCTTGGCACTGTTTTTCTCGCTTAATGCCTGTACGTAGTTAAAGGTGATTTTTGAAAAGCGCGAAAAGCACTGACGTAACTGCGATGCAAATTGGTTTTGCATGAGTTCGTAACTCGTTCACGAGTGTGTAGAACAGATAGATTTACATGTATGATGTCATATTTTCCACGAATGATGAGGATCAGAATAACTTTGTCCGACTGGGGTAATGGGGAAAAGTACGAATCGTATTTTGTAAGTCAAAATTAAAAGTCGTATTGTAGCAAAAGTATTCTATTGTGCAATCATCCCCTACCACACACCCTAGCGGTGGCGTGCAGGGTACTAAGTATCGTATGTTTGTAAGCTGCATTCGATCATCGTCGGTGATATTTTCATCGTGTTATTCGGAAGTAATTGATTTGATGTTTGACTGAAAATGCTTAAATACGCACAGGAAGGATATATTGAACCCCCGATATATTACGCATCTAATAAGGCTTATGAGTTGTTTATAAAAGGAGTGAAATGTAAATAGTGAGAAGGCGGTTGTCACGGCATGAATTTAGCTGTGCAGCCTTTCTTCGAACGGTAACTTGTGTTTCTTTCGAAGATTTTGGACCTCTTTCAAGTTTTGGTTTTGGGTGGCGAATGAAATCTTATGTTTCCTTCCAAGTGGCGTCGTTCCGAGCGTGAGCACTCAATGAATATTTGAGCTCCCTATCTCTTTGATGTCCCTATCCTATTTAAACTGATCAGCCTGGAGAAATTCATGTGACGTCTGAGGTGTTTTTCTTTCGTTCTCGGAGGCCGATGTTTGTTACACTGTCGATTCTGTTGCCTGGAAGTGTGCTATCAAAGGCAGTGTTTCCCAAACTTTTTCGAGCTATAAACCTATACTCAACGACCCCCAATCGATAGCTTTAAAATAATAATCAAAATCATTAAACAAAATAACCAAGTGAGGAACATTGAAATAATTAAATTAAAAACAATGGCTAATCAAATGTTTATTTACAACCTAATAGATGTATGGTTTTCATATCACATGTATGCAAAAGACTTATTACACAATAAAAGGAACTTAGGTAAGAATATACTTTTTACATGAAAATAAATTATCAAAACAAATAATTTTAAGAAAGCTTTTTTTTAGGAGTTTTCATGTCATTTTTTTCTTAAATTAAATTTTAAATTTATGAAAATAGAATAACCAATCATGTTTTGTTAAAATTAGTTTAACAATTAAGTGACAATTGACTATAGTTTTTCATGGTCTAGAAGTCATGTAAGGAGATTCTATTCCCCAATTTAATATCGTTTTTCCGTCAAACAAAATTTTAATGGGATGGATGGGTTTGATGACCTGATACCAGTTTTCAAACGTCCGGTTTAATTTCACTTAGCAGGAGTCTTAAATCAGCACGTTCACGAATCTGAAGTCTGCTTCTCTGCTTGGAAATAAGCTAAATGGCTGCACTAACACCACGTTTCACCAAATATGAAGTCAGAAATTCAAGGAGGAGCTTTTTTAACCACCATCCAGAATGCATGATAACGATCAAAAACCTCCTAGTGTAACCAAAACTCTTGATAATTTATCTTAAACTTTGGGTTTAATTCAACTTCATTTTGTAGTCCAATTAATTCTTCCTCTAATATTCCTCCTTCCTCAACATCTACAAACTGATTTATCACCCAGTCTGGAATTTCCAACAATATAAAGTATAGCAAAAAATAAATATATATATTTATACACATGTATATATATATATCATTATGATAATTAGGTAATCTACCGGTTAAGGTATGTTTTTGGATGGACACAACTATAAAATAAACATTTTGTGATTCCCCACCTAGCCAACTAATTTATATCAGGTCCCTCTTCATCTCTGTGTACTTCTTTCCTCCCTTCATCCCGTCCAACATCCCTATCCTGTTCCTGCCCTTACCTCGCTTGCCCAACATTCTCCCCTCTATTACCTTCTTCAACATTCCACTGCCGCTCAATACGCCTTTCATCCATTTTTCCTGCCTCAATAGGATTTCTCTCAATCAACCCCTCTCCTCACCCACCATCTCCAGTACTTCCTCATTTGTTTTCCTTTCGGTCCATCTCACCTTCTCCATTCTTCTCCACAACCACATTTCAAAAGCCTCCAGTCTACGTCTATCCTCCTGCTTCAGTGACCACGTTTCGGCGCCGTACATAGCTACGCTCCATATCAGAGTTTTTAGTTCAGGTCAGAGTTCAGGTCAGACTGCAAGACCAGTCTGACCTGAAGAAGGCCTCGGAGTAGGCCGAAAGCTTAAATCATCTACAGTGTGAGTGTCCTTTTACGTGTTATCTGTTTTATTCTGTGTTCTATTGTGCCGTCCAAAAGTTATATATATATATACACACACACATACACACACACACACACACACACACACACACACATATATATATATATATAGATATACACACACACATGTGTAAGTGGGGGCTTCGGTAGCACCCACTTTGGGAGCCACTGATTTATGGTAAACCGGCCTGTGGAGCCGATCTAAAGTTGGCCCACTGATTTTTAATCGTGCAGTGATAATGGCACTGTATTTCCACAATGATAGGCGAGCGAGAGTGGGCTTATGTATCTAGACCACGGTGTGATAATTTCTGGGACAAATAATAAGTCCCTCGGGGCACGCGGCTCAGAACGAAGACTAGTAATTATCCGGACCTGACGTCAGTTCTCGAAAATGTTACGTTGTGGCTGGTTTAATTGAGAAAAGTATATCCCTGTGCAGTGTGTTCGTATGGTGCGGATCAATGCCAATTATTTTCCTCGCTCTTTTCTCGTATTCTTCCCTGTCATTTGGTTTAGTCGTGTCCGTTGCTGCGAAGCCGCTGTTATTCATTTCATGCTTCACGACTGCTGGGTTTCGTTTCCATTCCATCAATGCATGCTATGAATGTGGAGCGAGGATAAATCACGATTCGAAGAAAGTAGTTGCAATAATCGTCCCGATTGGGGACTTAGGAGCACTCGGTGTGAATGCACACCCCCGAGAAAATAGCTAGGAAGACAAGATATTTAGATATTTTAGTCAGAGTGAGAAGGAAGAGTGGTAGATACTAGACCTTGTATATTCACCACGGTGGAAGAGACGAGATGTCCGTGTGTGAGTTCGCATCGTCCCGCTGGTGCTCCAACCTCTCTTATGTAATCTCTGAATGGCTTTGAAGGACGTTTCTTTTTGTTTTCACAATCCGTTTAACTTCCGAAATCAGTTTAAGAATGGAACGTTATACCTATAGGTGCAGGCTTGCGTTGATGACAGGAGGCCCCTCCGTAGCGCGGAGAATCAGCAGTACCCGCGAAAAGTGGCATGCTCCAACATATTATTACTCCCATACCGTGAGACATTCTGACATGATCTCTCCTACCGTGGTGCGGTGACAAGGATTAGCCGACCGCGGTAGCGTCATTATTTGGTAAAAATTAGTTTGGTGTGTATTCACTCCCTGCCACACATCCTAGCGGTGGCTTGCTGGGCACTAAAATAAATAAATAAAATAAAGAATGGGTTATGGAACTCGCCTTTTGTCCTTACAAAAACCTAATGCGAAATATTTGCCTTTCATTTTTAATCGGAAATTCTTTGTGCCACGAGTGGGAGACTGGAGTTTATGGAATCTCTATCAGTGTCAACATATGTAATATTATCGATTACATTTCCAGCCGGAAGTGCGTGATACGCACATAGTTCTGGTATTTAATGTTTTATATACTTACCACTCGGTTAGGTTTGCTGATGACCAAGCATTAGTTGCTCAGTCAGCCAAGGGGTTGCAAGCATTGTTGAGTGAATTGGAGGTTCAGTGCGATAAATATGGGATGAGAATCAATATAAATAAAACAAAGGTTATGCGATTTTCTAGAAAGAAAAAGGCTAAGCTAAATATTAAAATAGGCGGGGAAAGAATAGAGCAGGTAGAGCAGTTTACATATCTCGGAAGTGTTTTGGACCAACACGGTCAAAGTGGTAGGGACGTAAGGAGAAGAATTGCGCTAGGCAAGGAGGCTTTCTCAAAGAGGAGGGAGTTGATGACGGGGACGTTGAGTAGGGATGTTAAGACAAGACTCGTAAAAACTCTGATATGGAGCGTAGCTATGTACGGCGCGGAAACGTGGTCGCTGAAGCAGGAGGATAGACGTAGATTGGAGGCTTTTGAAATGTGGGTATGGAGAAGAATGGAGAAGGTGAAATGGACCGAAAGGAAAACAAATGAGGAAGTACTAGGGATGGTGGGTGAGGAGAGGGGTTTGTTGAGAGAAATCCTATGGAGGCAGGAAAAATGGATGAAAGGCGTATTGAGCGGTAGTGGAATGTTGAAGAGGGTAATAGAGGGGAGAATGTTGGGCAAGCGTGGTAAGGGTAGGAACAGGATAGGGATGTTGGACGGGATGAGGGGAGGAAGGAAGTACACCGAGATGAAGAGGGACCTGATATAGATTAGTTTGCTAGGTGGGGAGTTACAAAATGTTTATTTGATAGTTGTGTCCATCCAAAAACCTACCTTAACCGGTAGATTACCTAATAATAATACTTACCACTGGTTATGCGCATTGAAACGCCATGATACGCTTAGAATGAAAATGCTTTCGAAAAAGACTTGAGGTACTCGTTGGTGTTTATTTTCCTTCCGAGCGTCTTTTGTCCCAATCGTGATTCTTCTCCGTGCGTGCCTGGGTTTCTTCAAAAGCGAACATTATCCAAGTTTCGCCGGTCGTATTTTAAGAACGACCGGGCAGAGGTCCAAGCACTCCTTTACTTGTCTTGGGTATCCGCTAAAGAAAAGAATTGGTAATTTTCGCTTGATCCCGTGATCAAAGGGCTGGGTTAGTTCCTGGATGGGATTCCTCGCGCCGGCTTCATCCACAAATGCGCCGTGCCGGTGTGAGTCAGGAGACGCTTGGAGTCGACGACAATACCGGTTGGGTCAGTGGAAGGGCCGGATTGTGCCCCCCACCCCCCACTTTAGCTTCTCTTTCGCGCAGAAAGACCGTGGAGAGTTAATCAAAGTTTGAGGTCATTCCCTGAAGAAACACTTGATTGGATATTCTTTTAGTAATCGAAATGAATCTTAAATGACTCGGTAAACCGTAATCTTTTACCTGTGCGGCATTCATCGTGTTTGTACTTACAGAATGTGTTCCGAAATTAACACAATTATTTTTTTAACGAATTTATTGCACAGATTTGCAAAAACAACTAAATTCTTCAAAGTACTGCCCTTGGGCCGCTACAAAATTTTCCCAGCGACTCTCCTATGACCGGTACGCGCCCTGGAAGGCGTCTTTGGGGACCTCTCGCGAGATTTTCATCGCGGCTGATTGGATCTCTTATATGGACGAAAAACGGGTTCCTTTCAGAGATGCCTTAATCCGAGGGAACAAAAAGAAGTCTGCTGGGGCGACGTCAGGACTATGGGGAGGATGGGGCAGCGTTGGCACCTGGTGCTTGACCAGGAATTCGCGGACTCTTAGCACGTTGTGGCAAGGCACGTTGTCGTGATGAAGTTGCCATGTAGTGGAGATGTCTCTTCTCGTCCTAATGACCGTTTTTCAGTCTTTCCAGCACATCCACATAGTAGGCAGCGTTAACTGTCTGTACTTGAGGAACGAATTCCTTATGGACCACTCCTTTATTGTCGAAAAAGACAATGAGCATTTTTTTCACTTTTGATTTGCTCTTTCTTGCCTTTTTGTGCTTGGGGGACTGGTTGGTGTGCCACTCGGAGCTTTGCCGTTCTGTTTTTAGGTCGTATTATAAAACCCCTGTATTTGAGGTAAACCTTCGCTTCAATATTTTGTTCTACTCAAGTGGGCCGTACTCCCATTACGTCCCCCGTTCTCAAAAGGTTATCTAATAGGACCTCTTTTAATTAGATTATTGACGTTTAGTCATCATGAATCCTGAAACATTGTATCTGGTAGTTTAAGATTCGGCCATCGGAGAGAGTGTTACAACGAATATTACTTCATGGTCGATAAATAAGAAATTTAGCTGTGCATTTCCTACTCTGCAGATGTTTTTCTAGACTCTCGACGGGTTTCACACACTCGGAATGCGTCTTGGAATCCAGCTTCACCTGGAGGTCAGTTTGACCCAGAAAATTCTTGGACACTCGGGTCCCCTCGCCGCAAAGATTCATGGATGAAAAGGACGATCGGTATTTCGGTCTCGCGTGGGCGACGGACCAGGCTGGACAAAAAAGTAGTTGGGAGGGAAAGCTGTGCATGTGCTCCGGCTCTTTCATATGTAACTGGAAGGTGTTCTCAGGTTCTGTATTTGGTGATTTGAGTATGTGTGATGATAGAGAGCTTGTAAGTTTTGCAGCCCTTGCTTTTTTGCTCAACGTTTCTCATATGTCCGCTGTCGCGTGGCGTCTGTTCAGGGGCAATATCACCAAGTCCACTTTGCCGAGGCAGATTTGATCAGAACCCTGAACTTCTCTTCGATACGTGGTTTTTTATCTCCTGCGTGTCATTTTCACCCTCTGTTCCAAAGCCAAAGCGAAGTTAATGTTCCTTTTACTAGTACTTCGGAACCAGGTTCCACTGGAGGCATGGAGTCATTTAGAAGTGTTAATAGATGGGTTCGGTGGTCTAGCTTTATAGGAATTTATTTCATATGGAGTGTTTTTTTATTATTATTTTTTTAAATTATGACTTTTTATTTTTTAATTATTTTATTTTATATTTTGTTCTTGCTAATGAAGTAGTATTTGTTAAACGGATTTACTATTATTATATTATTTGTATCATATATATATATATATATATATATATATATGTGTGTGTGTGTGTGTGTGTGTGTGTATGTGTGTGTGTACATGTGTGTATATGTGTGTTTTTGGCATCGACCTACTGCCATGGGAAGGAAATTCCAGTAAACGAATCCGAATATGTATATCTATACTTCGTCATCCCACGAAACCCTTGCAGGGAAGAAATAACTGCAACAGGAGGGAAGACTCAGAAGAAGACGAAAGTAGTTAGAATAGGAACCTGGAACGTCAGCACAATGATGAGGAGAGGCAAATTAGAAAATATTAAGCGAGAGATGGAAAGAGGTAATATAGATGTTTTAGGTCTCTGCGAGGTGAGATGGAAGGATAGCGGGGATTACTGGAGTGACAATTATAGAGTGATATACAGCGGCGGGGACGAGAGCCAACGAGGGGTTGCCGTAATTTTAAATAAAGAGGAAGGAAGAAGCGTAGTCAACATAGAGCAAGCGACTGATAGAATTTTACTCGTAGAGATTAAAGCAGAGCCGACGAACTTGGTCATTGTTCAGGTATACACGCCACCAAGCAACCACAAGGAGGAAGAAGTCGATAGGATGTACGATGAGTTAGAGGATATAATCGCGTGTGTTCCTGCAGGGAAACATTTGATAGTGATGGGGGATTGGAATGCGACGATAGGCGAAGGAAGAGATGGTGGTGAGGTGGGGGACTATGGGTTAGGCACGAGGAATGAACGCGGGGAGAAAGCAATTGAATTCTGCAGGAGACAGGGGTTAGTCATCACCAACACATGGTTTAGGCACCACAAAAGGTATAGGTATACATGGAAAATGCCAGGTGACTCAGAAAGGTATCAGTTTCGAGTATATTATTGTTAGGCACAGGTTTAGGAATAATGTGATAAATTCGCACAGTTTACCAGGAGCGGATGCGGACTCAGACCATAATTTAGTTGTTATAAAATGTAACGTCCGTTTCAAAAAGATAAGGCAAGGGCGGCGAGTTAGGAAATGGAATGTAGAAGCATTAAATGGATTAACGAGGAAGGAGTATCAGCAGGCTGTAGAGAAAATGATGGATGACGGTAAAGAACTGAGTACTATCGAAAAAAAATGGGAAGGTATCAAGAAAGGTATATTGGAAGCCGCAAAAGACACTATAGGAACCGTTAAGGGGGAAAGGATAAGGAAACCTTGGGTAACGGATGAGATGATTGCAAAGATGGAGCAGAGAAGAAGATGGAAGAATGTAAACACAGAGTTAGGCAAAATGAAGTACAAAGAGTTGAACAATAAATTGAGAAGGGCCACAAATAAAGCAAAGAAGAATGGTGGAAAACGCAATGCGAGGATATGTAAAGATTACAGAGGAAGGGTGAAATTGGTGCGCTATACAGCAAGGTTAAGTTATTATCGGGAAGTAAGAAGGCAAGATCTGTGCTAACAGTTAAAGATAAGTGGGGTAAGATAATAGTTGAACCAGAAAAAATCCAAGAGAGATGGAAGGAATATATAGAAACACTGTATGGTAGAGAACTTAGGCCGACAAGATTAGACATAGAAAAGGAACATTCCTGTGGAACTGTTGAAATGTTTAGGAAAATGTGGGAAGAAGACTCTATATGGACTAATTCGTAATATCTACGAGGAAGGAATCTGGCCGGAAGATTTTGTGAGATCAGTGTTAGTTACTATTCCAAAAAAGGCAAAGGCTACATCATGTGAGGATTACAGAACAATAAGTTTGATATCCCACGCAGCTAAAGTTATTCTCAGGATCATCAACAAAAGGCTAGAGAGTAAGGCAAATGATTACTTAGGGGATGATCAGTTTGGGTTTAGGAAGGGAAGAGGTACGAGTGATACCATTGCAGTAACGAGATCACTAATCGAGAGGAATATAGAATACAATCAGGACGTATTTACCTGTTTCGTAGATTTCGAAAAAGCGTTTGATAGAGTGAATTGGGGAAAATTAATGCGTGTATTGCAGAAAATAGCAATGGATTGGAGGGACAGGAGACTCATCCGCAACCTGTACGTGTCTCAGACTGCTCAGGTGCGAGTGGGGAACGGAGAGTCCGGATGGGCAGTGTTAGGAAGAGGTGTAAGGCAGGGTTGCCCATTGTCACCGGTGTTGTTCAACGTATATGTTGAGGAAATGATTAAAGAGGCTTGGGAAGAACTGGAGGTAGGAATGAAAGTCGGAGGGGAATTCGTAAAATCGGTTAGGTTTGCTGATGACCAAGCAATAGTTGCTCAGTCAGCCAAGGGGTTGCAAGCATTGCTGAGTGAATTGGAGGTTCAGTGCAATAGATATGGGATGAGAATCAATATTAATAAAACAAAGATTATGCGATTTTCCAGAAAGAAAAAGGTCAAGCTAAATATTAAAATAGAAGGGGAAAAATAGAGCAGGTAGAACAGTTTACATATCTCGGAAGTGTTTTGGACCAATAATGTCAAAGTAGTAGGTACGTAAGGAGAAGAATTGCGCTAGGCCAGGAGGCTTTCTCAAGAAGGAGGGAGTTGATGACGGGGACGTAGAGTAGGGATGTTAGGAAAATACTGGTAAAAACTCTGATATGGAGTGTAGCTATATACGGCGCGGAAACGTGGTCGCTGAAGCAGGAGGGTAGACGTAGATTGGAGGCTTTTGAAATGTGGGTTTGGAGAAGAATGGAGAAGGTGAGATGGACCGAAAGGAGAACAAATGAGGAAGTACTGGAGATGGTGGGTGAGGAGAGGGGTTTTTTGAGAGAAATCCTATGGAGGCAGGAAAAATGGATGAAAGGCGTATTGAGCGGCAGTGGAATGTTGAAGAAGGTAATAGAGGGGAGAATGTTGGGCAGGCGAGGTAAGGGCAGGAACAGGATAGGGATGTTGGACGGGATGAAGGGAGGAAAGAAGTACATAGAGATGAAGAGGGACCTGATGTAGATTAGGTTGCAGGATTGGGTTTTGTTTGGAGTTACAAATGTGTATTTGATATTTGTGTCCATCCAAAAACCTACCTTAACCGGTAGATTACCTTAAAAAAATACATGCATACATATATATATAAACCATAAACACAGTAATCAACCCGAAGGTCGGTTTAGTAGGTGATGGTAGAGCTCACCCATGTACCAAGCCCGACGGCGTGTGAATATTCACACATCAGGGTAGGGGGGCCAGTTCCTTTCCCTGTGCCGGTTATGGTTTCCCAGGAATACCTGGTACCCGAAAAATCAACTAGCTTGGGTGGAGCTGCAGGTGCCCAAAGTGCCCTTGCCCGGGAATCGAACCCGGGACCCTCTGGTCAGTAGTCCAACGCTCTACCCCCTAGACCACCGCGACCTGCATATATATATATATATATATATATATATATATATATATATATATATATATATATATTCACTGATAGTCATAACAAACACAGAAACCAAAACACAAAAGAGGAAAACTCACTGGTTCTCGAATTTTCGGTGGTCCAACCACCTTTCTCAAGAGGAATTAGGAACAGAACTCTGTTCTGTTCCTAATTCCTCTTGAGAAAGGTGGTTGGACCACCGAAAATTCGAGAACCAGTGAGTTTTTCCTCTTTTGTGTTTTGGTTTCTGTGTTTGTTATGACTATCAGTGAATTTACATTACACGTTTGTGGGTTTTCCAAAAAAGTGTATATATATATATATAATATATATTTATTTATTTATAATCAAGTTGGGATGGTTAGGAAAGTGGTTGATGGATGGTGGGTGTGTTTGGGTGGAGATTAATTGGCACGCCTCCGTTTCCTTAAGAATAAAATAGCCTCAAAAAATGCCAACGGCGGTCAAGCCCTCGCACTGACATTGCAGAGGAGCGGACTTAATTGCGAATAAGCCCGCGGAAGTGCTGTTCCTCCTCTCTGCACTGGCGTTCGCCCCCGTCGTGGAGCCCTCTTGACGTTTTTGATCGATGTGCTGGCGATTCCCTTCACCGCGGTTTCCTTTGTACCCCCACTCCCCCTTTTCCCTCACCCCCACCCTCGCCCCATCCTCCACTCCCCCCATCCATCCGTCCTACCCTCTCAGACGTCGGAGCTCGAAGAGTTATGAACTTCAGCGACGCAGATCAGTCGTTTTTTCCATTCTCTCATGTTACGTTATTCATGTCGTGGAGTGAAAACAATACTCAATAGGAACGCCGTCTTGGTGCTCAAAAATTGTGCTAAGTCAAGTGTCCGCAGTGCAACTCGGAAGGATGTCACTACCCAAAATATATGTATTTTGAAATATGTACAATATTGTTTCAGTTGAATGTAAATCCTGCGTACAGGGTTCGTCCAGAAGATAAGTGTACTGAGCTCAGGAAAAAAATTTTATTACACTTTTACATATCTTAAGCTAATATTCCTCAAAATAGGACCCTTGTGAGTCGATATACTTGTTCCAGCGGCGTTCACATTCCTGGAACGCTCCCGCGAAGGCATCATCGGGAACCTCTCGAAGACACGTCGTCACGACCTCTTTGACGGCGTCCAAAGTCCCGTATCGCGTTCCTTTCAAGCTCCTCTTTATCTTCGGGAACAGAAACGTTCTCTAAAAAAATGTGGATCATTTTTGCAGTGATCCGCAAGTTGTGTCGCGATTTCCAAACGATTGAGTCTTTGATCATCACTGAGCACTTTCGGCACCAACTTTGCACAAATTTTTCGCATCTGTAATTGGTCCCTAATAATCTCGTGCACTATTGTTTTTGGCACATTACAATGCTCTGCTATCATCCGAACACTAAGACGACGATCAGAGTTCAGTACATCGCGAACTTTTTGCACATTTTCGTCGGTGAGTGTCGTTGATGGGCATCCAGGCCGTGGTTCGCCGTTGACCTCTTCTCTGCCCTCCACGAACATCTTGTGCCACCGAAAGATCATGTTTCTGGACATGGCTGACTCCCCGTAAGCCTGGTTAATCATACCGACAGTTTCGGTAGACGATTTCCCAAGCTTTACCGCAAATTTGATGGAATAACGCTGCTCCAAAAACTTCGGCATCGCGTTCCGTGACGTGGGTCGAGCGTGGAGGTTCGCGTTAACAGAGCTCCTCACTACACCACAGCTCAGAGCCGACTGCCTTTTTCAGCGTCGCTTGCCAACATACCCCCCTCCAATCGCAGTCCGTCAGAGCGGTGCTGGGCGCTCCTGAAGCGGCGGGAAAAAATCAGTACAATTATTTTCCGGACGAACCATGTATATAGATACATGGAGTCAATTCCGTCGAAATTATCAAGAAATAACGTGTGAGTGTTCCTTTTATGTGCTCTCGTATTGTCTGTTGCTGTCAAAGTTTTTTATTTAACACTTCCGTGTTACTTCGAAGAAATCATCTAAATATATATATATATATATATATCGATGATGCGGAAGTACTCACGAGAGCAATATAACTTTTGGACGGCACAATAGAACACAGAATAAAACAGATAACACGTAAAGGGACACTCACACTGTAGATGATTTAAGCTTTCGGCCTACTCCGAGGCCTTCTTCAGGTCAGACTGCTATGTGTATATATATATATATATATATATATATATATATATATATATATATATATATATATATATATATATATATATATATATATATATATATATGTACACACACACACACACATGCACACACTTACCCAACCGACCTTCGGGTTATACAGATGTATGTATGTGTGTATATATATATATTTTTTATAAACAATAAACACAGTATTCAACCCATAGGTCTCCCACGAAGGCTCCCCCCTACCGGGAGGACCGGGGCTCCCCACACATCAGTAGGGCAGGGGGGTCAGTTCCTTTCCCTGTGCCGGTTATGGTTTCCCAGGAAAATCTGGTACCCGAAAAATCACTTAGCTTGGGTGGAGCTACAGGTGCCCAGAGTGCCTTGCTCGGGAATCGACCCAGGGGTTGAACGGGAATCGAACCCGGGACCCTACGGTTAGTAGTCCAACACTCTACCCCCTAGACTACCGCGACCAACACACACAAATATTTATATTTTTTTATACATATATATTTATTTATTTATTTATCTGAATGGTGGCAATTCCATCCGTCCAGGTTTCGAACTGGTCTTGCGAGTGGGTTTCAAACATTAAGAAGTCGATCTTCCGAGCGAAGTCATATGCGAGTCTACACGTGCGTGTGTAATTGTCGTTTAATTGCCAGTCTGACTTTTATCCGTCAACCGGAAACAGTAGTTGGTGGGAATTAGTAAACCGAGCTCGAGTGCATACTCTGCAAGTCAAATACACTGAAAAAGTGGTGCGATGAAATGAGACGATTCCCAATTCACCTACGTATTTTACGTCCCTTTGGCTATTTCATTTGCTTGTAATGTCTCTCTTAGTTGATTGTTATAAACGTGGTTTACAATATTATAAACGATGGAAAACAATTTCAGGCCTTATTTTGTAGAACCTGAGCATCAATGAAGGATAAATGAAATTGGTTTGGGAAGCTCCAGTGCTAATGATTTATTTTCACTACCCAGGTTTCGGCACACTAAACGAGTTACATCTTCGAGTGGAGATGATGTACCTGAAAAAGATATTAATTGTCGCAACCTGAGGTTCCATGAAAATAAAATTTTAGTATTTGAACTTAACATTTCATTTTTCTATTTTCTTCAATTATGCGTGGTTATAAACGAGTCTTGATTCGCAGCTCTCAATTTTATCACCGGAGAGAGCATTGTAGATTTTACCGGAAGTAAGCAACTGCTTATGTCATTTCTCTCATTCGTGATAAGCTAGCTGAGTAGCTTTACGAATATATTCTACTGTTTCAGGCTTCACTTCGTGGAAGTATTTATCATCCACACTAAAAAGACTTTGTACTTTTCCACAGATTTTTATTATAAGGTACAACCGTTTCACCGACTTGCGGCACTTCGTACCTGATGATGTCGCTGGTCAGTGAGGCGTGTTGTACTTTTTAATAAAAACCTGTGGATAAGTACAATCTTTTTAGTATGCATGTCCGAGTGGGTAATTAGGCGTCAACCATTTCTTAATGATAGTCTTTATCAGTTTCAGGAGTTATCCATCTTGCTAATATTTTGTCTGCGTTAGGAACTGCCATCGTGAGCATCATATTGTATTGTCCTCTGGTATTGGGAATACCAATACCAGAGGAAAGCTCTGTCATAACCAGGGATCAAGCAAGGAATCTTAGCGTGAAAAGTCCAGGTTTGAATTGCCGGACTTATTCTGGAAGAACCCTTAAAATACTACTACTCCGAACGTGTCGAAGCTGATTTCAAAACTGTGTTATCGTTGGCTATTTTCAATCCCTTTTGTTTAAACCACCATGAAACTGTTTGATATTCCCAGATCGCTTCCCTAGGACCACATTGTTATCTTCTTTCGTGTTTATTCAATTTTCAGTCTCTTAAACAGCTTCCTTTAAGCATATTCATGTACCCCCAGCTAAGTATCACCGTGCATCTTGTAATTTCTTTCAAGCCAACTGCCAAGTATTGAAACTCTCTTCTGCATTAGTGTGATGTCACAATAGTTTTCCCTTCGATGCTAAGCCGTCATTTAGCCCCGGCTTTTGGCATTGAAAAATATACCTCAACATTTATTTCATAGAGGTTCATCACTTGGAGAAGTAACCGCTATTATTTCCTTCCCCTGAGAGTGATATAGTTTCAGTTGCAACGCTAACTCCGTAAGCTTATCCCTCGTAGTTGGTCTTCGAGTATTTCCCTCTCCTGCCCACCCGCCTTCTTGTGGCGAGCCATCTCGAGGTCCGACTTTGGTATCCTATTCCCCCCGCTGTGTAATTTACATTTACTTCTTGTCTGCTGCAGCGTGGTGGCGTACATATTAAGCGATCCCCATCCCATTGATGCTCGCGCAGCGCCGAGCCCCCTTGACCACCATTCGTCGTCACTGGAAACCGAATTAACAGCTTCCGGTTACAAACGCCACCTTCGGAGGCGTACCGTGATCTGTAAATAAACAAGAGCCACGCCGAAGACACATTGCGGAGAGGGGAAGGAGGCGGAAGTCACATTATCCTCGCTCCCTGCCCACACTCATATGATACCCAATCTCCTCCCATTCGAGACCATTTAGCAAGTCCCCTCCCCACCCCTTTCCCCTCGCCGCCCCCATTTTTTTAACCCTCTCGTTCTTCTGACGCACCCGTCGCCCCACCGCTCTTCTCGTACCCCCGCCCCTCGTCGATTTAGAGGCCGTCGAGCCAAGGTCGCCGCGGATAGGGTATATGTGTGTGTGTGTGTGTGTAGCGTAAAAGCGCTCGCGTCTCTCGGACGAGAGGAGCAGCCTTGGCCTTATGTATGGCGAGGCGCCCGGCGGGTGACGAACGCGCCTTAGAAGCGAGCGGCGCAGTTGCGCGGGAGTTTGCCGCCTGTGGGGTGTTGTTTTGTTGCTGGCCGGGCGTGGGTTTAGGGCGAAGGCGGGGAATGAAAGGGTTGTGGGGAGGGGGGGAAGGCGGGAGAAGAGGTGTGTGTGTGGAATGTTCGCGTCTGGGATCCAAGGAGATGGGCCCGCCCGCCCTTCCATCTTGGTCTCAAGTGTCTGCGTTCCATCCGATGCCGGCCAAACATGGAAATTTGGCGTCTTCGTCTCGACGTCAAGACGAAATCAGGTCGACCGAATGCATCCTGCAGTGAGCGTTGACCATCGCTGATCACATTCTGCAGGGCGCGCGTTCATGCACGTGCGCGGGCAAGGTTTGCCTGGGTGCTTAGTGGAGGTGCGGGCTGGGAGATCGCGAGTGTGATTAAAAAATCCTAAATGTACGAGAGAATGGAGAGGAATTGTAATGCCGGTTTCGGTGGCGGCGGGGGTAACGTCCTCGTCTGCCAATCCAAGGGTCGCGGGTTCGATTCCCGCCTGGGTGAGTGTTCCTCCACCTAAGGCTTGGGTGTTAGTGATTGTCTCCATTGTTTTCACTGTCAATTGTCCGATATAAAGGCCAAAAAGTTCTGTTGTCGGTCTATGGCTAAATAAGTAGATGAACCCTGCGATGGATTAGGTTTGCTCTAAGAAGCGGCGCCAATCGGCTACTTAACTTTGAAAAGGCTTCCTCGAGCGATGATTTCCAAGTGCGGAGGGGACTGAACTACCAAAAAGAATCTTCCTCCCCGGGAATCAAACCCGGCGTCACAGCGTGTCGGAACGTTGCGCTACCTCGCCACTAACATTCAAGCTTCAATTTTTTTGTCTGAATCGCATGTCAAACTACTATTATCATGAATCGCTTACGCATTAGATTAATATGAGAACATGGACGGTTGACGTGTTGGGTTACGTAATATACTGCCGATCCGACGGCAAAGGAGGGCTCATTTCTCGGCGTTGACAAGGTCTTTGTTTTCAATGATACTATTCGGGTCAAGTGATTATTATTACGGAATCAAATTTATTCACTGTCAGGAAATGCGATATGGTGAAGAAAAACGCCACTCAATCATTTAAATGCCCTCCGTCTTAGCGAGTGCTTTTTACATGGTAGTAAGGCCGACATGGCGTCGTTAGCTTAGAAATTCAACTTACTACTTTTGTATTGATTGAACTTAATTTGGTGCAAAGATTTCGAATTTCCATTAAGATATATTTAAATAAGGATTTAGATTGTTTATGGAGGTGTTGGGTGGCCCTCAGGGCATGTTTCACTTTTAAGTATATGTTGCTTTACTTTTGTGTATTGATTGCTAAAAGGATCTCGAAGGCTGCTGATGAAATACATTCAGTGATAATTATTATTACTTTTGCCATCAAATCCGGATAAGTATCTCGCACACTTGTGTTATTTTATTAAATTGTTATCATCTCGGCTCATAATTGTCTGATTTGTATCTCACGATCGACTGCGTCGTATCTAGTGATTGACTGCGTCGCATTCCCGAAGTCGCCGTGGAGACTTGTGGCCTTGTAAAGGGAAGTTATATTAGTAATCTAAGAAAATATCGAAAAATAGGAGTAACTTTTAGGGCATAGGCTATTTGATAAAGGTAGTAGAGTATGTTTTTTCAGTATTTTAAAAGTATTTCGAGCAGGATATGGTCGGGAAATTTTTCTGCCTTCGTTTATCAAACATTACCTAAGCATGTGGTCAGAAATTTTTTCACATATTACAGTAGTAATCCGTGAAAACGTTGCAATTACAATCGTGTTTTCAATGTTCATGTATGAGACATGATGCTATTTAAGTCGTAGCTCCGACGATAACACCGGCAGGAGAGTAGCGTCGCGGCCATCTATCGTAGCTGCCGTCGCGGGGAAGGGCGGGAGGATAGGGAGGGCGGAAAGTGGGGGGGGGGCTGTGTGTGGTTGGTGCTCCTCTTGTTGTCGTCCCGCTCGCTCGCGCAGTGGCTTTTGGGCAGTAGTCCAGTTGAGTGGGGCACGTGAGGGAGTTCAAGAGTGGCCAAAAATTTTCTTGTCTGGCGGGTCCTAGAGTCGGCGGGGGTTCGTTCGCGAAATATTTTCCTCCTGGCTCTCAATACCTTCCTGGCAACTCTATTGTGTGGATCGGCGAGTCCGGTTTTGCGCGCTCGGACTTCCGCCTTCAGCAGCTTCGGAGTTCTCTCGACTGGTATGAATGGAGATTGAGAATGATATAACCATCCCCCGGACTCAGTAGTGGGGTTTTTCGGGCGATTGCTGCATGGTTTAAATTCTTGTGACCGTAGACTGTGTATGTTGTTGATGTCGTCGTAGCCTTTTTCTTTGCATGATAACGTTTTATCTCGTGTAAGTGTGGTTGTTTGCACTATATTTGAAGTATCTTTTGGGATTCGTGGTACTCTGATTGCCTCCTGTTGCAAAATAACTTCAATCCTTTTAGAAATATCTCATGTCTTATCGCCACATGACGTGATGAAGAATGTGGTGTTTATTTAATTTCTCTCACCCATTGATTCTTCTGTTCAAGCCATGTGATATCCTTGTTATTCGTATGAAATCAGGTGGTATGTTTTTATTTTAGTGATTTAATTGCCATTCATATTGGCCAAAAGATGTTTTTCTAATTTCCAAATTATGGCAGAATAATGTTGCTGTAATCCTTCCTAACATTTGAAGAACTTGGCTTCGTACCGTCATCTCTGGTGCACGTGGTGGCGTCCACTTTCTTGTTCTTATTCGCTAAAAATAAAAAAATAGTCATTTATATTTTTCGTATTTTCTTCATAGTTTGAGGATTTTCTTTATGAATATTAATGACTTTCAGTATTTAATTTTTCGTGAAAGACTTTAAGACCCAGAGTGTATCGCGTAATATTTAGCATACGCAATATTTAATTACGAGGATATTATGTTTTCCTCAAGTTTAATGCGTTAATGCAGCATTTCGCGCGAACGTTAAGAAACAGACCGGGGCGCATTCAAGATTGGGTGGGTATTACGTTCCACACGACGCGAAATCAACGCATTTGGATTTTTTCAAATGATTAATTTGTATTTGCGTATCACATCTGTGCGTGATTCAAAGGGTAAACAAGGCGGATGTGCGTACGACCTTGAGGTGTGCCTCAGTGAATCTGAATTTGCGTTCTCACGCGAAAGTTTGTTCAGTGGACTTCTCCCCCGTTCGCAAGGAGGCGTCGACTCATCGAATCTCATTGGCACATATTCAGTCTCCGCCTTCGTAATCGCCTCGCCGGGAGTAGGTGCCGACAGCTTGCGACTCATAAATTTATGATTGTGGCATTTTATATCCAGAGCATACAAAAAGTGTAAGCCCTCCTCATACCTGTTTCCGAGGGGTCCTGAAATTGAAACATAATGACCCAATGTTTTTTTCGAGTTCATAAATGGAAATAAGTGTTTATTTTTCAATGCATAAAAATATTTGTAATTTCATTGACAGTGTATTCATTCGTTCAGGTTGGGATGTATTGTCACCAGGGAAAGGAACTGCTCCCCCCTTACCCTGATGTGTGAATTTCACACGCCGTCTGGCTTAGTACTGGGTGAACTCTACCTACCAAACCGACCTTCGGGTTGATTTCTGTGTTTATGGTTTTTTAAGGTATTCTCACCGGGTGTCATATTTACAATTTATGTGGTGAAACTGATCAGAATCGTTGGCTTTTGGAAAATGGTCTATACCTACTTTTTATTTATTGTAGTACCCTGCAAGCCACCGCTAGGGTGTGTGGCAGGGGGGTAGAGTACACATTTGCAAATTACCAGCTTCAAGGGATTCGGAATGTCTTACTTAAAAAGTATTATACAAACAAGTGCTGATTAATTAAATGTGGGCACGTTTATCAGTTTCTTTGTCTGGAAGATTGAATTATTCCAGACGTTAGATGTTTTTCTCTTTTGTTTATTAATCGGTGTTTGGTACCTCGTATCATTAATCCTTGGAATACAATGCAAAAGAAATCCTGTTTTCCCATGAAACACTTTCACTTTCACTTCAGAAGTAAATTTAGCCGTGTCGAATTTTTCTTTACCTCTCAGCTGATTTGCTAAGGCCATTATTTATTATTTATAACGCTGCTCTCGTAACAACGGGCATATTTTAAATTCAGGATTCGCATGCACTGCTTGTTTATAATTACTTACGAAAATTATTAGGCTCTTTGTTGAATCTCGTGTTACTTAGGAAAACTGAAGTGTTTCATGAACTCAGCCGCGACAGGAGTAATTAGCCCTCACCTCTACCTTTTTTATGAAATATCTTGAAAAGTGATTGGATTGGCTCCAAACGA
This sequence comes from Hetaerina titia, assembly GCA_037158775.1. NCBI lineage: Eukaryota > Metazoa > Arthropoda > Insecta > Odonata > Calopterygidae > Hetaerina > Hetaerina titia. Next base: position 106,285,153 of record CM073770.1, read on the forward strand.
AGCGATTTCAAATACCTGGAAGCTTACCAGTAGTGAAGTCAGGGGGTTGAGCGGGAACCACGGCGACTGGTTCTCGCAAAATTTTCCCTTGCACCCCCGCGAATACCGCACGATCAGAAATGGTGCTTTGATTAAATTCAATTTTCAATCATGTTGATTGGCGAGTGCATTACTTTCACTTTTTGATGTTTCCTCATTCTTATCATCGCTCATTTCGAGACTTTTGATCCTTGGGAATTTATAAAATCTGCACATTTATCCCATTTCCGGCGCCTGCTTTCAGTTGTATGTTTGTTTTGAGTATTTAATTTAGTATTTTTCACCGCAGTAATCAACTTTGTTGATTACTGCGGTGAAATTAGTTGTACTAATTGTATTAGTTGTACTAATGGTAATTAGTAGTTGCACTCTGCTCGTGAAGTCATTTTATAATACTAAATTAATCAAGTGGTCATGAGATAGATTCAAATCATGGTAGAAGTAACCTTGTAAAGTATTGGATACTATGCTACAGCGTAGATCCATATGTTAGACCACAATTACTCCGATTAATCCCTTCTTTTAATGCCTCAATTATTTTTTTAAAGTATCCAATGATCATTGTAGTTGGCAGTTCCCCTAGCTGAATGAATTATTCTTCTAATAATTGGCAACATTAGACTATTCTTCTGTCAAAATATTTGTCCTAAAGGTTATGCCTCTAATTTTTATTTTCAAAGTCCCGTGATAATGTTTTTGTTACGATTCCGATTTCCTATTGTCTTCAATTTCGGCTCTGGCTACCGAACCCCTTGAGGTTGCTATGCATATTGCAAGGCGGAAAGGTCAGTTGTATCTCCCGTCAAGTGTTCTGATATGAGTATAGGTCCAAATGTGGTACAGGGCTGTTGTAATGTGTACGTGTGCGTGTGTTGCAATTTGAGATTGCATTTAGTTTTCCCTCGTAAGTCGTCTCCATACTTCTCTTGAGGCCGCTTCTCCAAGATTGAGAAACGCTGATTCGGGATCTTTTTGGCACTCACTCGATGCCAATGCATTCTATTGGCCCGACATATAGTACTCGGTACGCCACGAGACTCTCCTCTTGGCCAGCACTTCCTAGAAATCCCACGCGGGTGACTCTTTCCCGTGCCAAGCAAGAAATCTTTTTCGAGCGAAGCACCCACAATAAAAATATATCTCTGGCTGTGCAAGCTAGTATGTTGCGATTGCGCGAGGCCATCATATATTGTAAATACGAGTGGATGCGCGTGTTCTCAACATTACGATGTACAAAGAGAAAGTGCCTCTCTGTCAGTGCCGAGTGTAGGCTGTAGATAAATCTGTTAACATTTATAATTATTCTCATTACAAAGTATTACTCAATCGAGTGAGTTCTTGGTAATGTGTGGTGACATTTTGCGTGGGTGCCGATTCATAATTAACGGGTCTAAATGTTTGGCGTAGAAACGAACAGTTTGTTTCCTTTAAGCGACGTGTATTGGAATAGAAGTGTCCTCAATCAATCATATCTCTTTATACGGATACCTATATAGTTTTAGCAATCCGTGTAAAGAGATTAATTCCTAACGGTGGTGATATTTGAAGAAAGATGTGAATGAAAACATTAAGATCAATGGATGACTGAACGATAAGCTTTTGTCAGGCTCCAGCGGTTTGCCCGGCATTATATGCGCAGCACATCTGGGGTAGAACGTCAGATAGCGACGGGGCGAAAGATATTTTGGTCAGGAGGTCGTCTTGTCGACGACCGTCTTTAGGCAGCCGGCCCATTCTTGATTCTTGTAGTTATTATTTTTTATCCGCGTTCTTTCATGGACTTCAAGATCGCAGACTGGAACACGTGACGCTGTTTTTTTTCACGTTCGATTACGCATGGTGACGGTAGATTTAGGTGGATTTTTCACAGTCGTAGGATTTAATTATTTGCGTTTCCTCGGGAAACTATTTATAAATAGCGGCTTGCTTTGTAGAGGAGCGTAAATAATTAAGTGGGCAAATTTGAAAATCGGGAAAACCACTGGATCATTAAAACTGGAAATTACATGGAATTCACGCAGTGAACTTGGGATTCTGTTGTATCTCAAGAGATCCGGTTGATTATGAAAAACAAAATGTAAGTTAATTATAGCATTTGTTTTTTTTTCGATGGGATTGCGAAGCAAACTCACTCATGAACTTTTTAAAGGCCAGGACGACTCTCTCGTCGTGAGTTTTGAGTTTGGTTAGCTGTTTGAAAAATGATTGAATCAATTTTACGTAAATATATATGTTCAATTTTAAAGTTTCAGTTGCTAACCAGCACAGTAGGTCAAACATCTCATAGTAGTAGTTTTAATGGGAGGCGACCTACAGGTCAGGTCATTTGCGCCAAACATTTCATAGTATGTGAAGCTGAAGCACTCGGCAAATTTTCATTTTTATTACGGTTTATTTTGAATTGCCTTCCGCAAGTTGGACTTACAGTTCATTCAAATGACAGTGACGTCATGTTCATAATGAAAATACCCAAAAATGGATTAATTATAGGTTACCTAAATTGTATACCTCTTTTTCCACTCCAGAATAGTAAAATATTCCTAGCAATGTACACCAATTCATCAATGGTTGTGTTTATTGATGTTGATTAGTAATCGAAAGTTGTGGTATTATAATTTGAGATTTGTTAAAAAAATTGTACTTTGCATTTGCCATGAAGGTTGAATTAAACATCGATCAGTGTTTTAAGTATTTTTATTAATTTTTAACCATGCCAAAAAATTAAGAAAGCTATTGAGGAGGGTTTAACATCGATGCTATATTTTTGTATAATATTAATTTCAAATGTGAATTTCGTATGCACCTCCAAATACGATATCGTTATGATTAACTATTTGTGAATGCGACTAAAATGTTCGTAAAATCATTCTGTACATTTCGATTATATAGGATCCGATTTAGGAATGATTGTTTGGAAGTGCGCGGATTTGTACGACACGTGTTTGACCATGCTCATGGCACTAATGTCGAATGCTGCATTAAGTAATCAACATCTATTGTAAGGCATAATCTCGTGTATCATTGCAGGGATGGCGTAATTTTTGGAAGACACTTCTCGCTATAATTATTCTTTAAACGTTAAGTTAGCGGCGCGTGCTGGGCTCGCTTGCCCTTGATCAGATGCACTTTCTGTCCGCAGTTGTGTTCTGGTCAGATGCCCTGAAACACCTCTGGTGGTCACAAATCGTGCGTGACAGCACACCACTCTTGAGTTGGCCCCGAACGGCCTGGCGCCTGCCAGATGAAGAACTGGTCGGAAAACACATTTGTTCCTTCTCAGTGAGTCATTTACCTTTATGCTTTTGCCCTTGAATATTGCAGTCAATTGTTTTTAGTGTAAGGGCTTGAGTTTCATCGTAAAATATTGGTGTGGCCCAGTGCCGGGCAATAATAATGGAATAATCAATCAAGTATTACCCAATGACTATTGCTTAAATTGGATGATTGCATGAGCGTTTGCAAGAGTTTAAAACTTGCTACATGTCATAGCTATAAGTGATGAAACATTATTCGACTCTAATTTCATTGCTTAAAGATCGCGGGTGCTGTCAATAGGAATCTTACGTCGTTCCATATCGGTTTATCTACCCGAGACTCTAGTGCAACAGAATCACAAATGTAATATTTAATGCTTAAAGTGATTACACTCATGAAAAGATACCATGATGCATGTTGTCAGCAACCATGCTAATTGTAAGAATGAGAAAACTTGTTGGTGATTTAGTTTAATTCGAACTCAGTGGAATAAACTGAAATTGATTATTTGGGAATGAATTGATGTAAATTTATTTATTTTATGTATTTTATTTATTTATATGGCCTGCAAGCCATCGCTAGGGTGTGTGGCAGGAGGTGAATACACAACAGAATAATTTTACCCGAACTTGACCCTACCGCGGTCGAACAATGTTATTATAATCCCCAATCATTCGTGGAAAAAATGAAATCATAAATCTATCTGTTCTACTCTTAATCTCTCTAATTTTATCAACATGATCTCATGATTTTGGGAATCGGTCGACCGACACGATTTGGTAAGGTATCGGAGGTATTTTTTAAGATATTGGTGAAGACGCTTTGAAAGAAGGAATTTAATAAGTTACCCTTTCCCAAACTGCTGGTAGGCTTTCGACTCTATCATTTTTGGGTGAATTAACTGGTAATTTTTCCCTGAACTTCTCTGACGTATGACCAAAATGCTTTTGGATTCTCTTTCAACATTTCCGCTAACCTTTTCCTTTTTAATTCACCTAACGCTTTCCGAAATTCATTCCTGGCATTCGCCCTGGGTATCTTATAATCATAAGTGTTCTAATACCTTTTGTCGCTAGAGAATTCATCTCTAATATTTTCATTTCGCCATGACATAGCCTTTGACGTCGTTGTCTTTCTAACATCCGTGTTGTACCATCCAGGTTCCGTGCTATCTTTTATAAATTTACTGGGAATGAACTTGTTCACTGCTGAGCGCGTGATCTCAAGGAAGTGATTCCACGTATCCTCAGTGTCTCGGTGATTACTATCTTTCTTAAAACTTGCAAGTTGATTTTATAGCACGCACTTTAGGCCATTCTAGTCCCTTTCTTTAAACAGGTAGATTTTCCTTTTAGGCTTCTTATTTCCTAAATTTCTTACACCAATAATCGATCAAATTAGCGATATTTTCTTTTAAAACATGACTATAATAGTATCGTATCTTTTGTAGAGCCAAGTACCGTTGGTGATTTGGTACATGTATACAGTTTTTGCCTGGAATTTCTGCCGCGCAAATATTGGAGAAAACAATGTAATGAAAACTGGACTTATGCTCTCACAGACATACTTCACTCACTAACGTGGTGTTCTAACCGTATTAATGAGCCTTACACGGTGCAATTTCTCGATCTTTCCCTTTCCATTTTAAGTTTTGTTGCTAAAAAATTGTCGCTTTATCATTGTCAATCTTGGATTACAAGTCTTTTACTCTCTAAATGTGTGCTACCAGCGAAGAAATCTTCTGAGAGATGCGCAGTTGCGTCACAATCAATTATCTTTTTCAATCTTTGGTTTGAGCTTTCTATTCGATTCGCATGTGAACTTATCAAAATGGTTAGCCTGACCACAGATTATCAGATAAATTCTTTTTTTGCACACTGGCGTGGTGAAGTTTCTGGCTAATTCCAAGGTCATCGGCTCCATTTCTGCCCACTCCAAGACTTTTTTTGTCATCCATTTTGTTGTTCGATAAGGACTATCTGGAGTACGGCATTCAAATGCATATCGAGTAACAAAGGCCAAACTTAGTTACTCATTTTTATTCAGCATTAAATTCAGGTTTTCCAAAATTTTTAGGACCGGTTCTGTGTTTGTTTCCGTCTCCAACCCACCTCGCATCGGAGGGCTCGCCGTTTTACACTGTTTTTAAAGAGGCTCCGCCTATTTCCCGTGCAAAAATTTGCGTATCCTTGGGGAATTGCGTCGCACATCATTCAAGCGAGGCTTTTCGATTCTGGAAAAAAAGTTCTCCTCCCAAAATCTCCCGCTTAAGGTTTGTAGGTCTACGGCTATTGGTCGATGGCCAAGCGGCTGTTGTTTCGAGGCCGTTCTATGGCGACTGGAGCATCCCGAAACGGAAATTGACTTTGCGCCTCCAGCATCTAATGTATATACCCCCCGTTTCTGTTCAAATGTGCTGCTAATGGGAATGGGGTCGATCGCCTCCCCATTGTCAAATCATCTCAACTCTTCCATAACATGGAATCCATATGAGGTGGGACATATTAAAAAGATATGTACTCGGAAGGTACAAAAGAACAGAAAGTGTCACGGAAATGTTGGATGTACTGAAATGGGAGAGTTAGAAAATAGAAGAAAAAGGAGTAGGTTGGGCGCGATGCTTGGAATTGTTAAAAATAACGAAGCGTGTGAAGATTTATGTAAAGAGATAGAAAAACCAAATTTTAAGGGAAAAAAATGACCACAGTTTAAAAAGAAAAATAAGAACGCAAAAAATAAATAAGAAAAAAACACTTTTTTAAACAGAACTATTGTTGGGTGAAACCAGCTGCCTTAAGGTTTGTTTGAGCCCTTTCCATTTCCAATTTTAGGAGTTTTAAAAATAAGTATAAAGCAGCCACAGTGTGATAAACTTCATTGATCAGTGATTATTATACTGTTGCATCTATTAAAAATATTGTTTGTATGAGACATGGACGGCGTTAGAAGTTGTATAGTAAATGATGTGTTAACGGTGCGTGATTTTGAACGGTATATGAAGTTGAAGAGTGCGTGATGATGAGCGGAGTGCGGCAATGGATGGAGCGTTGTAGGTATGGTGTGAACTTAGCCCATTTGTGATGGTGAAGGTGCGGTTGGAAAACTTCAAGTGTCATTGTTTTTAAGAGCATTTTCTCTCATATCTGTTCTTCTCTAATTATGTATGTGCATTGTAAGATTGATCGTTGACTAGACTTGACCGTTGCCAGCAGGACAATGGCCTAATTGCAACGATGTAAATTCTTAAATAATAATAAATAAATAAACTATATGCGCCTGTGGGTATATCGCACCTCAATTATTGGACTCCGGTTCCTACTATGGGTGCCTACTTCATTTTTCGACAGTCGCAAGGCATGTTGATGTCGGACGGAAGGGCATTAATCAGCCCTGTTCCTTTTGTGGATCTTCTTATTACACAGGCCTACAAAAAAAATTTTTTTTTTGGTGCCGGGAATCTTTGTGGTGATTTTAACTATATTTGTAGAGCTGAATCCAAATATGAAATCCGTTTTTATTTAACAGCTCTACTTTTTTAGATAATGTCACATCTTACGATTAGTTGTTTTAATATTTGATATATTCCGGAAAATAATTTTCAAAGTTAAATAAATCTATAAGTATACTAATTTATAACCACTCTGCGGTGTTCCTTTTATTTTCAATAAACTGTCAATAAGTTTTATGTATATTTCTATATTGTAGGCCAATGAGATTAAATAACAAAAATACGGTACCGGTACAAAAATACGGTACGGTACCGGTACAAAAATAAGTTTTTATCGCACAAGGGAAAAGGATATGCTACCCTTCTTTACTCAAGAAGACAATCTTACATTTTGTTTAGACGTTAAGGGTCTTTTGGAAAAAATGGGCTACTATCACAATATGATGCTAGTGATTGGCGTTTGTTTATTGATAGCTCCAAGCGTAGTTTAAAATGTGTACTTCTTCACAATGGTAACAGGTTTGGCGCAATACCAATCGCTCATTCAACTAAAATGAAAGAAGAATACGATACAATAGCATTGGTCTTACGGAAGATAAAATACCAGGAACATCGCTGGGTGATTTGTGTAGATTTAAAAATGGTGAACTTTCTTCTTGGGCAGCAAAGTGGCTACACAAAATATCCTTGTTTCTTGTGCCTCTGGGATAGCAGGGACAGACAAAACCACTGGATTAAGAAGGAGTGGCCTAAGAGAGAAAACTTGGTTGTTGGGAAAGAAAACATCATTGCTGAATCTTTAGTTGAAAGAGATAAAATCATCTTACCGCCTCTACATATTAAACTAGGCCTAATGAAGCAATTTGTAAAGGCTCTTGACAAGGATGGACCATGCTTCGGCTACTTAAGGCTAAAGATGCCTGCCCCATATAAGTATTGAAAAACTTAAAGCTGGTATTTTTGAGGGGCCACAAATCAGACAACTTACAAAGGATCCTGCTTTTGTCGAGTCAATGAATGAGATTGAAAAAATTAGTTGGATGTCATTTGTTGAGGTCATAAAAAGTTTTCTAGGAAATCACAAAAGTGAAAATTATATTGAGCTGGTAAACATTATGCTCAGTAACTTCAAATCCCTTGGATGTAATATGAGCACAAAAGTTCACTACCTACACAGCCACTTAGACAATTTTCTTGGAAATTTAGGAGACACAAGTGAAGAACAAGGTGAAAAATTTCACCAGGATATAAAAACAATGGAAGCTCGCTACCAAGGAAGATGGGATAACCATATGATGGCAGATTACTGCTGGTGCTTAAAACGAGACTGTTTGAACAAAGTGCACTCAAGAAAATCGCGCAAAAGAAGCTTCCGATGTGTTGAGTGATGTTTTTATGTATTTTTTTCTTTTCAATTTGTTTTATTACAGTAAAAAAATTTAGTATTTGTGTTCAATTGTATTGTATAATTCTGTTGTGTTTGTGGGTGATTTAACAGCCCTAGAAATAAATCAAGTCTTTATTTTTAGTGGGTTTTATTATTATATAATATAGTATTCCCATATCATCATGTAGAAGATTTTTTTACGTAAGTAACAGCATATCTATATCTTGAAAACTATAGCTGATAGGAAAAAACTAGTGTCATAATTGGATTCAGCACCCCAATTGTTCTTTAAATCATCATTAAAAGCTCCGGCACCAAAACCACTGTTGGCCTGTGTTATCCTTTCTTTCTTTCGCAGTTCATTAGTTTCACCAGTTTTTCTCATGTCGTCACTGTGGTGAGTTAACCTGGTCGCTGGATTACTTGGCGTGCGATGGCTCCGTCCCGGGTTCGTTTTCACCCGTTGTGTTTTGGTATGCAAAAACATGTCCACTTAACCTACCAAAACCCACAATAATGATAAGATGACTATGTGTCACGAGGATAAGTCCATGTTGGGATCGTATGGATTAATTAGGATGAAGCCCCAGTTTAATTTTCATATTTTTACGACCTTACCTTTGCAGAAAAAATTCATAAACATTTTCGAAACAATTCTTCGAAATTCGTGCTTAAATTTTCCAATTATATGTTGTTTTATGTTGCCTGAAAGTAAGGCATGAAAGAAAGAAAGAAAGGCGATGGTGTCTTGGCGAGAGCACGGATCGTCTTTCTGATAAGTCTCGCCGCGACGGGACCTCTTTGAGTGCCGTGACTCGACGATGAAAGATCATTGTGACGTAATACAAAGGTCGGCCTCTGTCGGAAAGGCGTTAAAGCCTATCAATGCGATACCGCCTAAAACCCGGAAATAAGGCGATGGGTTGGAGAGCAAAAACAAGTATGTTATTTAACTACCAAAAACGTCGACAAAAAAGTATTGGGCGAGCCCATTATCCTCAGTACTTGCATAATTATTCGTGCATACTTATCGGGTGGCAGTCTAGCCTTTGTTTTAGTCAAGCGGAGTCATGTTTTTTCATTCTATTGCCAACAACTTAGTCAATCTCAATGCGTAGAGGAATGCACCACAGCCGCGCGGAAGTAATTGCACATCGTTGACAAAGTGTAATAAATTTTCATGTAAGGACTGTACTAGAACGTGTCAAACTCGATTGCCATGTACCTGTGGATATCCAAAATTTACAAAAAAATGGAAAAGAAACTAGGAAAGTGAATCTCAGAATGAAAGGCCAATTTTGTAATAATTTCGTCCAAATCGTTTTTGCTGATTTCTCCATCCATCTTATCGGAACAATTACTTTTGTACTCCATCTTCAGTAGCGTCAAGGATGGTTCTGAACTGCTTCATTGTTTGTGATGGGGAGTCCTTACTTAAGATGAGGTTTGTCGTCATTTCCTTCGGAGACCATTTTTTGGATGTTTGTCAGTTTCGGAGTAAAACATATTTACAGTTTATGGGAAGCGTGTAATCCTTTCGGTGAGAGTTTTCTCGAAAGCTCATTGCTGAAGGAGGAGGAATATTTATTGACGAGAGGGGACTTTAGGCATTTGAGTTGTATTCTCCCCGCGATTGTAGTAGATTGTGTATTTTAGAATTTAAAAATAATTTGCTTCGTATTGCTATTCTTCTTCGCCATTAACAACGGGGAATAGAAAAATGTCCCTCCTGATTGACCAGGTTTGCTGCAAAACGTTTCAAGTTCTTGTTAGAATTTCATCCTACGGGCTGATGGGTTGGTTGGTGCGATTGCACGCTTTCAGTGGCTCCTCGTCGCTTGCGCGCAGCTGAAAAACTCCCGCGGTTTCCTGATTGACCCGATGTGCATTTGCGTCGCATTCCAGGGGGAACAAATGCCATTGCATTTGCGCAAATGGACGAAAAGTCAATCGTGCGCTCTTTGTATCAGACTTTGATAACGGTAGGCTGCGTGCGTCTTCGTCAACCGACGACTGCGTAATTTCGCGATCGCTCGTCCTTGAAGTTGACTATCCACGTTGCTCTCTCGAGAATCTCAATCGTATACAGTCGGATGTTTATAACGTCGAATGAGTCGGCTGAAAGTCGTGACCAAGGCGGAAAAAACTTAAAAAGTGTGTCAACAGGAGTGCGAAGAGGTCTTTCATTTTCTTAAAGGCAAATTCTCTGGGTCATCGAGCATCCTTGCTGTTACGTTGATTGAATCATTATCTAGATGTTAGGATAGGAAGGCGATTTCACTGAATCTTGACCTTTGCCTTATCGAGTATTTCAAGCAGCGGTTAACCTTGAAGATAGCTTTCTTATCCGTTAAAAATTTTGCGTTTTCAAGGGTGCTGTAGCTATTTTTGCAAATTCCGGCTCGCATTTGCTGATTTGTACTCGTATAAGGCCACAACAACCTTGATGTTTTTTTTTATATTTAGCTGCTCTGATACATTCATTCAATAGACGTATTGTTCGCAGTAACACAATAGAAGAGCATAAAAAATTTCCTTATGTCCGATTCAATCTCAGCCTTGCTGTTGTGGCTTTATGAGTCTAAAGAAGTTTGTGTTCAGTCAGTAAACATTTTCCAGTTAACCCATGTCATTATTTAGATAAGGGTTGCGGACGGAATACAAGCTTTCCAACTCACTCATACGACTTCTTTTCGGAACACTTATATTATGCTAATGTTCATTCCACGCCTGAAGTAAATGTGAAAACCAATCGATCCAGGCTTCGCATTGGCCACCATATAGGGTCACAATCGAAATTCGACTGCCATCCGGATGAACTAAATGTAAGGAAACCCGTTATCGTCTAGCAAGCACCAAAACGTTCTTCCGTATCTTTGCAACACCTATTAATTCTGACTTGTTGCAGAACTTTAACAAAAAAGTTTCAAGAATTTAAGAAAACCTCTAGTTCCCCTAAACATGACGTATGCAGGATGTGCATTTGAAATCGATTTTGATATTCATATTTGAAGTAACCGAGGAATATTAGAAATTCTTCTCCAAATTCGCTGTCAGTTTGCGGTTTGCTTTTTTTTGAGATTTTTACTTGAACGTTTGACCCCTGAGTGGGATCCGTAATTGTATCTCGTCCAATGGCTAAGGTTAATTTTAAGGGTTATTGTTCTCTCGTTGAGTTCAAGCATGCAACGGAGTTGACGTAATTTTATGGACCAGCGATCTTGTCGTCAAGGGGACCCATAATACTAATTAATATTGGCGAGTTACCTCAAATGTAGAAAACACTCGAAATGAGGAGACAGGTTAGACAGGACGCTCAATTACTCGTAGTTCTTTTATTGAATCATCGTCACCAAACCGTGGTCACCTGAGGGTGTCCAAAGCCGCCACCAATACTCGAACCAGAACCCTCTGGTCAGTAGCCCAGCGCTCTATCCACTGGACTTATGATGTTGCGAAGTAGAATACCATTTTGAACTTAAGTGGGTAAAGTTGTTGATCATTTTAACTCATGCATACTTTTATCTATTGAAAATTAAAGAGCATTAACAAATTTGTAGAGCTGGTTGATGGAATTCTCAAAGATCGATGATTTTCAAATGTTGAGATAAAATTAAAAAAAACTATCTGTTTTATAGAATTCGCAAAAACAAAACTCATGTCCCACACACCCATTGCAACTCACATCGCACAAATTTCCACGGGAGCAGCTGCTCTTTTAGTTGGAACCATTACCCCCCAGCACCTGCCTCCTGCCTTAATGCGGAAGTGGGCATTTTTTGTTTTTGTTGTCCGAACCATTCCAACGCTGGTGCTCGAAACGTAATAAAAACTGCCGCGCAGTTGAATACTTGGATAAGCTTCTTTTTGAGTCGGTGCTCACTGCTTTGTGTCGGTTTCTTCATCAATTACCTCTTGACCTTCGACGCTTAAGATGGTCGCCAGTGGCAAATGTTGATCAATAGATAAACCGGGTGGAGTGGGAAGCAAACTCAGAAGAGGTTTGTTTATAGGCATTTCTTTATTGCTTAAGCATATGAGTATAGCTAGGGGAATTTTATTTATTCGGATAAGCGATTCTTTGGTTTTCGTGGAAAGGATGTGACATGTGACTCCCTCATCTATTGACGCGCCCGACACCTAAATAGTTGTCTTTGCTAATCTTCTTCGAGGGCAAAATAAAAAAGAACTATTTATTATGTTTGACAGAATTCGGAGATCGGTTGGAGGTTGAAATTTCCCCACCTTCACGTTAAATTCGCTACGATGAAGTTCTGTAACATCCACTCGTAATTCCCATCAGACACAGCTGCCCAACTTTCGACCAACTTTCAGCAAACACCAGCATTTAAGGGGCGTAGAAATGTAATGAATATTGATTGATGCATAAGAGAGATGTAGACAATATTGACGCGTAAGTGACCATATAGTCATCATGGCATTAGTAAATGCGAAATCCCCGGAATTATTATTTACTTAGTATTAATGCGGAAACAGCCTTTTTTGACCTTTGAATCGGATTGACAACACAAAAACAAGTGCAAACATCCAAGCCCGAGATGGAGGAGAACTCTCCTGTGAAGGAATCGAACCCGTGACCTCTGGGTTGGGGGGCCGAAGCCTCGCCGCCTCTTCGGAAGGTCAGACGGTACCGTCGCGTACATTTCTCACCGTTGAAGAGCGTTAGTTCGGCCAAAGCACACTTAACGGATGACTCCGTTGGTAGTTACTCTCGCGGCATCTCCCGCAGTTTTTGCAGAGCGTTTGACCGTTGAATTTTGTGGACTCAAGGTCAAGACAGGGTGGCGGATTTTTGGATAACTGTGACATCACCCACGCTCTTTTGGTCGCCTGAGCTTCCTTGAATTCCGCGGGTGGCGCATTGAAAGGAACTGTTCCCCCTACGTTCAAAGTTTGGATTCCATACTCCTTTAGGGTTTGTCGTGAGTGGCAGCCTAACCACCCCGTCTATCCTATCCACGGCTCTCATGGTTGGTTGTGCATGTTACCTACCTTCCACACCGTTCTCATATGGGATTGATATGAGGGCAAGTCAAGTAAAATCCTTGAAAGAGCACTAAAATTTCAAGGGGATCATGATGGTGCGGTGGCTAGCGTACTGGCTTCCCACCCAGATGGGTTCGATTCCTGGAGACGGCAGATATTTTTCAGGGGTCTCCCGATCCCTACTTGAGGTGCTTTGTGGAGGGCACTTTAGGTGAGTACGCCGGCCGTCGGATGGGATGTTAAACTGCGGCCGCCTCCCGAATAACTGCTACTACCATTAAAATTTCAAATTTGTATCCCACTGTCCTGTCAGTCGGCAGATAGCCATGTTTTGATGACTGTCCCGCAGTTAGCAGCATTATGCCAGAAAGCAACTATAGTGTAAACATGGCAGTTGGATTTGCAACATGCAACACAGAAGAACAGCATTCTCTCGTTAGTTTGTTGAATAGTTAAGGGGAGAAACATTGACAGTCATCAATGGATGAAAATTTGTGATTCATCTCTGCCCATCCAACAAGTTTACAGGTGAACTAGACAGTTCCTAAACGGCATTACTTTTCCAAGAGAGACTTCCCTTGACCAGATCAGGCACACCAAGTGTTCACACCATTGGCCTTAATAGCAGCTAAAGTCATAGCTTTTCTGGAGGCATCGTCAACTTTGAAAGTGCTGGAACATTTCCATTGAACACCATGGCGAGTACATATGACAATAATATAACTGAGAGTCTTTTGTATTCAAGTAATTACAAGGTTGAAAATATACGATAGACATGTTTAAGTATCAAAGTTTTCTTTTGAATCTCCCTAGAAGAGTAAAAAATAATTAAATGCCTGATTTTAAGTTGTTTCAGAAAAATGAAATTCCCAATTAGTCGCCGTGGTTGTGAAGACCGTATCCTGTTTCCAGGATGACGAAGAGGCTCGACACGGTTTGTGTAATCGGTGTCCTCAAATTTGGGAAAACCGGGCGGTGGGGGTGTTCCCGGTTCGTTCGTGGCGCCCCTTTCGGGTGGCGTGATGTTTGGGCGTGCGTCGCGTGATATTACGGGCGCTCGTCGGTAGCATACGATACATGCACACTACATATCATCACCGCCACACTCCTCGTCATCGCGACTCGTTTTCTGGAAGTGGTCGGAGGGCCGAGAGAGGGCGTGCCCGGGGGAGGGGAGTGGAAGACCGGCCGGGGCTGGGTCGGAGGGAGGGAGGGGACCACACGGCGAGGAAGGAAGATCACGTTTTTTGTCGTTTTTGATGCGGTTCATTGACCCTTAATCCTATCTCTGTGGTCAAGTATGGTCGAGGATGATTGGTCGAGAATTCAAAGAACTTTATCATTAAGCTCTTGGATAAATTGGAAGGATGTCTCTTTAGCAGTGATGTTGAAAATGTATTATTTGCCTCATCGTGGTACGGTAGGAGGGATCATGCCAATAAAATTAGAGAGATTAAATGTAGAACAGATAGGTTTAATATGTCATTTCTTCCACGAACGATAAGGGATCCGAATAACATTGTCCGACCGCGGTAGGCTCATATTCGGGTCAAAATTAGTCTGGTGTGTATTCACCCCCTGCCACACACTCTATTGATGGCTTGCGGGGTACTAAAATAAATAAATCATTCTTGAACGTTTACGTGTTTACCATCTGTTCCATCGGTGTCACTCAGCACATTTCCATTAATTATGCTTGGTGTTGTCAATGCCGCATGGACTCGCATAGACTGCACACTGTTAAGAGAAGTAATCACGTCTGAAGCACAAACTGATGCCGCACCCCATCCCCCCCTGTTTGCTGCGCCACGACCACGCATTTGTAATTATTTCATTTCATTTAAATTTGCCGTTGTGTGTTGAAATAATTAGTTTAGCAGTCGTTTGCGTGCAATTGGGTTGAAATTCCCTTTCTATAATAGTTCTCCTACTATCGCGAAAAGCAAAGTGTCATTTCAGAAAACATGATTGCCGATTCTAACATAGTTGTTTTGATCTCCGCTTAAAAATTCCTGTTTTCAGTTTCTGTTCGGAATTGACCTCCTTCCTTGTTTACCTCAAGTGAACACTGCCAATGTTACCCGTATTCGTTCTGGTTTCTTCCTGGCGTGTACCGTTGTACGAATGGGTTTTAAAGCTTTTAGCAACCAGCCAAAAGACGGCTCGTTAATCGCCGTTCCTTAGTTGTCTTCTTTTCGACACGCGGACACATCATTCGTGTGGGGAATGATGTAAAATAACCAAGAAGGCCTCGCTTCCGGTCTCACTTCAGCGTGCAGTGCGTGAGGGAAGTTACTGGAAATTGATTTTCCCGTCTCACGTGAGTCGCCGGTCTATTTATACTTATTTTGTAAAGGCTTGGTAGGAAAGCTGAAGTGGATTCCCGCGGAAGTCACCCTCCCCCCCATTCGGAGAGGTATTACTTCCCGTTGGCGTGTTGGCTAAAGTACGTGAGAAGATGCGGTAAGACGAAAATGCAGCCGGATAGGGATGCCCTGTCGCGGAATAGCCGTGTCTGTCCTAAAACCGGCGTGTCAGGTCCCGAAAGATACGAGGGTAGACTGAAAAGTAATCCACAAGGGTAGACTGAAAAGTAATCCACACATGCTTGTAGACCACATAGAAAAACAAATGGCAATATCGGGCGAAAAGTACATTAGAGTGCAATTCTTAAGTTTAAAAATCATATATTTATTTTTCAGCATAGTCACCGTTAATGCTGGCACATTTCTTCCAATGTGTAATAAGTTTTTTCATTCCGTCACTGAAAAACTCTTCAGACTTTTCTCGAATCCAGGACTTGACAGCTGCCTTCACCTCATCGCCCGAGGTGTAATGATTGCCTTGAGGTGTCTCTTGAGTTGAGGAAAAATATAAAATTCGCAGGGTGCAAGATCGGGGAAGGAGGAGGATGTGGAATCGGTTCAAATTTCATGTTTTGCAGAGTCTGTCCAGTTGCGCGCGAGGTGTGTGGACTAGGGTTTTCATGTTGCTATATTATTGTCGCCAGGCTGCCTTTAACAAGACAAACTCGACCAATATGGTTTTAGATACGCTTTTGAGTGATTCGCCGATAATTTTGAATCAAATCTTCGACGATTTTATGTTTATCGTCTATGGCAGCCCATTCTTCCATTTCTCAAAATGCAATGGATGAATGTAACGACCTCAAACCTGGATTTGCATGTTGAGAGGAAATGTTACTTCCACATGCCACCAGGAGTGCTTATGAAGGTCATTTTGTTTGTGGTATACAATCATGTGTGCATTAGTTTTCAGCCTACCCTCGTATTTAAGGCTAGTCAACGGAACATGGCGCCATAGCAGAGGCATGCGTGGGCTGTAGATCCGCATTGACAGTGCCGCAGTTCGTGTTTTTATCCTTGAGAAACATCTTTCGTTTTATATTATCGTATCTATCCTCTTTTTCGACTTTGTTTTGATTTAAATAAACTGCTGGTCACCTCTTCCGCAGTAGTTAGAACGTAGACTATGGAACACTCCTTAATATTTTTGTCTCCATATTATATAGTATTCCATTCAACTTCTGTTGTAATCGGAATTCAGCGAAATTAAATTGTGAATGGAATTCATCATTGTGCGTGAGAAACACATGATGCAATAATGTTGTTGCATTCTAGTTTCATCGAGCCGTTCGACGATCATTTCTTGCATGTACCCTGACATCTTTTCTCGTCAAATCTTGATAGAAGAGTAAAAGTGCACAAAGCGTTAGACAAGAACGGCAACACCAGGGAACGAGTCGGCAGTTTCCGCGTGGGTAGTCCCAACTAACAACTTTATTTCCAAGTTACGTTTTTGTAATTCTTTGCAGGTGAGCTCAAGACCGTCATACACTTTTATTTAATAAAAAGTTACTAAGAAAGTTATGGTGTTAAAAAATTGCCACCGGTAATTTCAGAAACATAAAACCTGTCATTTTAGGAGTGGAAAAGAGAATTCTTTTTTTGCAAATTAAAGCACGATATATATGTATACAATCAAAAGAATATGAGTCACCACAAAACCTCAATGGACATTGTAGGAGAGGCTATTATTACTATTGTTTTGGGGGTTTGTCTGTATTCTGCTCCTGGTGATCAAAGTAAGTTTTAGAGGCACTTGCAAACCTATTAATAACTTGGATATTCCTATTGCAAGAGGGTTGGGGTGTATTTTGTATTTCATTAAATGTATTTATCGTACATAAAGCTTGTTAGAAAACTTATTAGGTCCTTATAGTAAAACACTCCTAAAGGAATATCTTTTAGCCTGGAATTGATCCGTACATAATTTATTGGTGTATTTTTCTTTTCGGAACACCAAAATAAATTACCTGGTATCATTGACGGCGTTGTATTACTTCGATGATCATAAAATTTAATACGATTTATATTTTTTGTTGAAAACATATTTTTTATTCTTTAAGCATCGTTTAATGGGTGACTCACTTAAATATTCAATGTCGATATGCCTTAAGTATGAGGGCGTTTAGGACAATTATCGTCTCATACTTCTAGCGTCGTTTTCCCTCATTTATTGCCGAGTATAAAAAAAAATTATTTTCATATTTTTCACACTCCCCATTCAGACGCTGAAACTTAAGGGAATAAGTCTCCGATAATTCTGTTCAAAACGCCAACTGATGGGTAAATAGACAGCCTAGTAAATCAGTGGAACGGAAGTTAAGCTTTGAGATTCCGAAGTGTGGAGATGTGATTTTCAGACTACACAAGTCGTAGGCGATTCTTATGAGATTGTTTTAATTTGTTTATTTTGTGGAACTTGTGTTACAATCTAAATTTGGCTGTCACAAAGTGATACCATTCTTTTCGTTATATTTTATTCAGGGATCTGTTTGTTAAATAACATCACTCGAACTCAAAGAGTTAATAATTTAGCATTTAAAGAAATACTATTGATCATTAAAAAATCTGTGGTTGGATGACACAGGACCGGAAATTGGAAACGGATGATTGAGTGCTACCACCGATGAAATGAAGCTTAGTAGTTCATTAATGATTTCACACAAATCGCCAAACTTCAAAGATCTAGAAGCAAAGGTTTTTAGCCGGCCATGTCGGTGGAATAATGTCTGAATCTCAGTCATTGCACTCGAAGTGGATATTCAGGGCTGTTCACTCTCGAGGCTGTTGGAACGCGATTTGGCTTTTCCTCCTTTCTCAACTTTGTGGAGTTAAATATTGCTCGGCGACATTAAACGCTTGTTGATAACTGACAACTATTAAATACTTGTTGAGAAGCTTTAAGATAACCATCGTTTCTTTTTTAGGCTGACAAAATGAGGTCCCCATTTTCATCATTACCGCGATGGTTTGTCATAGTCCGCCTCTTGAATAATGTCAAAATTTTGTTTTCTTTTCGCTGGCGAAAGTTGGACAGGGAAGTTACTTCACCAGTGTAGTGTTTACTTCTAATTTATTTTGAGGTACTATAGTGAGAGTTAGTACATCTATAGAGATGATGGACTGCTGTCACTTATGCCTGATAAAAAATTGGGACACTGAAAACAAATCTCTGATTTTTATCTACAAAAACCCGAAAAGAATTGAATAATAATCTTTATTTGCGAAACTTAGGCTGAGGAATTTGTGAGTTTATCGAATAAAACTATATTTTCACTTTAAAACCATTCCCGATAGTTTTCCTTTCTATTGCTCACACACAAATGGTTTTAAAAGTTTCGCTATTTTATTGGTTTTCCCATTCAGGGAAGCGGGGATCTCGAGTTACCGGAAAAAGCATTCTTTGCTATGTTTAGGATACATGAAAAGTACGTTCGTCATTCCTGTATTATGGACAAAGTTTTATCAAAATTATTTTAAAAATTTTAATCATAATAATAATTAATTAGGCATAAAGCATGAAATATGAATTCTTTGGTTGCTCTGCTATCGTTACGGATTATTCTCTTCGTTACCCAGTCGTTCTCCTTTATTATCTGATCACCCTTTAGCATTCACCATTTTATTTAATGGTAACATCTGGGCCGTGAATTGCCTGTTGTAATGTTTGCTTACTCCAAGTATATACATTATTCACAAAGTTTATAATTTATGGTCTGGGGATGAAGATGCTGGGTTTCACGTTGATGTGTTGTCAGTGCCTATAACTTCGCCCCGAGGTGTCCCGAGTTGGCTGCTGAAAATTCCCATTCCAAATTCCTTTTTTCTCTATGGTTAGTTACATTGAGGTGGACAAAAAAAGCTTCTGTAAAACGAGTTTTTATAGGTCTCTGTTCGAAAATTTCTGACATTTAGCTGGTCAATTAGATATGTCTACACCAAATTGCTGCGGACGTTGGGATCACATTTTTCGACTTGAAAATTCCACATAATATAAATTTCCTAAATTTAAAAATTCCGAAAGAATGAGTTTAAACAACGTTTTTTCTTCCAGAAGAATATTTGACATGGATAAGGGAATTTAACGAATCGAATAAATATCACTCGTTACCAGGGGGAGGAAATGTTACAGCCAATGCTAATCTTGCAGTTTCTATAAAAATGAAAATATTTTTTTTAGCAAAGGCCGTGAATATTTGTACGGAAACAGTCCAGTCGCGATTCCTCGCAACCTATCAACCGATTCTACACCAAATCCGTCTGAAACCTTGGAAAATATTTCGGTGGACACTAAAAATTACAAACTGAACGTATCAAATTATTTCAAATGCCTTCGTGTATCCGTATATTGACTGGAATTGTCTTTCCTGTGTTGTAACACTTCACGCCATTCATGGGTCTCGCATACCCTTCAACCCCCGCCTAACGCATGTGCCCTTGTCTGTGGAGGGCTGCGCCTCACCCCTTTCCTCGCCCTCCCGTCTCCGTCTTCCCCCCCGCCCCCGCAGGGTGCCAGTCTCTTCCGCGCTCTCCCCTCACCTGCCTCCCCATCCGGCGGCCGATACGGCATCTCACTCCGACCCGTCACGTGACGCACCGCCCTCCAATCCGCCGCTTGCTCGCCTCCTCGCCACCGCAGTGTCCCTCCGGCACCCCGACGAGGTGCTCGACCGACCGACCGTCGCTCCTGACTCGGCTCGCCCCCAACGCGTTCGCCCCCCTCCCCCTTACCTCTCATTCTCTCCTCGCCGGACCCTTTTTCTTCTGGTGTTCTCGCTCATCACGGAGGAATTATCACGAACTTCACCTCTCCCGTCCCGCTCGCCTCCATCAGAATCTACACAGACTTGACGTCTCTGCTCCTTTTTTGACTCGCTAACAGGTACGCCTCTCCCGTTCTCGACGGCATCCCACCTTCCCTAAGCGCACCCTTTCATCATTTCCCTCTCGAGGGTCTCGTCATTCCTTCTGTGTCTAAAGCCGATTTTATTCTTCGAGGAACGAAGTATTTGAGTACAATCCCTTTTGCGACATGCTTGTGCACTTTTTATCCGTGAAGGTTCGCACGCCGATCTGATCTCCAAAGTGTTGCTTCTCCGAAGCATGTTGCGATTGATAAGAAACTGAACTACAATTTCGCGACTGTTTTGTTCATAACAGTTCGATTAGCAAAGGCCGCCATTGCTGATGGAGCATCCGCCGGTGTGGAT
Organism: Hetaerina titia; assembly: GCA_037158775.1. NCBI lineage: Eukaryota > Metazoa > Arthropoda > Insecta > Odonata > Calopterygidae > Hetaerina > Hetaerina titia. Next base: position 106,305,865 of record CM073770.1, read on the forward strand.
CGTGTTTTTTCGGCATAAATGTATTGAGTAATACTTCGACTCCTCGGTCGAAACGTCTCGGGTAAAAACGTAAGAAGGAACCTGGGTGAATTTTGCAGCCAAGGAAAGGATCTCTTTAACTAGCGGAAATCGATTGTGATTGTTTGTGTGTATGTATGTGCGCCTATATTCTTGTGTCGTACGTATCCTTAGTGCCAATTACGGAGTGTTTTGATGTATTTTGTGTGTTTTATTGCTACCCCGTAATTAACTCATCGGAAGAGCTTTACACGGACTCCCTTCATACACACTCGCCATACTTTTTTTGTATCCTGCTTTTTTTTATCGACTACTGCAGTATTTCCATGGTTTGCCACCATTTGCTAACTTGCCAGTTCCTTTATCCGTTTATGGCTTTCATAATTACTTGTCGTTCACGATAGGATGCGTGCGCGAAATGTTCGGGTGATTTATTTTCTTAATCCTCCGTGGAGGAAAGGCGAGTCGCTTTGGCGTTATCGGGAAAACCCCTGGCGAGGCTCTCTTCGCACCCTTCCCCGTCTCTCAGCAGAGGGCTTCGTTTCTGCGGTAAAGCTCTCCATCGATCGACTCTTCTCCTCCCGCCCCCCTCACTCTCGACCCTCCACGAAGGAGCCGACCCCTCGTCGCCGGCGACTGAATGAGCCGAACCACTCCCTCGTGAATTTCCCTTAGCCCAGTTTTGACTACTCTCCCTTCACCCCTTGGCCCGTCCCTTGTTGAACCAAGTTGGTGGGATCGTCTGGCCGAAAGAGGGCGGGGTCAGGGGCCCGTCGACCTGCTCCCGAGTCCTTTAATAGTAATGCGGAAAAAAAGTTTTTCTTCTCCTCACCCACCGCTAAACAGATTTGCATATTAGGATCGGAAGAGTAGGGTGGGCAGGATTGCAAGTCAGGTGGCGAATGGCCGCGACGGTGGATATTTTAAAGGGAAAGTCGAAAATCTTTCTTCATTAAGTACAACATCTAAAACCTAAGGGATGTGTAATTAACTGAGCGCTGATTGTTTATTTATTTCTAGAGGACTTACTTGTTTCGGCAGATTCATTTTTTCGTATGTGCTCATGAGGAAGTTCTATATAGTTTAAAGCTCTCGTGGGATCGACATCATTTAGCATCAGCTTCTATTAGCGTCAGCATTAATTTATAAAAGTCGTGCGTTGCAGTGAAATGTCGATTACTGGGGAAATAAACTCTCATTGGTCTGCATAGTGTGCATCGTGATGGCACTCTGCTCTCCTATCCTTCTTCTTATACGTATACTCTTGTATCTTTTTCATTTCTTCGTTTTCGGACCGAAGCGACCGATCTCAATTTCATGGATCGATTTTACGAATTTAATCGTTTTAAAAACGAAAGAGAATGTTAAAGTTCGGCTGGAAATTATCGCTACTAGTCTTTTCATTCTCTTCTCTCTTTCGTGAGACAGTTTTTGGTAAATGTCGCAATCCAACCAAGAATATCAGTCCCGTAACAATAACGGATTAAGGGCCGGTCCAACTGAGCAGCTACCCGGAGCGTCGAGCAATCAAGCGCCTCGATAAAGGACGTTTGGTGTAGATCGGAAAAAACACAGCCGAAATAGCGATGGGAGTATTACATTTGGTATATTTTCATCCGAAAAAAATTTACTGATAACTGGGATATCTCCTGTTGTAATCTACATTTAAATAATCAATTTTTGAATTCAATTTGTCCGTCATTTTGAATAAGGATGGTTTTCCACGTGAAATGCGTCAGGGCGCTTCTACTCGGGAATTAAAGGCATGCTGTAGTCCTCAGTTGCATCAACTTGTTTACACAAACGGAAAGTGGAAGGAAATACTCTCTCCCTCGCCCACGACCCTGGCTGACTTGCTGGATTGAATACTGTCGGCCAGGATTCTCGGTGGCGATCGTCGCCCACCGCTCCCAATTCACGAGTTTTCACCCCCCCCCCTCCCAGTTCTTTTACGCCTTTGGTTATGCAAAAGAGGGACCCCTTCCCCTGCCGGAAAGAGGAGATCCCCTTTATCCGTCTCCTCCCCTTTCAAGTTTCAACCCTCCGCACAGCCCCCCCCCCCGCAACCCCTTTCGCTTCTAAACTTCCGCTTTCGACCGTCCCGGGCTCCGTAGTGATCTTGGTGGGCCCTGCGCCATACTTTCCCTTTGGATAAAGGTTATTTCCGCGACAGTCAGAAGTAGTTATATAATCTGAATGCTTTCAATGAGCACCTGAGAATTTCATTCGCCTGAGCCTTTTCCATATTCCTTTACCCACTCCTGTCAGATGGACGTTTATAACGGGGCCTCCAAACAGTCGGGTTAAGCAGCCGCTGTTGGGGCTCGTCTCCGTGGAGTCTCACCATGGGCCGTGGGTGATTAAAATGGGTTCAAAATCCTTTCGGAGCTTCCACAAAACTCCCCCAAAAATCAAATCTCCCGCACTTGTTTCATTTCAACGGTACAAACCGGTTTCTCACAACGGTCGTTTATTATTCTTCTTCCCTAAGAGCTCCTGATTCCGGTCCATTCTTTCACCTGTCTGGCGTAACATAGGGCTGCATCCTGCCCGACCTACCTCACCGCATCACCGTGGCAATTAATCAATAATCTCCCATCTCCCTTAACCTTCTCCCTGCCTGGTTTTAGAAGGAAAAATTCCCCCCCCCCCCTTCGCTTTCGCTCTCCCCTTTCGTTCCCCCAGGAACGACTCCTATCCTCCAAGGGAGGGCGCCCTCCACCTCCCCCTCCTTCAGTTTCTTCGGTGTCGTTGACTCGGCGCGCGTGATGCTCCTTCCCCCTTCCCACACTCATCATCCCGAGCCGCAGTCCTCACCGGCGCCGCCGTGATTCTGTCCGTGCATCCCCTTCGCCTCCCCCCGGTCTCCTCCTCCTCCTCCCACGTGCGAGTTGAACCGTCGGTGGTTACTGCATAATCCCGACCTTGTAAGGATAAAAGAGGGGGAGGAGTAGTCCCCCTCTTCTCTCCCCGCCACAAGATCTTCCCGAACCGTAACTGGCTCTTCTTCCCTTCCTCGCAACCCCCCACCGCCCCCTTCCGTCAGCATATCTCCCTCATCACAAAGGGAGCCGTAACCTCACCCTCTTCCAGCTCCGCTGCAGTGACCCGTCCCGAACCCCCCCCTTTCCCTTAATCTTCCCCTCCCGCATGCACCCCTCCGTTGCCCACGCCGAGAAACTTTCCCTCCTCTCCAGAGCTTTCAAGAACACACTCGCCGCTCCAGCCATTCCAATCCACAGCCTCCTCCCCCCCCCTCCACTCCGCTCGGATTCACGTAACGCTTTCACTTTTTTTCCTCCAGGCCTCAGATCTTCCCTATCATTTTTTTGTTTTTGTTAATTCATAGTATTTGTTTCCGCCCCTACCTCATCCCCCTGACCCCTTTATACCCTTCCCCGGTTTCTCACAGGTTGTGTTCACTTGCAGCCTTTAATGTCGTGTTTTCTCCTCGTCTCCGGGTACATGTGTCGTTTCTGTGCCTCTTGCCTCTTTTCAACATTTTCCGCAGGCTTCCCACGCATATGTTCTCTTTGTGTGAGTCGAAATGCGATGCGGAGCACACTCAGTCTTCCCTCCTCCTCTCGGAATGTCTTTTCGAACCTCTTTCGTCTGTGTGGCGATTCGGGGAGTTGACCGCATTGCCTTCACTTTTTGTGCATCTCTTATTTCCGCAGATTCCTTCCTCGGCGATTCAAGATTTAAAAGGGAGCCGTTATTCGCTTTTATATAATGCTTCGATTAATCGAATCATTTGGAACCAACTTCCGTGGAACTAATTGAACCTGCCATACGTAGTAGCTCCCATGGACACTTTCACGTGGGCACTTTCCACATAAGCAATTCATGTGAAAATTTTGCTATTCCGTAAGAAACTGCTGCGTGTGGGGTCAACGCCAGAAGAATGTCTGCAGGGCGAATCATTCAATTCCCGGTCATTTTCCAAGATATACTTAAAAGAGCATTCTGAGAAACTGCATTTTGGCGGAACAGGAAACGTTTAATTCCCAAGAGGCATCCATTCTTCTCTTTTTTAACTACACGTATATTTTTTTATATAATTCACTGATTCCTATGATCCCCACGATCGGTTTTCGTAAGAAGTATTTTACGCCAAAAAGTTCTAGGGTAAGACGAATTCTGAAATGTTTTTATTGCTAATTAATGCTGTTATTTTGTTTTATTTTATCGAAATAATCGTAAAATATTTGCGATGGATTACCGACTGTGATACTGGTAGAGTGTTTTGCCAGGAAAATCAACAGATAGGAAGTTTTCTGCTTCTCTGCCTAAATTTATGCGATGAACAATAGCAGTTACGATGCAGGATATTTTTCTGCGGAAATACTAAAAATTTTTCTCAGAACGGTGGTTGGTGTTGCCTCTAAATTCTTCTCCATGTCTTCTTAACTATGTCCTTAAATAACTATTGCAGGTACTCGATTAGAGCACAGTGGCTTTCAGCGCAGAGGGATTTCCCTTTGGTACATTTTTCACTTACAACCGTAGAGTCAGGTTTGGTAGTATTTTGCTTAGTCGGAAAGGAGTCTAAATTGTTCACAAGCCTCCTTTCGGACTCCCATTTCGTGTCGCTTATATTTTATATTCTGCGTGAATAATCATAAGTTAAAAATATTTATGCCTGGATGAAATGTTTTGTTGCAAATAATTGCGATTACATACCAGGAAATGGGGTTGCGAAATGGATTTTTGGTTTTGGTTAGTCATGTAAGATTTACATCAAGCATACGTTCTTATGAAGAAAGATTTGTATTTAGCGGAATCGGAGGCGTGCTTGTAAAATTACATGGTTAGGTTTCGAGGGATTCTTTTCCGAATCCTCAACGCTGCCGTTATTCCATTAATAACTCATGCATATTAGTTTCCATCTTTAATCCACTGTGCTTAAGCTTCGTTAAACTTGGCGCCTGAAAGGTGAGGGCGGTGAGAATATTCATCTTGGCGCCCTGAGGATTGTGCTGCATGTTCATCCTTCAAATGTTTTTTCACTTTTATGCACATCGGATTCTGGAACCAATGTTGAATACGTTAAAATGTAAAGTTGAATAGGATGTAGCCTAAAAGGGTTTATGTTGAAAAATTATATTGATGTTTAAGTTATACCTCTCCATCTTGCATTGTTTGGGGCGAATTAAGTTGCTCTAAGTTTTATGTAATTCGACGGGAAACAAGTGTAGTTTAAAATTATTTTCACCTCATGTAAGCTTGTGGAATAATTACAAACTGGCGGTTAAGCTCTGGGTTAAAATGAATGATTTCTAAAATTGTTTCATAAAGCAATATTCCAGCGTAAGGTGTCTTCGCAAGGTACTTCGATCGACGTGTGTCCGCTTCTTTCCAACCCGCCTCGCCTCTTCTAAGTGTGAGCATTTTTTCCGTTGGTAGCGGACGGACTCTTTCCGGTACCAGGTTTCACTTTTCTCCGCTCTTATGCAACACTCATATCTACTCGTGCATTTTTTCCGCGGCCGTTACGTGTTTCTAGTTGCTTTCTAGCATTTCCGTCAGATGAATTGACGCCAAGCCAAATGAATGAAACGTATGTTGGGTTTGTGAGGACATTACGCTATAGAATTAACTACGATAGTTCAAATTCCAAAACTTATAATTTTTCGAACTCGAGGTGACTGTGGTAGGTAGTCATGGACTCAAAATTATGACACTGGGGTCATGATCCTTGTGTGCTTGATGTCGTGGTTCGCACAGTATGCAATATGCATTCACAATTGGCAGGCGGATATTTGCGATCGATTATGTCCTATTTATTATATTCTTTTCAAAGTGGAGAACGTAAGGGGTTCGTACCTACGAAAGCAAAGTAACGATAACGTTTACATAAGTTTCTGTTTTCACTTTGTGGAATTCCTTCTTGATGAGGGTAAAAAAGAAAGGTGGAAGTGTAAAGTTTCTTTATTAATCTAATAACGATAACGTAGCTGGCACATAGCTGGAAGTACGAGGGTAGGCTGAAAACTAATGCACGCATGCTGAGGTTTGAGGTCGTTACATTCATCCATTGTATTTTGAGAAGCGGAAGTATGGACTGCCATAGACGATAAACATCGCAAACTCGTCGAAGATTCGATTCAAAATAACAGGCGAATCACTCAAAAGCATATCGCAATTGATCGATTTTGTCGGGCTAAAGGCAGCCTGGCGCCTATAATCTTGCAACTTGACAACGCTCGTCCACACACCTCGTACACAACTGGAGAGGCTCTGCGAAACTTGAAATTCGAACCGATTCCACACCCTCCTTATTCCCCCGATCTTGCGCCTTGCGATTTTAATTTTTTTCCTCAATTCAAGAGACACCTCAAGGGTAATCATTACACACGCTGTTTAACTCGCATTGACATAGGACTAGAGTACGTCTCCATACTTCCACTTCTCAAAATAAACTGGATAAACGACCTCAAACTTACGCTTGCGTGTTGAGGGGGAATGTTACTTCATTACAATTACATGCCACCAGAAGTGCTTCTGAAGGTAATTTTTTTGTGGCCTACAAGCATGTGTACATTAGTTTTTAGCCTACCCACATACGTTAGTAGAAGTTGAAATGGTTAAAAAAATTGTCGGCATCTAACCTATAATTGCCGCCTGCTGCAATGCAGTTAATTATGCGTATGTGGTAAAGTGTGTTTCGGGAGCGTTTGTTAAACTAAGGAAGTCATTACAGTCAGCGATAAAAAGGTATCATTATTTCTCATGGTGGATCCTCAAAGAGTTACTTCGGTAGTTCCGTATGACAACCAGTATGAATACTCGGGTATGATTTTTGTGAATCTCTTCATGCGTAAAAATGTTGTGCCATTTGCTTGCGATAAAAGATTTCCTTTCCCCATTGTTTTATTATTATCCTTGCGGTAGAGTAGGTTGTTGAACGTAGATGATCACTGGTAACACGCATTAATTGTTTTCGGAAGATGGCAGGAAGTTTGTTTCTTCAAGAAGACATACGTGAACCGAACAGAGGAATCTTCTCCCTTCCCTGCGCTTCCCTTGACTTTTTGGGCGGAAGCTGTTAAGTTATTCTTTAGCGCATCTGCCGGATATCCGAGGGGTGCACTTGCATCGTGGCGGAACCGTCTATTTTAGAGTAGATTAATATTTGGGGAGCTGTTCCGAACCGCCGGCGGTGTGATACCGCCCGAACTGAAACACACCACCCAGAGCGATTACGAACGAGTCTCGGGCGAAGTTACGTGTACTACTCTAAGGGGTCGGAGTTGTACCTCGCAGCCAGCCGCCCTTCCTTGGAAACTCTGCATGACTACATTTTTAATATGGCAGCAGGCTGTTTACATCAGTGGCCTTCAGCTGGCTTAATAAAATAATTAAATTGTTGGGGAGGTGGGTGATAAACGCCCTTATTTAGTATAGAATGTGATCAAACCTATTGTGTAAAAGTAGGGGAAGTGTAAGTGTCAATATTGGTTCTTTAAAAATATCTCGTAAAAACTACGCCGATATATTCGTATTTAATACGATTTAATTAATTATTTCGTTTAGGCGGTAACCATTATTTTAAGCACCATATATTTGTTTAATTTAAGTGCTGAACTCTTTAACTTTTAATTGCAAATACTTTGATTTCCATCCCATTCGCCCTTCGAGCAAAATTGGTGAAATGGTGCAATACTAGTGCGGGTATTTTAAGATTCAGTCCACGAACGGACATTAGATGGGGGATGCAAGTAATCACTTTGAAATAAGTAATGAAGAATTTATGAAACATTATGTTCCTATATGTGGTTTGTTAGGCATTTATTCTTGGGTAAACCCTCGTGAGTTGTTCAATCTATTCTTTGTAGTAATAAGTTATTTTCATTTATTAGCATAGGAATTCAAGTAAACTGTGAAATAGTATCGTGTTGGTTATGAAAAAGAGGTTACTTGTTTAGTGTGATCTCATGCGGATTATTACTGCAGGTATCTAACAAAAACTTCATGATAACAGATGTTTTAACTAACATTTATATTAGAGCTGCTTTGACAACAATCTACTGTAATACGAGGCTTATTCTTAAAGTAAGTACCGTTTGCTTATATTTAAATATTGGCGCTTCAGAACACAGTTTTGCCCCTGCAGCGCCATCTACTGATTCATTGAGAAGCTATAGCAGCATTTGTTTTGTTTCAGAAGTCGTTTGCATGTCCGTGCATGCAAACAACAATGTCCGCGACAATCGTTGATCCCGCCAGCTGTGAAGTGCGTTCTGTCATACGATTCTTGTGTGCAAAAGGATTGTCGGCTGCTGAAATTCATCGGGAATTATGCCTAGTTTATAAACCTACAGTTATGAGTGAAGGGAATGTTAGACAATGGTGCTGTGATTTTAAAAATGGACGAACAAATGTCCATGACGAAGAGCGAAGTGGTAGGCCCAGTATTCTGACCGATGAAATTGTTTCGCAAGTGGAACAAAAACTGCGATGTGATCGTCGATTGACAATTAATGGCCTGGCTGAACAATTTCCTCAACTTGGACGCACTACTGTCTACAATATTGTTACGGAAAACCTCGGATACCACACATTGCGTGCAAGGTGGGTACCGAAAATGCTCACCGACCACCACAAAGAGTAAAGAATGTCCAGTGGACGAGAGTTTTTGGGTCGTTGGGAACTCTTTAAACCACCCACCGTACAGTCCTGACCTTACACCCAGCGACTACTTCCTCTTCTTGCACTTGAAACAGTGGTTCGGTGGACAACGTTTCGAAACCGAAGAGGAACTCAAGAATGGCGTTATCGATTGGTTCAACCCTCAGGCGGCGAGTTTCTATGCAGAGGGGTTAAAGAAGCTGGTACAGCGGTACGAAAAATGTTTAGAAGTGAACGGCGATTATGTAGATCAGTGAAGTAGGTTTGTAGCTAACTAAAAGTGCCAATAAAATGTGTTTCATATGAGTATATTTTTTCCTGTGACCGAACGGGCCTTACTTTATGAACACGCCTCGTATATAACCAGGGGCATTACTCGTACAGAGATTTTTATTAAAATAAGGGGTTTATCGATATCAAATACTCAGCATTGAGTGTTAAGAGCATTTTAGTGAAAATCCATGTAGCAGGGTACATAAACCAATTTTGTTGATTATTTTGCTTCGGTTGAATCTGTTGAGGTTTGGCATTACTGTATTGGAAAACAACTAGAAAAAAAGACTCGAATGAAATAAGCTATTTCTTCTGCCAAGTTTTGTAAAAATGAGGGTAAAAGATGATAAAAATATTAAATGAATTGGATGAATACGATTCAAAGAGCAAATATACGATTACGGCACGATTTGGTAAGCAATCGGAGGTATTCTTTAAGATATTGGCGAAGACGCTTTGAAAGAGGGAATTCAATAAGTTAGCCTTTTCCAAACTGCTGGTTAGTCTTTCGCCTCTATCATTTTTGAGCGAATTGGTAGCATACCAAAACTTAGTAGTGTATCCAACTTAGTAGCTTATCCAAAATATTAGAGGAGCTAGACTGGGAATCACCCACGGAGCGAAGGTTAAATTGCATATTGAATCTCATGCATTTATTTGGAAGGAAGTCTCTTTAGCAGTGACGTTGAAAATGTATTATTACCCCCATATTACTAAGGTAGGAGAGACCATGCTAATAAAATTAGAGAGATTAAGTGTAGAACAAATAGATTTAAGGTGTAATTTTTTTCCTCGAACGATAAGGGATCTCAATAACATTGTCCGACCGGGGTAAGGAGGAAAAGTATTAAGGATCAAAAGTAGTCTAGTGTGTAATCACCCCCTGCCACACATCCTAGCGGTGGCTTACAAGGTATTGTGTAATGTAATTAGTGTGACCCTATTTTTGTAGCACTTCAACTTTTTGTTTCCTTATCTCATGTTCGATTGATTCCTTTACTTTGTTGCGACCAAACGTGAAGGTAAAGACAATTAAGTCATGTTGAGTTCAATCCCTTCAGAATTCTGTATTCGAGAGTTTTACAGGGTTGGGTGGCATTTTAACTGGGATAAACCTAGGCGATCGTAAAAGTACCAGCAGTGCGATAATTGTATTCAAGGCGGAGAAAATCAAGAGATGGGATGGTAAAGAGTTGGGAGCGATGAGTATTAAATGAATGTGAAACGAGGGTAGACAGAGCGACGAGCATGAAACAGGAATGCAACACTGGTGGTTTAGGCATGTGGAGGGAATGAACGTGGGGAAAGAATCACGGAGTGAATGCACTGTGGAGGAATGTATTTTGAAATGTTAAAAAAACGGAAGGAGACGACCTCGAGGTGAACGTTTACATTGTCAGTGGCGTTCGTGACGCGGGTGGAAATGAGCGAGGCGAATGCTCACGTCGCGGCGGTTCTCTTGTCTGTCACTGGGACGAAGGAAGTGCGCTACAAGGATAGGGAAAGCAGAATAAATAATCATAATTGTAGTACAGATGTAGCCTGCAAGGCTACCATGGCTACTTAGCCCGGAGTGATGAAAATAATTCATGTCAAGTTGGTGTTGTTTTCAGCTGGTAATTATCTTGATCTTTCGGCAAGGTTTGAGCGAACTGATTTATCAGTCAATGCCGCTGATACCATTGGAAGACAGTCGGTTTCAAGATAAGCGCTGTGGAAAGGTCACTTGATAAGTCTTTGTACCGTCAGCTGTATCGTAAGTCTTAGTTTTATGTCAATAAAACGGTGGTTAATATAGAGGCATTTCTCAATCGACAGAAATAACTTGTGTGTTATACTAGGGCAAAAACACGGGCATCCGATGTAATGTGTTTGCTCCCTTCGCTCGGATCCTTTTAATCCCACTGTTAAATATCCATCGTTGTCAACGTGATGAAATTCTCGGAGTGATTATTTTAATTGATATTTTAGTACCCTGCAAGCCACCGATAGGATGTGTGGCAGGGCGATTAAGGAGAAATTTTGAATGTTGACAGTTTCTCTCATACTTCATATATTCATGGGAATATGATTAGTTATTCTCTTGCATTCTTCTTGTAAATGACTACCACAAGAGTAACTAAATTCAAGGTATAGGCAATGGAAACTTTGAGCTTTTATTGTGACCGGAGACAGAAATAAGCTTAGTGGAACCTGTTTACGTAATCTTATTCCCGTCTGGCCCGCATTGGAAGTCCTTTAGAACTATCACATAAATGACCATTATTCTTGATCGTACGTTGAGGCTAATAAAGAAACAATATATTCAATTATAAAGCCTTTTGTTAGCCGGTCACGATGGCTTTCTGCCTATTAGTTCCAAATCTCAATGTCGTCGTCGCCTGTAGTAAGTAGACGTGCATATAAACATTTTTCTTGGAATAGTGAATGCTATCACAAGTCATTTTGCAAAAGGCACAAGGGAGTGAATGGGCTCCGAGACGTTAGAGAACGCCCGATGGTTGCATATTCTGGAATGTGATTTAGTTTCACTACTGAGGACGAATAGGATAAAACATGGCATTAAAAATGTTTTGTGAGATGAATGTTATGTTCTTCAATCGGAACAATTATGCCCTCGAGAGTGTTCTGTTGTTTATGTAAATGCCGACCGGGTTATTTTTTATTTATTCTATTGTGTTGGTGAGTGACCGTGTAAAATAATGAAAGATTTGATATTTATGTTTCTAATGATTTTTTTAATGATAAGTTTTATGGACTCAATGAATGGCAGAAGTCATTTAGGGTACTTAAATAAATATAATAAATGAATATAAAAGACCATAAACACAGTATTCAACCCGAAGGTCGGTTTGGTAGGTAGAGTTCACCCAGTACTATGCCAGACGGCGTGTGAAATTCACACATAAGGGTAGGGGGGTCAGCTCCTTTCCCTGCGCCGGTTATGGTTTCCCAGGAAGATCTGGTACCCGAAAAATCACATAGCTAGGGTGAAACTGCAGGTGCCCAGAGTGCCTTACCCGGGAATTGAACCCGGGACACGGAGGGTCCCGGGTTCAATTCCTGGGCAAGTCCAACGCTCCACCCCCTCGACTACCGCGACCCACAAATAAGTGTATATATATATATATATATATATATATAGGTATAGATATATATATATCGATGATGTGGAAGCACTCACGAGAGCAATATAACATTTGGACGGCACAATAGAACACAAAATAAATAGACAGCACGTACGAGGACACTCACATTGTAGATTTTTTAAGCTGGCTGAGACCTTCTTCAGGTCAAACTCAACAGACATTGTCTGACCTGAAGAAGGCCTCGGAGTAGGCCGAAAGCTTAAATAATCTATGATGTGAGTGGGTGTGTGTATATATATATATATATATATATATATATATATATATATATATATATATATATATATATATAAATAGCAGAACCTAAACCCCTCTTGCTGTTCAATATTGTAGCTCTGAATACCCTGATGATTTCTTTCTCTTAAAAGTTATATATTTAGGGAAAACAAATTGTTTTCCCTAAATATATAACTAAGTGAGCCATTTTCTGAAATAAGACCAACTTTAATCAAAAAACTGTATCTTTAATTTATCCCAAGTCAAGATTGTGAAGCCATCACAATTTTTTCCATACGAATAATTTTTAATTAATCATTTAAATGTTCACAAGTTATTGAAAACATCTGTAGCAAAATATGAAATTTTATTTTTAAGGCATTCAATGGCTATCAAAATATAAATTGAGCTGTGTAGAGGAATGGTATCATGGTTCAACAAACAGGTAGTGGGAGGAGGAAGAGCTTTTGAGAGTAATCCAGAATGTTCAGGAAGAAAAAGAAACATGGTCATTCAATGGCTTTATGCATGCTTTCTCTGAAATTATACAGGTACTATTTTATATGCCTTCAAAAGTTACAGTATCCAACAGCATGCTGTATGTTACTTGATACTGAAGTTATATCACTATTTTATTGTATAGAAAAAGAGTAGTGGTTCATACTATCTTGCTAAAAACTTCAGTCCAAGTATAATTTCATTTTTCAATGTTGATTATATTATGATTTAGGCTTTTTCATTATTTTTAAATTGTTAGACAACAAAGGGTTTAGGAACATACTTTCTTTGTAAGTGGTTGTTTGTTTTCATTGTGGATTAACTTATAATATTCAGAAGATACAATGTGTTTACCACCTGATAATAGTTGCATTACTTAACTTCTGTTTTATATGATAATCACCTGTTATTTATGTTTGCCAAAATGGGTTAGATTAAGCAAAAGAGATTAAGAATTTACCAATTATAATTCATTATTTTGTAATGATTATGTCAACTACAAAATTTATATTTAATCTTATCAAGAATTATATAGGATATTGGAAGGATTTGAAATTGTCATATAAAGTGCATTTTTTTCTATTTAATATTATCAGGAAAGGATGTGGAAATTTTGACTGTATTTTCTAGTGAATTGGGAAACTTCGAATATTACCCTTTACATTATGTATTTGGTGCCTAACAACATTTTTTCTTTGATTTACAGGAACTTCAGAAGGCTGTGAGAAATGTCTGCCGTGACTATCTGTTTACCTGAAGTTAGCAATATGGTCATGGATGGAAAGGCATCACACACCTGTTGAAGTTCCTCTGCCATTCCTGGTGTGAGGAACAGGAGGGAGTTGTTTGATAGAATAGGGAATTAGTTAATTGTTAAGCACATTGTGTATTCATTGGTGTTTGAGTGTAGAGCCCTGGAGGCCCTTCTTATCTCTTCACCATGAATAGCATGAATTACATTGGGAAGTTCATCAGCAATTTCAGACACTTCTACAATGAGATAAATGCAGCTACACTCACGGGAGCCATTGATGTGGTAGTGGTGGAACAGCCAGATGGGTCTTTCACTTGTTCACCATTTCACGTGCGCTTTGGAAAAATGGGTGTCCTCAGGTCTCGGGAGAAGGTGGTATGTATCCATTTCTGCATCTGTTAGTGTGTCTGTGTGTGTATGTTTGTTTATGTACATATAAATATTTATTCAACTGAAGGACTAAGTTTCTGTTTGTGTAGTAATTATTATTTTTTTTAAATCATATCAATAATCAACAGCATACTTTTATTGACGTTTTTTAAAAATTAAACCACTTTGCTTTTCCACATAAAATTTTTATTCTCACGACCCAGGTTGCGTTATAGTATAACATCATCAGGTCGAAACCTGGGTCGTGAGAAAAAAAAATTATGTGGAAAAGCAAAGTGGTTTAATTTTTAAAAAACGTCAATATGAAGATTTTCCACCAAGTTATGCCAGAAACTGTTTTATTTAGCATACTTGTAATTTCCATGGCAGATTTATACTTAATGATTGAGAGTTAGGGTGAAAACAATTTTGTTATCATTTGAAAATCACAAATTATTTTTGTCCAAGTTGAAAAAAGTATCTGCATGGATGTGCTACTGAGTATTAAACTATTCATGTAAAAAACTGTAAATGAGATTATCTCTCAGCTATTCCTTCATCTACATAATACCTCGCGAGCCACCGCAAGGGCGTGTGGCGGGGGTAGTTAGGTCACCACTCATAAAAAGGAAAAAAGCCACATGCAAAATTACCGCATACATGCAAAACTATCTACTTTCTCTACATAATAACCCACAAGTCGCCGCAAGGGTGTGTGGTGGGGGGTGTTACGTCACCACCCATTAAATGGAACAAAACCACATTCAAAACCAACACATACATGCAAACCCATAGCCACAGCAGCGCTTAGATTCATGCAAAAATCCTTTCATTAAACATGCATGCAAATACATATCTACCTCCTTTCATTCTACCCACATGCAATTATTTTACTGTCATCTAACTAATAGTTGCACTTTAAATATACAAGCACCGTAGGAAAATTGGACCTTTGGATGCATTAAAAAATGTATCCAATAATGCCTTAATTCCAAGTAGGCTGATGTATAAATTAATGTTTTTGCCCTGTAATAATGTTTCAATATTTGATAAGTTACTTTGTGCTATTTTCCTTATATCAGTATTTATTTGGAAATATACCATAAAAATCTGTAGCAAATCAAATATGTATTTGATTGTTTCTGGCTCAACTTTGTGGAAATTTATGTTCATGAAATTAATAACGCAATGTATTGTTCTACTGTTCTTTATTTTGGTACTAATGGTTTCAATGCTTAGGTAACGCATCAGGTAAATGCTTAGGTGTCATCAACAGGTACCTGATGATGATGCCTAAGCGTTGAAAACAGTAGTACTAAAATAAAGAACAGTGGAAAAATACATTGTATAATTCATTTCATGAAGCAATCAAATTTGTCAATCTGGGAAAAATTGACATAATATCATTGACACAATCATTTTGTAAAATTTTGTATTGGGTGTGAATAAGGTTGTGTCATTAGGTTTTCATATTATTAGTAACAACTCATTTCCTAGCAATTCTCTGTTTTCTTAAAGCTTTGGATTAATACGGAGGGCACATCAACATTGTGGTAATTTCCTGGTGGCTTCTTGTTTTTGCCACATTTGTTGTAATGCAATGCTCAAATATTTAAGAAAATGTCTTAAGAGATCTGTTTTGTGTCATTCAACTTTGATTTTCTAATGAGTAATATAATGGCTTCAACATTTCATGTGCCAATGAAGATTTTTCCTCTATTAACATTTAAACACCAAGCATGTTTTTCCTGTATTTTGATAATTTCAAACATTGGGCATTGTTTTAATAGGTTGACATAGAAATTAATGGAGAAGCAGTGGACATACATATGAAACTGGGAGATTCAGGTGAAGCCTTCTTTGTGGAGGGTGTGGCCGAAGGGGAGGAAGCAGACTTCCCACCGCACTTGGCCTGCTCGCCCATCCCCATAGAAGGCTACCATATGCACCAGCACCTGGGAGGGGGCAGGGCTTCCTTCGAAGGGGATGCAGCTGAGGAGGCAAAGCAAGAAGGCCTCGAGGATGTTACCCCGTCGGAAGATGCTCCTATGTGGACCCCGGGTGGGCTCAAGGAAGATAAGGAGATGTGCAATGGGGGCGGCAAGGAGAATGTCTCTAGTCTACCTGCCACCCAGACCTTCTCGGCAGGAGTGGTCGAAGGGTTGGTGCTCGCTCCTGATTTTTGTGCCATGAATGGTGAGAGCAATTCAGAAACGAGTAGTGGTAGGGCAGCTGAAGAGGTCAACACGAGCAGTGCCCGAGTGGCAGAGGAGGAGGTCACAGTGCCAGCTGCTGTGCCAATTGTTGGGAACTCGGGTGGAAAGCGCAAACGTAGGCGCAAGTCAACAATGAAGAAGAAGGCTGCCATGGCTGCGGCACAGGCGATGCAGCAGCAGCAGCAGGCAGAGTCGAGGAGTGGCTGGACTAAGGAGCAGGAGGAGGCAGTGAGAGAGAGGCAGCAAGGCACCTCATCGCCAGATGGCATGTTCACCATGGACGATGTGGATGGAGTGCAGGAACCACCGCCTACTCCACAGGCTCCTCCCGAGAAAACTTCTGGTCCAGAAGTGTCAAGGATCACAACAGACTTTCACTTCTTCAGTGATACAGAAGCCACTCCAGGTTGCAGGTTGGTATAAGTTGTGATGGAAAAGATTTAAGAGAGTTTCAGTTGCTCCCCTAACTTTGGCTTTGGTTTGAATTTGAATGGAAGGCCACGCCTTGTTGAAATGGTATGGTAAAGCGCCACTCAGGTGGTGGAAAGATATGGGTGAATGGGAGAAGTTGTAAAGAAATTAATGATCATGGAATGTGAAGATACGTAGTCAATTTAGATATGCAGTAAATTGGCAAATCCGAAATCGTCCTGGGGGAAGGGAGCAAGAAGGTGTTGGTAACCACACCAAATGCAATATGTTTAGGTGTCAATGAAGTGATAAACCAGCATCTTGGTTTAAATTTGAACTTTATAATATTAGTTTTCTCATTGACCATTTAACTCATTCTTAGAAGCTTTTCGAAAAAAGCAATATGAAAGAACGTGACTAAATATTGGAAATACAAGTTTGGAGGCATTGAAGTAAATCATATCTTTGCTGGCCAAATGACTGGATATCGATTTCAATTTGATTTATTCAAAGAGAAACTATATGGCCTTTAGGGAAGCTATATAACAATAATTGGGAACTGTTACTGGTTTTGGAATCACCAGTAAAAGCTACATTCTTTCAGTTTTAATATGTTGGGCATGAATATTCCATACTTTAATACTTTGTTACCACAACTATTGACTTTCGTCTAACACCCAATGACAGCCAATAACATTTCCATTTGCTTTGCTTTTAGAGTGGCATTTAAAATTTCTCTTCTCTTCTGATGACAGTCGCCCCAACTCTCGATCAGGATCCCCAATCCGATCGGACACAGAATTTGAAGTCCAACAGCGCCACAGCATTGGCATCCAGACGGAGAGTGATGGGGAGCTGGTGGGGGTGTTGGCTGACCGGTCAGCACTGGGGGCAACCAAGGAGCAGCGTCCCTCGTGGAAGTGGGGCGAATTGCCCTCCCCGTTGCCCTCGGCACGTCTCTCGATCTCAGGGCCCAGTTCAGGGGTGACAGCTGATGGGGGTGAAACAGGGGTGGCTGGATCCAACCAGGTGGGACCAAAGGGCATCTCCAGTGACGAAGATGAGTTAGAGATGGCTGCTGTCTCCAAGAAGGAGCAAGAAGGTTAGTCAAAGTGTGGTAGTGCATGAATTTCTCTTTGGAGAGGTCCTTTGTATCAGACTACGGGCATTGCTCATAGGCATATTCTGGGCCACGTCTTTTATAAAAAAGAATGAATGTTCATGCCATTCCTATTTCTAGAGGAGTGTAAAATGTAGATAAGTAGATTTATGTAATTTTTTTATGGCAATTGCGTTTATAGTATATCTCATAGCTTAGGGGTAAGAAAGTTGGATAATTTAATGTTTTTCCCTTATTGTGGTGTAAGCTATTTAAATTTGACCTTGGAGTTATTATTTAATGAAACTTTAAGCATTTAATCTGTGTAACCTGTTATATTGATTAATGTTTACTGTAATTGTTATTTATGTAAGAAAAGCTAGGCCACTTATGACAAATTTTCTTTGATTCTCTTTTTATTGTTTTCCTTCTCAATAGTTTTCTCTTCTCTTTCTGCCATAAAGTTTTTCTCAATCATTTATCCATTTTCAATTGATAAGGAAAATATAAATTAAAGTTCATACTCCTAAAATTTTTGAAAGAGGAATTTTAATACATTGAATGCTTTGTATAATTATTTTTCAAAATATTTCTCTCCATGCATGGATGGGCACTTTTTTAGTTGTTTGATTTCATCAGTTAAAAAACAGGTCCTGCAATCAGAATGGAAGTTCCTATAGGCACATTCCAATTCAAAGGAGGTATCCATCCTATAACGACCCTCACATTGTGAATCATTTTGCATATTTGTCATATTTTGTAAATACTGACATTTTATTTAAATATTGTTCGTTAAAATACAGTAAGCTCTTGAATATCTGTGTGTGGATTATCCATTCTATTCTTTCTTCCCAGTTCTTTGAAATTTCAATAAAATTATAATCCTAAATATAATTAAATTTTTTGGAACTTTGATATACTTTTTTTAAATATACCTTTGAAAAACTTTGGGCTTTCTTAAAGTTTATTATTTCACAAAACAAAAGTTGCCAATAGTGTTTTATGTTTAAATTTAAGCATTTTTATATTAACCACACTTTCCCATTATCGTTTCCTTTGCAATAATTAACCCTGAGAAATCCATATCCTCCTTTTAGGCAGAAGCATATACATAGCTTTACCATGTATCTAGCTAGTCATTAACTACCTACACTTCATTATTGTAATTATGACGAATATTTCATGTGATGAATATAGAATCCATATATCAACAATACTTTGTCAATATTTGTGCTTTCATTCAGTCATTTGTTTTTTCCTGGCCACGTGATTGGTGTAGCTTTCTGAGGAAAATGCATTCCGCAATTCCCTTGATCAGATACTTCTGTGCCTTTGTAATTCTATAATTCCACCCTTATAAAAATGGAAAAGAATTGTACTTTTTACTCCTAAGAAATGGAAATAAATCACACATAATGCGAAGGGGAAGTGTGTATCCATTTATATCATGGTCATATTTTCCACATATTTTGATTATTCATGTTTTTCAATACCCATGCTTCATCATGCATTCATTACCAAATGGATAATACTGAGAGTTCACTGTACATGCCTAGTTTTTTCTAGTAACTCTATGCTAGGGATATCATTGCACTCACTCCTTCATGCCATAGTAATCCAGATACTACAATTTTAAAACATTTTGGTTGGCAAAAAACCTCAAGATTGTCATAAAAAAATTAGGAAAATGTGGGCATTGATTCTTGCAAAATACGTGTGTAATGCTCCAATTTACTTTCTTAGTAATTGCTGTTCTCGTGGCAGCAAGTTAATTCAGACCTTACCAAGTATGTTAAGACCCTACTTTAATGAATTTATTTTTCAATTATGAACGAACACATGACTTGAAAGCTGTTAATGAGATATATGAATAATAATATGGACGATATGCCAAAGTAAACATTTTATATATGATTAGAAAATATACTTTACTTCAACTGTCATGTCAATAAATCCACATTTTTGTAATTCGAATATAGATGTCAACATGGGAAGAGATTAAAATCTCTTTACGATTTTATTTTGATAGCATGGTAGATGATTGAGAAAGTTACTCATTTTATTCATTTACCTTATCTCAAAATTCTAATAAAACTCATGTGTTCTCATTAAATACATATACTATATATTCCATTTTTTTTAAACATTTGATATTTTTTCATTCTTTTTGTTTGCTATCTTCCTAAGATAGGTTTCTATTTAATATTAATCCTTTTGTGTTGTATGTTAGTTTTTATATTCATCTGGTTTGGCAATTTGGCTTTGTAGCTGATGGTATTTCACATAATTTGGTTTTCAGTGCTGTACTTAGCTACTGCTATAATATCAATGTATTTATGTACATATGCTGTGAAAGTAATTGTTACATAGTAATGATAGATTAGGAGTCTTGAAAAATAAATGTTCTGAATCAAAAAGTCATCTGTCTTACAGCCATCAACTTTTCTTTTACATTTGTTATATTGACATTGCCCATTCTAATTGGATTATTTTTCATTGGGTCAATTCCCCAGGGTATTACTGTAAATCAATATATTTTAATCATTATGATCCATTAACTGAGTGCATTAATTAGATATTTAATTGTACCTTTGGTTTAAACAGAGTTATTTAAATTGATAGAGCCAAGAGAAAGTGCCTACATGGATGGCTAGCCATTCAGTCTAGCAAATTAGCACAACCCATGTAGACACTTTCACCAGACACCATTTGTTTTTCAGACAATAATTGTAGTAATATTTTCATTTTTCAGTTATCAGCACAAATCCTGTATTCGCTCTTTTTGCAATGGAATATTGTGTATAAAAATCTAATTTATATTCCTGTTATATTTTGCTAGCAAACATAATCTAATTTCATCTTGAAATCCATGTTCTTATCTTTGTGGTGTGGTTTCTTGAGTTTTTTTCCTTGATAATTTCAGTTGGCATGTCTTTCATTTTCAACACCCAATGTGCAAAACTTGATTGCTCTATTTCAGTTTTTACCTGCATATTCAATATTGTAGAATACCCTAACTGTGCATGATTTGATGTGCAAGGAATCTAAGTGATATTTGTTTCTGAATGTGATTTGAATTGTTGCATAGAACAAGAAACCCTTCAGGATTTATTTATTAGTGACTTTTACCCTATGCAATCTTGGAAAAAATGGATTATGAAAGTTTCCTAAGATTTCCTTTAATTTAGGTTTATTGATCAATTCTATTTTCCTGCTCATTGTTCAGTACCAATAAATTTTTTCTCCTTTACACTAAAAAATTAATATGAAAAAAATGACAATTCATTTGATTGTTTTTTTTAAACAATTGATGTATTTCTGGGAGATTTTCCAATAGATTGAGTGGAAACAAATCCCAGAACATATAATCATTCAGTTATTTACCTCTATAAGTATGAATGCTGAGCTCATCCTGAAACTCACTATTTCATTATCCCATCTTTGTGCAGAGATATATGCTCTATATGTCATCTGGTCTAACTAAGACTATTATTAAAAATTTTGGGAAATTTAATGTTTTTATTATGGCAATTTCCTAAAAAAATTTCATTACCTAATTTGAAAAATGACCACCTTACACCTTTCCTTGCCCAAAAATAAAGATGTTTAATTTGGTTAGAAGGATCCTTGGACAATAATTATAACTGGTAAACAAATAGAAATCCAATTATGAGCAATAGAAAGTCAGTTACTAATGCATCATCAACATAACACCAGAATGCTTTGGGGAAAAATTCAATTGAATATTAAATCAGAGTAATTCTAATGGTAGCTTTTTTCATTGGAATATGTTGTGTAAGACATGCACAAAATCCATTTCGTTGTTCGTAGATGTAGGAAACTGACTTATTTAGCTGGCAGATAAATGCATATTCTCGATCTTGTATATAATAGTTGTCTCATTAATTCAAAAATCTGATTCATTGATACATGCCTTACAATACAATTGACACTTATTACACATGAATCCACCTGGTGGCTTTAGAGGTCGACTGGATACGTAGTCTTCACTCTTGAAGCTAAATATTTGCTTGACTGTGAATATATGCCATTGCTAACACATTGTAAATGTTGTCTTTTCTTAATTTTCATACTTTTATGATATCTACTTTTCAAATTGATTCAACTTTTTAACGAATTATTCCTAAAACTTATTTGATTTTGATGCACATGCAGTGGGTGTGTTCCACTTCCTTCCCAAATTTTTATTAAAAACTATTATGTACTGTGATACAACCTTTTTATAACTTTTACTTGACAGGAGATGATTTTTTGGAAAGAAGTTTCTGTGGTTAGAATGATAGTGGCATTATGTTACTGGTGCATTTACATGACAGTAATCATTTTATTCTTATTCTGTACTGAAAATGAATGTTTATACTTGTGAAGAACTTGATACAGTGTTGGTAACTAGTTGTATATTCACAGCCATGGCAGAGTTACGTATGAATTTTGAATAATTTGTGCCTTAGTCCATTGAATAATTTTTTTATATCCATGATCTGTTATCTATTTTTTGTTGTTAAGTGATCTGCTATCAACATTTTCTCTTGAAATCATTTGGCTTCTTCTCTGTGCATTTTTTTTTCAACATTTAATTTTATTTCATATAGCAGAATATTTTGCACCTCACAGTAACTTCTTAAAAAATATTCTTGAAAGTAAAATATCAAATTATTATTAATATTAAATCCAAACAGCAGCATTGTGGGCTAACTGATAATTTTTTAAAGAATGTATAATTATGGAATACTATGCATAATGTTTTATATCACAATACCTATCTTTACTGGCTAAATTTTTAGGCTGTTGAAGTTTCATTCAAACTTTTTAAGAAATTTGTGCTTAGCTTGAAGAACTTACAGTAAATGTTTTCTCATGAAGTTCAGGAAACATAGAGAAATTAATTTTGCGGTGCACTGTTTTTTCATTACAGTTTGATGTAATGCTTGCATTTTTGTAAAGGTAAACAAGAAGTATTATTTAATTGATTATTATTTGATGATAATTAATTGATATTTCTTAGCTGGCATAATAATTTTATTTGTAAAAAATATGTAATCAAATACTTTGTTTTACTTTTGTTGAAGTGACTAGTTTGATTTACTTGTTTTTGTGGTTTGAAGATATTTAATGAAATGTTTTGTTTTCATTGTTGAAAATGTTTTGGATTTTCAATGTACCTATTGCTTTTGTGGTTTTTCAGAAAATGATTGTTCCTTGAGCACATTAGACCTATTTTTTCTGTATGTGCTTGTGTTAGATTGTCTTTATAATAACTCAAGAGAATTGTGTCTTCTCTTGTGTGATAAAATGTCAGATAAAATTGATCTTGGCAAACAGTAAAACTTATTCTATTTTGGAAGTAATCATTTGTGAGCCTTGCTATTTGTGGTGTGCTTTCAATGCTGAACCAAGATTTTTTAATTCTCCTTTGTGAATTTGTTTTAGAGTTTATATATTTGGTTTCAATTTCAGTGTCAAATTCAGAGTAAAGAAGTGCAAGTTTTTTAATGTGTTGTATCTGATGCAACCATCCATAAAACAAGAGATATTTACTTAGGCTTATTGTGGAACAATAATTGCACTATTAAAGCTAATATACAGATTTATGAGTAAATTGAGTCATGGAAATGTCGTGATGAATTGTTTTAATGTGAGAGAAATGGAGGGTGGGCATGATTGATGAACCAATAAGTAAAAAGTCTCCTTGGTTCCTCAATGAGGTCAAATTAGAAGATTGATAGAACCATAGACGGAAATTGTCTAGAAAATCTGATAATGACTTTTTTCCCTGTAGGTGATCATTTTAAATCCAAGGCATGAGAATATCATATTCAGTGGTTGTTCACTTGTGCTAGGTTCATTATTTCCTAAAATTCATTATTATTTAAAATAGCATATGCTAATGAAATTTCTAATATGGTAGACTTTTGGGATGTGGATTTGGAGATAAATGGAAAAAATTCAATTGGTGGATTTGAAAATAAGCAAAGAGGACTAAGCATATTAGGGGAAGAGATAATATTGTCAGGATAAAGTAAAACAAAGCAGGGAAAATGGATGCTGGGCAAAGAAATACTGAAGGCTGATGATGGGAAGAATTTTGTGCAACTGAGTTAGAGGGAGGAAAAGATGAGGCATGTTGAATTGAATTAAGTCAGGTGGAAATATTTGAAGCTAAAGAGTGGTTTATAGTGGTGTAAGGCATGAGGTATATAGTGCAGTGTTATGCTATGCTTAGAAGTGTAGCAGTCTTTAGTCCCTTGGGACCCTATCTTGATCGGTAGACTACTGTTAATATGATATCAAAAAATCTCATTGAGTGTCTTTCTTTATCATCCATGAATGCTTTGATAATTTCAAGACTAGTGGTGGCATGAGAGTCCCATCCACATCTAGCTCCTGCTCTTCTGTTTACCAAAAGACTTTGTGGCATACCCTTTTCCTCTCAATGATTTGTCTGTACAAAGTGCTAAAAAATGAAAATAGGTTCCCAAACATTGATTCACATTCATAAGGAGAGGACTTGAGATAATTATATGAATTCTTTATTGTTTGTTAATAAACTAGGTGACATTTTGATATTAAATTTTCTGCACATGCAGCATATTCCATTTATAGTATATACTGTTATAATAATCTTTGGGAAAGTTCTATTTCTTTTATGTTGCAAAATTAAAAAAGTGTGGAATGATGGCTTCTAAAAAGCTCTTGGGGGGTTAACATGAATAATTGTCATGATTGAAAGTTTAAAATAATTCTTATAAATTAAATAATTTCAGTATATATTTGGAAAGTTTTACAAGCATTGAAATTGACATTGTTTATGGGTTTGTGGCAAATTATAACTAAAATTCCAATTTTTCAAAAGAAGAACTGAAAAACATGAATATAATTGAATTACTTTTCGAAAGTATTACTATTTCTAAATGTAACAAACTTTCTTTTTCCCAACATAAGTTATTATTTGAAAATACATCTTCAACCAAGTTTTCCATTTATTGCATGGACCATAGGCTTTCAACCAGGTTACGTCATTGTGTCTGAACTGTTGAAGGGTTTGTTTTATGAAAAAACATGTGAAGGACCATATCAGATTCATAATCAGTAAGGGAGTTTTACTTTGTCACGCAGTCTCCTATATAATCTGACATGTTACATTTTTGAAATCTTGCTCTATGGTAAGGGGCTTGGTATAATTATTGAATTTGTTTATGCTGAAATTGGACACCTTTTTTTAATATCATTGGCATAGCTCTCCTCATTCCCTTATCACTCCTTTACCATTTTAAGAGGATCCTAGCAATTGGAGAGTGCAAATATTTAGATAGGTAGATCACATGCATATTTTTATTAGGTAATCTACCGGTTAAGGTAGGTTTTTGGATGGACACAACTATCAAATGAACATTTTGTGACTCCCCACCTAGCAAACTAATCTATATCAGGTCCCTCTTCATCTCGGTGTACTTCTTTCCTCCCTTCATCCCGTCCAACATCCCTATCCTGTTCCTACCCTTACCTCGCTTGCCCAACATTCTCCCCTCTATTACCCTCTTCAACATTCCACTACCGCTCAATACGCCTTTCATCCATTTTTCCTGCCTCCATAGGATTTCTCTCAACAAACCCCTCTCCTCACCCACCATTTCCAGTACTTCCTCATTTGTTTTCCTTTCGGTCCATTTCACCTTCTCCATTCTTCTCCACACCCACATTTCAAAAGCCTCCAATCTACGTCTATCCTCCTGCTTCAGCGACCACGTTTCCGCGCCGTACATAGCTACGCTCCATATCAGAGTTTTTACGAGTCTTGTCTTAACATCCCTACTCAACGTCCCCGTCATCAACTCCCTCCTCCTTGAAAAAGCCTCCTTGCCTAGCGCAATTCTTCTCCTTACGTCCCTACCACTTTGACCGTATTGGTCCAAAACACTTCCGAGATATGTAAACTGCTCTACCTGCTCTATTCTTTCCCCGCCTATTTTAATATTTAGCTTAGCCTTTTTCTTTCTGGAAAATCGCATAACCTTTGTTTTATTAATATTGATTCTCATCCCATATTTATCGCACTGAACCTCCAATTCACTCAACAATGCTTGCAACCCCTTGGCTGACTGAGCAACTAATGCTTGGTCATCAGCAAACCTAACCGATTTTACGAGTTCCCCTCCGACTTTCATTCCTACCTCCAGTTCTTCCCATGCCTCTTTAATCATTTCCTCTACATATACGTTGAACAGTACCGGTGACAATGGGCAACCCTGCCTTACACCTCTTCCTAACACTGCCCATCCGGACTCTCCGTTCCCCACTCGCACCTGAGCAGTCTGAGACATGTACAGGTTGCGGATCAGTCTCCTGTCCCTCCAATCCATTCCTATTTTCTGCAATACACGCATTAATTTTTCCCAATTCACTCTATCAAACGCTTTTTCGAAATCTACAAAACAGGCAAAAACGTCCTGATTGTATTCTATATTCCTCTCGATTAGTGATCTCATTACTGCAATGGCATCACGCGTACCTCTTCCTTTCCTGAACCCAAACTGATCATCCCCTAAGTAATCATTTGCCTTACTCTCTATCCTTTTGTTGATGATCCTGAGAATAACTTTAGCTGCGTGGGATATCAAACTTATTGTTCTGTAATCCTCACATGACGAAGCCTTTGCCTTTTTTGGAATAGGAACTAACACCGATCTCACAAAATCTTCCGGCCAGATTCCTTCCTCATAGATACTACGAATCAGTCCATATATGGCCTTTTTCCCACCTTTCCCTAACCATTTCAACATTTCTACAGGAATATTGTCCACCCCCACAGCCTTATTTGCTTTCATCTCCTTAAATGCCCTTTCTATTTCATCGTCGAGTATGCCTGGACCTAAGCTATCTTCTTCTACGTCATGTTCCTTTTCTATG
Organism: Hetaerina titia; assembly: GCA_037158775.1. Taxonomy (NCBI): domain Eukaryota; kingdom Metazoa; phylum Arthropoda; class Insecta; order Odonata; family Calopterygidae; genus Hetaerina; species Hetaerina titia. The sequence continues at coordinate 106,332,427 of CM073770.1, forward strand.
TCTAACCTTGTCGGCCTAAGTTCTTTACCATACAGTGTTTCTATATATTCCTTCCATCTCTCTTGGATTTTTCCTGGTTCAACTATTATCTTACCCCATTTATCTTTAACTGTTAGCACAGCTCTTGCCTTCTTACTTCCGGATAATAACTTAACCTTGCTGTATAGAGCACCAATTTCACCCTTCTTCTGTAAACTTTCCATATCCTCGCATTGCGTTTTCCACCATTCTTCTTTTGCTTTATTTGTGGCCCTTCTCAATTTATTGTTTAACTCTTTGTACTTCATTTTGCCTAACTCTGTGTTTACATTTTTCCATCTCCTTCTTTCATCCATCTTCGCAATCATCTCATCCGTTACCCATGGTTTCCTTATCCTTTTCCCGTTAACGGTTCCTATAGTGTCTTTAGCGGCTTTCAATATCCCTTTCTTGATACATTCCCATTTTTCTTCGATAGCACTCAGTTCTTTACCGTCGTCCATCATTTTCTCTACAGCCTCCTGATACTCCTTCCTCGTTAATTCATTTACTGCTTCTAAATTCCATTTTTTAACCCGCCGCCCTTGCCTTATCTTCTTGAAACGAACATTACATTTCATAACAACTAGATTATGGTCAGAGTCCGCATCCGCTCCTGGGAAACTGTGCGAATTTATCACACTGTTCCTAAACCTGTGCCTAACCATAATATAATCTAACTGATACCTTTCTGAGTCACCTGGCATTTTCCATGTATACCTACGCCTTTTGTGGTGTCTAAACCATGTGTTAGTGATGACTAACCCCTGTCTCCTGCAGAATTCAATTGCTTTCTCCCCGCGTTCATTCCTCGTGCCTAACCCATAGTCCCCCACCTCACCACCATCTCTTCCTTCGCCTACCGTCGCATTCCAATCCCCCATCACTATCAAATGTTTCCCTGCAGGAACCCTCGCGATGATATCCTCTAACTCATCATACATCCTATCGACTTCTTCCTCCTTGTGGTTGCTCGGTGGCATGTATACCTGAATAATGACCAAGTTCGTCGGCTCTGCTTTAATCTCTACGAGTAAAATTCTATCTGTCGCTTGCTCTATGTTGACTACGCTTCTTCCTACCCCTTTATTTAAAATTACGGCAACCCCTCGTTGGCTCTCATCCCCGCCGCTGTATATTACTCTATAATTGTCACTCCAGTAATCCCCGCTATCCTTCCATCTCACCTCGCAGAGGCCTAAAACATCTATGTTACCTCTTTCCATCTCTCGCTTAATATTTTCTAATTTGCCTCTCCTCAACATTGTCCTGACGTTCCAGGTTCCTATTCTAACTACTTTCGCCTTCTTCTGAGTCTTCTGTCCTGCTGAAGTTATTTCTTCCCTGCAAGGGTTTCGTGGGATGACGACCGCGGAAGCCTTGCCTCTCCCGCTGCCGGGCACGACACACGGCCTCTTGGGCCGTGTCCCGTACTTGCCAGGACTCATATTATCTATAGTGCCCATCATAATATTCTTGGGAATCATAATTGAGGTGGTTTCCCGTTGCCTTCCTCAATAGTGTTTTTAACGTGACACCATCACTTAATGGCCGCCCCACTGGGGTCAGACGCCATTGCAGCCGCCTCACTGAGGAACAGACGCTGCGTGGACTACCTTTCGTCTGGCTCCTAACCTTCGACCTATCTGGCATGGGTGACCCTTCCAGGAGTAATTATTATTACTCCCGCCAGCACAGCTCTAGGGGTCATCGGAACACACAAGCCCTTCCACCACGACAAGGTTGTAGTCCATGGGAGGGCACATGCATATGATTTTTAAAATTTTTATAATTTGCTTTTATCAAATCTTGAATACATGGAATTGAAGCTTAATTATCTAATAAGAATTTGGTTGTTCTGTAATTGTTTAATTAAGTTTTTTACCCATTTTGTTATCCAAATACTTAAACATGCATACATCATTGTGACTCATTAATTTACCAATTTTCAAGGAATAAATGAATCTGTACTTCACAAGGGAGAAATACTTCATTAGAATGAGTTAAGGAAATTTTCAACAAACTTAGTTGGTAATATAAACTATTGATTCTCTAAAATTTAGCCAACCATATTTTCCTAAGTAAAATAAACGTTTCACTGAAATATGCCATGAAAAATCATCCCTTGATTTATAATTTTAAAATATTAGTATTTCAAGTTTAATCACTTTTTGTGAAGGGATTGCAAGCACATTTTACTGATGTTTTTATGTTCTGCATAAAATTAGAACCATTTTAACGTGATCACTTCAACATGTTTTACTCTAAATTACTTTAAAGTCAAGTGGCGTGGAACAGTGATGGAAGGATATCTTAAATCCTATTTAAATCCTTATTCAGAATGTCATTTCTTCAAGCTTGTCTCTGTTCCTGCATGGAAGTATGTTCATCTGACTGAACCCTCTCTTGGCTACAGGACAATTTGAAGAGAAAATTAGGCCTTCTATATTTAATTCACTGACCAGTATGCTTAGTTCTTGTTGAGCACTTAAATTAAGATGAATTAGAGATTACACATTCTCAGAGAACATTTTTTTTTAACATTGCAAATTCTATAGGCTGAGCTTCTATTCAGACAGATATGGAGTATCACATTGGAAAACAATTCTTAAAAGTTTGATTGAAATGTTATGTCAAATATCGAGCAGCGTTCATGCTTTGGAAAGCAGAGATTGGCCATCAGAATTCAGTCATAAAGTGCAATTCTTTATTTTATGCATCTTTATCTTCAATGCACTGAAAGCAAATTGCACTTTATCATGTGTACTTAATGAATTGCCAAAGAGGTGCAACAGAAGGACCAAGAATATTATTATTTCTCTGGATTCTTTCATTTAATTTGGGCTACTTTACATCTCCTCCGCTAAAACCCTCTCATGTAAACATCAATAAAAACTTGTAGGCTGAGGTCTCTATGAGGCTTTTAAATGAATTAAGAAAAACCTTATTACTTATCCTTAGTTGAAATACATCCTGGTGCCTTATTTTGCTTATATATTTAAAAAAATGTGTATCCTCCTTGATGGAAAAGATACATATTGAACTGAACTGTATATTTTCTGTATCTTGATAATAAAAACTCCTGATCCATATACTTCATCTGTTAGAAGCCTCTGATACATGGTAATAAAACTTTCTGGTTAGCATTTCCCAGCTATTGACATGTTTGCCAGGGAAAATGTTAATCAAAGAGTCTGGTAAAAGCTAAAACTTGATCCATGAGCCAAACTATTTTGTATCATCTTAGTATCAGAAGATTTTATTTAACAGACTAAGTATAAGAGACATTTGGCTTCAGCCTCCTCAGCAGTGAACCCACGTTTGAAATAATTTTGCTCCTTCAAAATATTCGTCTATGTAACAATCTGATGAAGATAGTCTGATGGTTAGACTTGTGGGATTATTTGAGGCAGCCAATGGTTTTGAGTACTCCTGTTTACCTTGTTCCCTTTACCTACCTCATGTCTACTCACCTTGACAGAGGCACAGAGGTCAATGCTTGGGGGAATGTTTAGCTTCATGAAGAGAAGCAAACGCATGAGGCGCCACAGGCGCAATGGGGCTGAAGAGGATGCAGTGGGAGTTTACCTTGATGACCTTGATGTGGATCGATTGGACCCTGAGGTTGCTGCTCTCTACTTCCCTGCTTCATTTCAACGTACTCCTGCCGAGGGTGGTGCTGCAGGTAGAAAGAATTTGTGTGTTGCCAAGGATTCGTATATCCTCATTTGTTGTAGCTAGATATCACTAATGGGTAATTCTTTTACGAGTGACCCACATGCTGCTGTGAATATGTTTGTTTCAGTCAGACCTAACATTTTATTAACATGCATTATTGTTGTAATTGTTAGTATTTAATTCACATTTTTGGGATTTTATAAGATCTTGCTGTTATAAAGATGGTAGTTGGTGCACATTTCTTTTTTCTTGTGTGTTTTATTTTTGTGGTTTTTGACGTAGTTAATGCAATTTATGCTCCAATCTAGTAGGACAGAAGTAGTTTAAATAGACGTTTGATATGATTAAGTCATCTTTAGCTTACTATTATTAATAATATTGATACTTGGGAAAAATATTTATTGACAAGAGATCACCATACTATAATCTAAAATTACCTTAAAATACCTTAATTTTTCTCTTATTTGTAGTTTAATTTTGGTTAGTTTCAACATCTAGTTCCTTAGTTTTAACTAGTTCAGATAGCCATTTAACTAAAAGAATTTTAATTTGTTATTGAGTTATTCTGTCATAGGGACATTTATTTGATGCCAATTTATTTTTACACCCTTGAGAGATAACAAAAAAAAAACAATTTTTCTAGGATAAATTGCTGTCTTTCACTGTTGGCCGTCACTCTCTAAAGTGGACAAAGAAATGTAAATTGGGCTTGAATGTAGGATTACGATTGCTATTTACCCTTTTATTTTCAGCAGACGTTTGCTAATAATATTTTCAAGTTTTCTTAACATAACTGATTAAAAAACCAAAGGGAGATGTATATTTTATTCAATTTGGACCAGTGCAGTATATTGGAAGTTCATTTATGGATGCCTAAATAGTAGAAGTTTTATTTGTTAGTTGCTAGTTATTAGGTGCCAAGGTGCTATGATGGCCAGTTACATATCATTAAACATAAAAATTAAAAACCATTAAATTCCTCAGCTTGTAAGGTTTTAGCATATCTCATTCTAATATGCCACCAGCAGAAATGTACACACATATAACTTTACAACAATACTTGCCAAAGGATATACATACACATTTTATTGTCAAAAATGTATGGCTTTTATTGAATATGCATTTAATTTGAACATGTCATAGATTTCAGTGATGAAAAGTCCAAAAAGGTCTCCGTAATTCCATTGTATCATTTTTCTTCAGTCAGAGAGAGACTTTGTTGACAGGCTGAATGGTTTGACATGGCCAAGGGGTTGGTAAACTGTTGCAATGGAATATATCTCTCCAGAAACCTTAGATATTGAGGATGTTAGGAACTAAGAAATTCGAAAGCCTACAAGTATGGTCTTGGATGAGAACAAGGATGAAGTGAATATATTTTGGGAATACATTTAATTCAAGAATGGGAAGGAGCCATTTGATGAAATTGGTTCTCAGTAGGCAATTGAAATGAAAACAAGCAGAAGAAAATTATCTGTTTTGTAGGGCATGGAAATTTTAAAATGGTAAAGCTATAGGCCTTATGAAATCTGAAGATGTGTATTAGGAATCATTTTGATTAAAGAATAAATATTTAATATAGAGAAAATTTTACCAAAATATACTTTCCTTGGGCCACTTAGTGGCTAAAAAATTGAGTTTCCAATAGATATAATTTTGGGGATAATTTTGAGTTTTCGTCGATTGCCTAGTAAGTTTAAACTGTGCTCAAGGGAAGAGATTTCCAGCAAAGTTTTCTTAAAAATACCATTTTTTGCAGTTTTGGGTCCTCTTCATTAAATGCTAATGTAAATCTGTAGTAGTGTTCTGTTCCTGAAATTCTGCTTCTTGGTAATTTCCTAGGGAAATATTGTGGAAACCAGTGAAATATCTACAATGATTGTGTGAAGGTATTAAAATATACTTACTATGCAGCACGAAAGCATTATCTTGCAATATCATCTCTCTCTCTCTCTCCGATATTTTTCCATTCCTGAAAAACATTTCTAATGAATTATTTATAGATTTCTTTTGAATTATGGTATGTTTATTCTGAAACTTAAAGCAGTTTTTAAGGATTGTAGAATCTTTTTAGAAGTGAAATCAATAATGTTGATAATACTCGTTAAAATTATATGGAGGATGGTACATATTATAGGGTTATTTAGATGTAGAATGGGTAAAATGGAAATTTATTGGCATGGCATACTTTAATTCAAAGGCATACGTGTAACTTTTTAATGTCTAATGCTCTGGATAACATGAAGGTTCCAAGAAATTTCACTGAAAAATCTGGCTGCTCACAGAGTCAAAACCAGAATACCCTTAATATTGGAAGTCAGAATGATAATTGGCACACCTTTAGCCCAAGTTAAATCGTCACCCCTTTTCCTGCTCAGCTCTCTTAGTGTCTTAAGCTTTGCTGTCTCAATAGTAAGAAATGTAATATGCTTTAAAAATATTTTTCCTTATTAGCTTCTAGAAAGACATTTTTTTAGTGCATGTTGGCATTCAGCACTGAGAGTTTAATCAGAATTTTAAGTTTTAAGCAAAATATTTATGCATATGATACATTTACTTATTTTTGTTTATTATTAATATTATGCACTTATGGATTAGTGATTGTTTTTGAATGAAATGACTAATCATTGTATTTTCTCTCCGTAGATGATTCCAGGTTAGGCAGAGAGGAGGATGAGGAAGAGGATGCTGAATCTGGGAATGGACCTTCTCTTCCACAGTCTCCTCACAGCGTGGAGGGAGCAATAGGTGGACCTAAATCTTCATTAGATAGTGATTTTGAAGATCTTAAACAGTCTGCCTTTGAAAGCAAGTTAGTATGCCTAAATGTGGTTGATGAGGGAACATTTTCACCCTTTGAGAATAACAGGAGTAATTCATTTCAGCCATGGTGATTTAATGTGGTCACTTGGAAATTAAATCTTTTTTTATATTTCTTGTGAAAGGGTCTAATTCCACTTTTTTTGTCTACAAGTTATGACTGACTCATTCGTAGATGAAACCATTTCAAAGTGTAAAAATCCTTGGCTGAGATCCAAACCTGGATCTCTCATAATTTGACCAAGCCAGTTAAGCTACCAAGGTGTCCTGTTACACTCTGATATATTGTGGGGTCTTGGCCACCTAAGGATGAGGGATCTGGGTTCAAATACTGCTCAAGGCAATTGATTTTTATGCTCTGAAAATGTTGCATTGTAATGCACATTAGCAGATGACGCCATTGAAAGTTACTGTTATGGCATGCCGCACTGTTTCTTAGAATTAGTCATAGATGTTTAATGTATAAGATTCAAAAATAAATTCTGACTCAATTAAAATTTCATTTTTTTTAACTGTTACCATACTTAATAGTTTAATCGACAAACTTCATTTTTTTTAAATTTTGGATTCCTTTAAGGATACAATTTTAAATCTGCAAAATAATTTTTTAGGCCTTGTGGGGACTTGTCTCTCTCACTTTGTGGTGGACTCTCCGAATTTGACTGCCCAAATGAGGAAACTTTCACTCGAGGTCTGGTGTCCTATGATGACCTTGTTTCCAATCCAAAACTCCTAGAGGACCCTGCATTGGTGGTCAGAATGGGTGGGAAGTTCTACCCATGGCGTGCTGCTTGCCCAATCATCATCAGTCTGCTGATTTTCCAGAAGCCCCTCCCTCCGGTTGGTTTAAAATTTAAATGCTCTCTTTCTCTTACATCACACATGCATGCATGATGATTTATTTAACCGGGAACATTTATACTCAATGAGAAAGTCATGGAGTGTGATAGGCATTCAGCAAAAAGAAATCAGTTTTGTAAGAATTTCATCTGAATTTCTTTCCCAGCTCTTGGAAAAATGCTGTTATTCTTCATATATTGGTTGAAAAGGATTAGACTTAAAGAAATGAGGATGTTAGTTGTGAGAGTAATCTGTGAGGGCACATTTTTTCTTTGAATTTAGATGCAATAGAGGAATTGGTGACATTGGAGGCCAAGAAATTGCTAAAGATTTTACATTGTGGCTTTGAAATTGGAATGTGTGAAAACTTGCAGTTACCTCATATGAAATTTATATTTTTATTTCGTAAGCATATCCTGTCAATTTAAATATACAAGGAACGTAGCTACAGTCGTGAATCAATGTAAACAAAAAATACAGGGACCGCAAACTTGAATGGCACTAAGTAATAAGAAAAAAAACCCACACACACAAACGCACACAAACCAAAACAAATGATTAAAAAATAATAATAAAATAAATAAAAAATAATGAAACAAACTTACAACCACTCGATCACTAGGGTGTGTTACGAAATAACTTTCACTCTCGTGAATCACATTCACACACACACTCAGGGTTTGCAAGGATCCTTCCTATGTCAGTGACCTGTCAATCACACAAATAAGTGAAAATTATAATTTCTGTGTGATTGGCGGGTCCCTGGCCTAGGAGGAATCCTGGTAAACCCTGAACGTGTGAGTATTTGTGAATCACTAAGGTCCTTGTTTTCGAGCATACCTGAGTGATTGAGTGACTGTGTATTCACGTAAGTTGTTTTTGTTTCTTTACATCCTTTTATAATTTTCATTTATTTGTATGATTGACGGGTCACTGACATAGGAGGGATCCTTGCAAACCCTGAGTGTGTGTGGATGTGATTCATGAAAGTGAAAGTTATTTTGTAACACACCCTAGTGATCGAGTGGTTGTAAGTTTGTTTTATTTTTTATTTATTTTATTATTATTTGTTTTGGTCTGTATGTGTGGGTTTTTTTCCTTATTACTTTGTGCCATTCAAGTTTACGGTCCCGGTATTTTTTGTTTACCTATCCTGTCAGTCAAAGAGTTTTTTTAGACATATCCATTTCATCATAGTAAGTAGTGCCTCTATTTCTGGATTTTTAAAGCGCTTGAAACTTTTGCATTATAAATGAGCATTCTTAAAAAAAATGTAGAAACGAATAAGGGGCTAAGGTTCGATGGACATTAGTGGGGAAAGAATGTTAGAATTGTGAGTCTCCATTCTATTTTGGAAATATGGAAAAGCACACCTTGAAGAACTGTATGTATGGAGTGAAGATCCATCGTCCTCTCTATATCAAAGACCTCCCAAATTATCTGTTACTAATTTTGTTGAATTTAACATATTTTGCTGTCATCATCAACATCATTTTCGATCTGGGAAATCTACAATTTTGGCAGTAGAGTCCATAGTTAATTATGCCATTAATGTATTTGAAGAGAAGGAATCAGTCTCTGTGACATTATGTGATCCTATTAAGGCTTTTGACTATGTTAATCATTCAATGTTACAAACAAAGCTAGAATATTATGGTGTTAAGGGAGTTGCACTGAAACTAATGAAGGGGTATTTGGATAATCGCCACCAATTGGTTGAACTTGATGGCTGTCGATCTGCAGCCCTTAAAGTAAAATGTGGTGTGCCACAGGGCTCTGTGGTTGGCCCAGTACTTTTCATCATCTTGATTAATGATTTTCCCTATACTATGAAACCTACATCTGTTTTGTATGCTGATGACACTACTTTTTTGCAAAAATGTCAGCATCTAGAAGATGCAAAGGTACGATTTAGCGCAACCCAAAGACAGGCTAAGGAATGGCTTGAGTTTAATCATTTACATTTAAATACTAACAAAACTCAGCATATTGTATGCAGTCTTCAATAAAAAGATAACTGATATTGAAACTGCTAAAATACTAGGAATTTATATTGATACAGAACTTAAATCGGAGACCCTCATCAGTCAGATCTGTAATAAACTGAGTAAAGCTGTTTATATGTTAAGAAAGCTCAACTTTTTCATTTCAAATGAGTATTGTTTAACACTTGACCATGCTTTCTTTCAATGTCATTTGAATAATGGTGTTGAGTTATGGGGTTGTTCCCCACATTTTGCTACTATAAAAGAGACATATTTACTCTCTTGCTAATATACCACCACATGATTCTTGCAAACTTTTTTTTTTAGGTATAGAATCATGACTGTATTTAGTTAATATATCTTTAAGGCTCTGATTCGTGTGAAAATTAATCTAGAAACTTAACCAATTAAGATCTAATATCCATAACTACTCCACAAGAGGTAAATCAAATCTAAATACTACTTATTGTAGATTGCCATCAACTTACAACACATTTCATACTATAAACATATGTCTGTATAACTATCTGCTTACTCAGTTGAAATCGAACTGTATCCAGAGTTTCAAGAATAGGGTATATGCCTGGTTAGTTGCTCACCTTCTTTACTCATTGGATGAATTCTTTGTGACAATCTTCATCACATTTAAGAACTTATGGTTATGCATTAAGTAATATTTATATTGACGCATTTAATATGGTTGTACCATTTTTCAAAATGAATGAAGTATTATTATTATTATCAAGGATTAGCTTCACTAACTTTTATCCATTTTCAATGTTAGTATAATCTCTAAGGCAGTTTTGCTTAGTTTCTGCAGAAGGCAAATCGTAAGAATTCAAGTATGCAATCTATATTTAGACAAAGATTAATGAGAGAAATAAGTGAAACCAATATACTTGTGTGCATGTAACTCTGGGCATTCCAATACAATTTTTTTATACAACTCATGGTTCCAAAATGATATTTTCTATGTATTTCTGGATTAACTCTGCATTAAATATTTGTGTTGGACTTTTTTTCATTCATTGGCCATGTCAAAGGGAGCCTTTTGTTGTATGTATTGTTTTTCTCTCTTTAAAAAAAACTCAATCTGTTTAATAAAGTTTCAAGCTTATCAGTTTGATTTGTTGTTTGACATTGAAAACATTTGACATTGACAGTAAAAACATAAAATTAAATGCAAATCTTATGGAAATTATATAAAAATGTGAAGTCACACCTTAAGTTGACTCTTTTTTTAAATTTGCTTCATTGATCCCTTATATGAAGAAAAATAAATTGCTTGTGGTAATTACATTGATACTTATCCTGCTTTGCCCTGTTTAGACAATGGTGGATGCTTTAATGCGTGAATACATTCCCAACAAAAAGCAGCCTAAGGTGCCAGAGGGTCGTGGCTACTCATCGTGGTTTTCTTGGGGCCGAAGTGAAAGCAAGAAGGTATTTTTGAAATGCTTATTTTTTCAATTATATGTATGGATAAACATAAGTGCTCTGTGTACTCTGATCTATGATGATGAAGTTAGTGTTCTTTGTAAAACTTGTTCAAGAGATGAATATTGATTACTTTTTTTTTATCAAGGTTGATGGTAAAGTGGTGATACAGGAGACTGCAACTCTGATAACAGAAAGTTCTGGTGCTGATATTAAAACAATATCCAATGGTAGCATTGGAGGAATCACTGAATCACAAGTTCCTGAAAATGTTCAATCAGAAAAATCAGAGGCTTTGGATTGGACTGGAGCAGAAACTGGAGTAGCTACCCAGACTAGTTTCCCTGGATCTCTTTTGGATATTACCAAGGAGTAAGTCCCTTTTATGAAAAGGTTCCATTTCATGAAATTTATCCACAAGTATCTTTTGTAGTCGATAAAAAATCTTTTGGGCATTAAGTTGATTAGGTATGCATTTTAAATGAAGTAGTTTATTTTGAATAAAATGTAAGAAGTATATTATGAAATTATTTTCAATTGTTTTTCTTATTTATTTAATGTAGTATGAAAGGTGAAGGTTACAGTGGTTCCAACTCATCAGATGACTCAGATGGAGGTAGGCAAGTCATCAAAGAATCTCACAGCATTAGGATCACTACGGAAAAAAGGAGGAGCTTCCATGAGGCAGTAGAAAAGTACAGGAAAACCTTAAGGCTGTCCTCAGATCAAATTGTGAGTTTTTTTTGGGTTACTGATTGACTAATTTATTTACTGGCAAGTACAAAAAAATCGAAATAAGGCTGTGTAGGTGTAATACATCTATAAAGATGATATTCTAAAATGAAATTATCAAATCAAAGACACAGAAGTACAGTTAGTGGCAATACTTACTAGTTTGGACAACATTACAAAACTGAGGCTTGTAAAGCTTTACTATAATTTTGCCTTAGTTATTTAAAATTTTTGAAGATTGGAAATACCTGCTAATAATATGATATTTTGATTATCCTTTGACAAAGTGCATTGCTTAGAGATAGGGAAAAACAATAATAATGATATATTTCCAATCCATAGGGCCATATAACCATGGGTATCACTATAAACACATAAATAGTCATTATAAAATTTAAATAACTACAGTGGAACCTCATAAAATGAGCAAAATTTTTTCCACAATCTTTCTCGTAAAGCGAAGTACTCCTTAAGTGAAACAACATTTTGCTTATAAATGAATAAATGTAAAATAATGTGTTGTATCCAGAAAATAAATTAAGTGCAAGGTTTATTCAGGGAAAATTAAATATAGATTGTTTAGGATTGTGGATCATGTTCATCTTTATTTATCAAGGAATGAAGCAACTGGGAATGCGAACTCGATTTTTAAAAGCAATCAATGGTTGAAAATAATAGTTTATCATTTATGATACACACCTAATTCCTTTTTACTGGAAAGCTGTCTAGAGATATTTGTTTGTAGTTGACGCTTCATAATTTTGCAAAAAAGGAACTCAGAATTATCATTAAATAAATATTTGGTGTGCATTGCCACTGCCTTATAATGGTGATGCCTTGTATGCATGGTATGATACAATAGTTTCCCATAACCTCCACATCTCATTTAGCTTGTTCTTTCTTACTTAAAACTTCTTGAAGGATTGGGGAGTTAAGTGATTGATTTTCAAATCGCTGCTTGCATTTGTGCAAAATAGCAGCATGAGACAACCTTTCATTGGCTTGTAGCTGGGCAATGAATCTGTTGATGTGTGTACAAATATAGGTTCACCTCGGCACCTTTTTCCCAAAAAAGGATTATCTTGTCTCAATTAAAAACCTGTTGGGGCAGGTGACCCTCAGAATCTACGACCTTCTTGAAGTCACCAATGAAGTTCAGTTCTTCCCGTAAACTTCTTGAACCATGTATTGTTCTCCTTAAGTACTTGGTCAGCCATTGATGATCCACCAAACATGAGATGGGGAGAACTATCATATTGTGAACAATATGATAGTTCATATCACAATCATACTGTGAACAACTCAGAAAGGCATATACCAATATAGTGGAATACTAGTAATTCCCAGGTGATCAAGCTAGCTTTTAAGGATAATATTATCAATGTCATTCAAAAAATTTTTTAGCTAAAAATAAATATCCATCAAATTATGCTTTTGGTTCCAACCCTCACGTTTATTATCAGTATATTGGAAAATAGCATTAGTTATTCTGATGAGTGAAGATGAATTGAAATAAAGTTTTGAATAGTTTCTATTGTTGTTACATAAGTTTAAATAAACTATTACTTCCACTTAATGTGTTTGAGAAAACAAGAATGTGTACCAACATATGAAAGTGCCATCATTTTTTATTTTTCGAACTAGACTTTTCAGAGTGCATTTGAGATTCTTGTGCATTTTTATTAAGGTCTTGTGCAACAAAGCGAATGCTTATTTAAATATTACAATTATAATTTTCAATTATGAAATTATTGAGTCCTAGATGGATAGTTTTTGTCATGATATTGATCCATTTGCCTCTGATGACAAATTAACCTCTTAATACTCATGACATCTGATAAAAATAGATTTTAATTTTGATAATCTCAAATTAAATAAGGTGTTAATTTTTTCAGGAAAGTTTGAAGCTTAAAGAAGGTGCAAATGAAGTAATGTTCAGTGTAACTACAGCCTACCAGGGCACAACACGGTGCAAGTGCCATATTTACAGGTGGCGCTATGATGACAAGATAGTTGTTAGTGACATCGATGGAACAATTACAAAGTAAATATTTATTTCTAATATGTAAAAAATGTTTTCTCTAAATAGTTTACCCAGCAAATACATTGGAAGTCAAAAATGAATGCATGGAACTTCCTAGAAAATTGAATATCCACATTTCAAATCTGAGCTCTTTTTAAAAGAATACCCTCAAAGTGATAATAAGAAACAAAGCTATTCACATTGTTACTCTTTCCTCAAACATGAAAAGTAGTTAATCAGGAAAAAATATTTCTGATTTCTTAAATCCTCATTGATGTGTAACAAATAATTATATATATTTATTAATTCCAACAAATATTTTAATTCATTCATGATTATTAGTATAAAAGGAAAGTTTAAGGTAGCCTTGAATTAAAAACTGGAATGAGACTATCTCATAAAAAATTGTGCACTGCTGCATTTAAAAAATAAATAAAACAGGCTAGTGAAAGAGTCAACAGATGAACAAACTGTGCAGTTAATAATAAGGTGTCCATCTGTATAGGAAATTAAATGCAAATTTTATTCTGTACTCTCTTATTTTTTGTAATAATCTCTGGAAATTCTAAAAAATCTTCAGCACTTAACTGTATGGGCTCCTTTTTCAAATCTATCATATGCAAATATCAATTTGAATTAAACAAAATGTCTGGTTAGGCCTTAAATAGAAAAATACCACAGAAAATGACTATTAATTTTATGAATAAATACCCTTATTTCATTACTATAGTTGAACTTTTATTTGATGTACCCATTATGGACATAAAGACGAATGAATGTATGTCTGATTAAATTATGTTGAATTGGGATCATTTTTCACCTTTGGCAAGTAACTTGTGTTTTTTAGTAATGCCAGTCATGGCTGTCAGATTGCACCAGTTCACGCATTTATAGCACCGACCATGTTTATTGCAGTAACAATTTTTGTTTAAATTTTCACAAAAATCTCTACACATATTCCTTTTCCATAGAGTGGAAAATGATATGTAATAGAGAGATCTGAGTTACTAACCTAAAAACACTAAATAATATCTGATAAGTACACTTAGGTTAGGCATGAATACAAGAGTTTCTGTTTATTTCTATTAATACGTGGTGACACATTTCTTTTAGGTCTGATGTCCTTGGCCATATCCTCCCCATTGTGGGAAAAGACTGGGCTCAGAGTGGAGTGGCACAGCTATTCACCAAAATTAAGAACAATGGTTACCGTCTCCTATATTTATCTGCTAGGGCAATAGGTGAGTAAACATAGATTTACTGGTCGTTGAATTGTGGGCTGTTGAGCTAATTGTAAAATTACTAATCCTGAAAATACTGGTGTGTGTAGTTCTTTGAAAAAATAATTTGACATCATAAAATTAATTAAATGCAGGGGCTTGATTTATAATTTTTGCCTGGAGGAAGGAGGAGATTTTTGAGGAAGACCTTGAAGGATTTTATCACTTGGTGTACCACCTTATACCTCTGAAAGGAAATAAACTAGTTTACATTCAATTCCATGTCATAGATGTAATTCATAACGGAAAATCTGCAACTAGAGGAAATTCAATTTCTTTTCTTTCCTCTCCCTAGGTTACACCTCTGTTTGGAAGAATTTGTTTTTTTTTACATTTTTACTTCTTAATGAGTGAGAATTATGCATTAGTTGGGGGGGAGGGGAACTGGTAAACATGCTATTAGCAAAATTGCTTTTTTGCAATTAGAATTTTTTTCCAAATTAAGACTTAATGTAATTTTATGTTTCACAATGTCTTTGAACAAAAATTGAATTTGTCTCCTTTTAGGTCAAGCAAGAATAACCCGAGAATACCTCAAGTCAATCAAGCAGGGAGACCTTTCACTTCCTGAAGGACCTCTCTTACTCAATCCCACCAGTTTAATTAGTGCCCTTCACAGGTAAGTTGTTTTGGACTTTGACATTTCTTGCTGGAATTGTTCTTGTCCTTGAAAACTCCACTTGTTCTCAGCTTCAAACAAAGTGTGAGGCTAGAATTTTTTTCACTAATGTAATAATAATTAGTTTTCTTTGGTTCCATTGCTTGGTTTTTACCTGCACTTCACTGTTTTGGTTCCTATAGTTTGAGTAAATGGACAAGTATTGAAAATTGCCCTGGTGAACCAAAACTCTATTATCTTGAATAAAATTGTGACCATATTAATGGTTTTATCTAATGACAAGTTCCATATTCTTTCAAAGTTTTACGGAATGTAAATTAAATGTAGATGTAATTTGTTAATTATAATTCAAGGCAAAGCACTATTAATCAATGCAATAGAGCTATCTTGTGAGCATTCTACCTGGAAAACTTATAGATGTTGGAAGTTTATCATACTTTGCTCATGTAATAAATTACCAGAAATTATGACCTTTTGTGTTTGTTAAGTCTCAACTAGTTTTCACCTTTCAGATGAGTTCTTAGTTCCTATTCAATGCATGCAATTGTCAGGTAATGTCTGTGCTTACAAATTTTTTGATGAATTAATCAGTGAATCAATACAGATTAAATGAAACTTTTGTAAGAACAGGGGATCGGGATGGTGCGGTGGCTAATGTGGTGGTACTGGCTTCCCACCGAGAGGGCCTGGGTTCGGATACTAGAGACAACAAATATTTTTCAGTGGTATCCCAATCCCTCCTTGAGGTGCTTTGTGGAGAGCATGGGATGTTAAACTACAGACCCCTTGGTGCCTTTCATTAATAGTAGGCTGGGTTTCTCACCGGGTTTCTCTCCACCCTGCCTCCTTTCCTGTCCATCCCTAATGTTGCAGATGACCTTAACTGTCAGTCCCCTCCCCTAAAAACTACTTTTGTAAGAACAGGCTTTTGTGCACTATTTTTCAGTGGCCTCGTGACAACATGGTAAATAACCCTAATATGCTCAGAATAGAAAGTTGTTCTGGGTGGAGATGAAAATTATTTTTTGCCACAAGTTAAAACTTATAATATTTTCAAGACTTTTCGCTCTTTTTTTAAAATGCAAAATTTGAAGACATTTGTTCATCATCTCAAAATGAATGATTTTGTATGCAAAATATTTACTTCTTCAACTAATACTTAGGAAACTGCATGCATTGGTAAAGGCAATGCAATATTTACAGATCTTGGATCTAACGATTATGACATGTAATTTTTATGATTACCTGTACTTATGTATACTTCAAACCACATAAAGGTACTTGTTATTTTCACTGTAAATTTGTAGTGCAACAGATAATACATATATTCCAAGAAGTAGTGTAAACATCTGCAAGCAATTATAAGGGAAAATTTTTTGTATATGCAAGTCTATGGATTTTTATTTATATTAAACATTCTGTTGTCATCGAGATTCTCTGAAGGTGTTGGCGTGCTCAGGTACTTCCCCCATGTTCACACAAATCCACAAATATGTTTGATATTAATCTGATCTTTTGCTTATACCCAGCCATTGTTTTATTTTGTTTCATTTAGGGAGGTGATTGAAAAGAAGCCTGAAGAATTTAAGATATCCTGCTTGAAAGATATCCAGGCATTATTTCCCACAAGTTATAAACCCTTTTATGCTGGTTATGGTAACAAAATAAATGTAAGTATGTGTGTGGGTTCTTCCATTGGCTAACAATTCAGTTTAATTATATTTAGCTCTTGTGAGATGAGAAGAGTTTTCAGCCCAATTTGTGTACACTATAAATGCACACTACATTTATATTCTCATGGAAAGATTTGTAATGTTATCATGTACATTAGAATTGTCTTGTTGAACACTTTTTGTCCAAAATAGGAAACCTTTATAGCCATAATCAAATATTGCCACAGTTGCTTCAGGGTAGTGTTGGAATATATTCTCCTGGTAATAAAAGAATAAATATGGAACATTGTTTTGATTTAATGGCATTATGAACAAATAAATTAACAGAATATATGATAATTTCATTCAAAAAATGAAAACTTACAATAGTTTGCACTGAAATGCTCCATCTAAAAAAATAGCTAATACTTTGTCATCTTTCCTCATGGTTTTTATTACTGTTGGGTACCAGTTGTTTTTTCATGTGATAATTCAGATATCTTTAAAAATGAAAGTGAAAATGATCTTGGTAGTGATGAAAGAAAGAGCAGGGAAATGGATTTTGGAATTCAAAACTTTGAGCCACAATAAATACAAAGTGGCATTTTAGATTTTGCTCTGCTATGAGGATGTAAATATTTATTGTGTTCTCTTTGCTGGGTGACCAGGAAAAGTTACTGATTCATACCGATTCATGGGACCTTGAATGAAAAACACTTGAGAACCTTGGTGCAATGTATATTACACAGTTAATAATGTTCTGCCAGTCACTTTGAACTCTTGAGACAAGGATAAAGTGCCCAAAGCAAATAGTCATGTAAAATAACAGTCAATGATGGAAGCTATTTTTCAGAATTATTTTTTAATTATTTTCCTTAATCAGTACTAGAGAATACAATAAAAAATGTTGAAGAGTTAAACCAGGAATGGTTTAAGTCTTTTTTAATTTTTAAGGCAATTCTTAGCTTAGCAATGCTTAGAGCAGTAGAATTGAAACATTATTCATTTATGTCAAAAGTATCAATTTGTAGTATTGCTCAAAAAATTAATGATAATGAAATTGTAAAATCATTTCATTGTCCATTGCCATCAGTTAGGGATTAAGTTCTTGAAATTTGTCTGAGTCAGCTGGGAAGTAATACTACTGTCCTTTGAGTATTTAATATTGATCAATATCAGCCATTAGCTGATTGTATCATTATGGCTTCGATATGTCAGTGTGGAAGCTTAGCTCAGGGAGCCATTTGAGTCATAGTTCATAAGGTTCAATGCCATAAATTTTAAGTATATTAAAGTATTTTATTCACCCATAATAAATCTAATAAATTCTTTTCACTTACAGGATGTGTGGGCGTATCGTGCTGTTGGAATTCCTATTGTTCGCATCTTTACTATTAATCATAAAGGAGAGCTTAAACATGAGCTTACACAAACTTTTCAATCCTCGTAAGTTTGGAATTTTCAATCTTTCAACTTCTCTGATTACTTTTCATATGTAAAAAGTAGTCCTAGTGTTGTTTAATAACTACAGAGTTCTATGTTATTAATTGAAATGTGCAAAAATCTTCCTTTCTTTATACATTTTGATTCTAAAATTCCATGATACTTGCATCTGAATAGGAGGAGAGAGCGGAAGAATGTGTGTTGGGTACACATGAATTTGTAGAACTGTGCATGACATGAGGGGCTGTTGTGGTTGACATTGATAATGCATCTCAAATGACTGTTGCCCATTAGAGAGTATTTCTTTGCTCAAGGCATTTCGGTTCATATTAGTCATACATACATTCTTCCCTCATTAAGTAATTTTATCAATCATGGGGTCCATAATCTTGCAATATTCAGTATGCTTGTAAAATGTTATGTATGTAGCTAAGTGGCCGTTTATTTTTGCCACTCCTAGATGTATTTGCACAAGATATATATATATATATATATATATATATATATATATATATATATATATATATATATATATATATATATATATATATAATGTGGTTTTTTCTTTATCTATTTTCTAAGCAAAGCTATTTCAATTCAGAGTTTGTAAATGAAAATGGTGATGATACAATTATCCAGGAAAGTAACCTATGTGTTGTAGTTTGTTACATAAGGTTTTGGTAGCATTTTTATATATATTACATTTGGGTAAATTTGAGCATGTTTTGCATTCCACATCACATATTTTGGCAATTCATATTACTACCATATTCTTCAAGTAAAAGAGATATGCCAGGCACCACAACTTGGGTAATGTGTGGTACCAAAAAGGTATTATTGCATGCTAAGCACCCAAAACAATTTAGAATTAGAACTGTTGTGCTCAGTATTCAATTTTGATAATTGATTTTTAATGTTTACTGTGTTTTTGATAGGTTCATCTGGTAGTGTTATTCATTCCTGGATAATTTAATTCTTTTCATCATAAGTAATAGTTATGTATAATTTGTGCATTAACAACCCTTATATTCTATATTACTTTTGCATGACCAAAGTAGGGTTGATTTTGAATCAGTTACTTACTTAATGCTTTGTTCTTCTTCTCTTCCTGATTCTTTATTTTGCCTATGTATGTTTTTCACAAGTCTCACAAATTTTTTTGGATGGGTAAAAATAGAATCAGTATGTAGTGGACAAAAGACTGCAAAGTTTGACTTTTGCACTTCATTAATTATGCTTTCACCTTTTCTTCAGTTTTTTCAAACTGAAATATGCTTATGTATTTTAGGGCAAGTTTACTTGGCTGAGATCTTTGGGAAGGCTGAGACTTGGCTCATTTGGTTGTGCGAAAAGTTGACAACTGTGAGCATTTAAACACACACATAAGCAAGCATCTTTTGGCCCCAACATTTCCCTCACAAATGTTCTCCTAGGGCTAATGGGAAGGGGGGCTTCATTTTGTTTTCACAGCTACTCAGGCCAAAGTTATATTGTGGATGACCTTTTTCCACCCCTCACTAAGATGGCACCTCATGCCCCTGAGCTCAATCGGCTCCAGTTACACTCATTTGAGTGATGGAGTAAATGGCAATTGAATATTTTGACTCAACCCTGCACGCACTTGGCCAGCACATGGGTAAGAATAGGATGCTGAATCACGCATGGCCTTCTCCATCCAAACATTTACCACTCTTTCACTTCATCACAAGAATGCTTTCCAATTTTTCTCTGTCTGAGTGCCCAAAATTTGTTTTCAATTTGGTCATTCTTTCCAATAACTTGGCTTCCTACTCACTTTCGTTTCTCATACTCTGTACTTTTTTCCCTTACTAATTCCTGGATATCATACTTTTTGTGTCTGTGTGGAGAAAAATTTTTTTGCATGGTCATAGTTGAATGTAGTGTTTGTTTGTCTCGATTGTGTAGATTCCTTATTAGTATTTTGTGTGTCAGATGTCTTTCCTCAGCCATTTCAGTGCTAATGCCTTGTTCAGATGTTATGTTCTATAGTTGGAATTCATTTTAATATCCTGGATTTGTGTGAATGAATGGTCTAACAAAAATGAAATGGGAATTCGATGTTTGAAATTTGTATGGTTCTTTTGATTATCATATGATATTCATGTATAAGTGCAGTGCATTTTACCTGAGCCTTAGGCTTACTTTTTAATTTTGACCAGTTAAATGCACAAGAATTAGATAATCATTCAGCAATATTGCAACACATGACATTAATTTAAAAGTGAGTTCAGCTTCCATTAAAAATATGAGGGCGTGGAATAGTTTGTACTGCAGTAAATCCCTGAAAATTTTTCAAAAATTGCAACTATGCACTGTACATATTTACTGACCCTCTACCAAAGCCATATTTACATCTCTTTTACTCTTGCCCAGTATATATATATATAATAATTAAAATATGTAGTATATGCATACAAGGTTTAGTTTAGCTTTTCTTTGTGAAACTTCTTCATAGGGCGTCCCACATTTGATGTCCTTGCAGGTAATAATCTTGCTTATATTTTATATAAGTTTATGTTCTTGCAAGTTATAATCGAAAGTGAGGTCTCTTTGATATTTTTGGGCATGAAGTACTCTCCTCTAGCAATATTTTATGATTATCAGTTGGTATATTGTACTGCCCTGAGGTAGAGTTTAGATGTACCTTAAGAACTATTACATAGAGTCATGGTATTCTTAGAAACATAGCTTTCATAACAAATTTTTACAATAAAAATCACTGGAATTATATGTAATCATACCCCAAATCATGATATGTCCTTTTGTGCCATCAAAAATACTTTTTTTTTTCCTCCCTCCACTTCACTTCCCTGATGTTCTCCCCAAAATTACAGTTCCCAGCAACACACTCTCAATCAATATCTCTTCCAATAACTTCAAATATTCCTCAAGAAACTGCTCCCTTCCCAATCATACGTAGAAACACATTTGCCTTCCCTCTCCATCCATTTTATTTTCTCCTTTCAATTAGATTACAAATGTATCCATATTAGGATTAACTTAACTCCAGATCCAGTCTCTAGAATGCATTTTTATCTTCAATCACTTTTCATTGGTGCTTGCATCCTAAGAATAAAGTTTCAGTCAAAAAGGAATATGGAATACATTCTTTCAAAATACTAAATAATCGGATTTGGCCAGCACATTATTTTCTCTTTACAGTTTTCATTTTTTTGACCAAAGATAAGGACAGCTATTGCATAAATGGCCGTTAACATATGTGTTACCTGTGTCTATTATAAGCTTTCATTTGTGTCTCTCCAAGATATTATGGAGGAACACTCACAAAATTGGAATGATTTCTTTATCATAGTTAACATGAGTACCTATTTCACATTTATTGTTATGCCAAACCATCATGTCTCTCCTTGTGTTAATCCTCCAAAATTTTGTGTATTGCAAAGGATTCGAGTAAAGTTTATTAAGAAAGTGTAATGTTGCAATTTATTAAACATACTCAAGTCACAAGCTATGGATGTACATTAGAAAAATAAAAATATCGAAGTTCTGATACAACTTGTGGAAGTAAAGCCTGTGCCTATGATATTGCTCCTGAGGAAAATTATATTAATCAAATGCATAATTGTTTCAAGCAGAATGCTTAATTAAATTTTTATTACCCCAAATGTTTCTTTGTGCCTGGCTGTGAAACTAGGTGTCATTTTAAAGTAAAAATTTGATGAAATGTTTCTCATATTCCAATTCTTTGCCATGAAATCATGCATGTGGCTCTGTGATGTTCTTTGGAGTCGTTTCTGCTTGTTGACATTGATGGATGATCCTGGTGTGACTCTTCCAACTTGCTTAACTGCCATGATTTAATTGTGATAAAGGCTTATCTCTCAGGTTCCTAATTTTGGTTCCTAAATATTGGGATTAAAATATATTAAAATTATCTTTCAAAGAAAGATTGAATGCCTGGTTAAAGAAAACTAAAATTCTTGGTGCAGTTTAATTTCCTCAATCAGTATCTTCTGTGTTTCTAACCATTTAAGAGGTTACATAATATTGCACGAGTGCAGTTTTTTTTAGTTGTTTGCACTATCTTTTCAGCTAATTCTGTTGCATAAGTTTGGTGAAATCACATCGTGCTAAACCTTCCAATTTGAAAGTGTTCATATTTGCACTGCCTGGGAGTGTGTGTTTAGGCAAATTATGGAATGTAGGTTTAGTTGAATCCTGTTAACTTTCATGGATTTCACTTTCACCTTGTTTTTGAACAGGTACTCTAACATGAGCTACATTGTGGACCAGATGTTTCCTCCATTGCCAGAGGACAACTCATCATCCGAGGACTTCACCAATTTTATGTATTGGCGAGATCCAATCCCAGAGATAGTTGCCCCCCTGCCTAACCTCAGTTTACCTATTTCTGAGGGAACAACTAAGACTGCTACAGTTAAGGAGGAGAAGATATCTGTCCAGTGATCATCAAGTGGATTGCCAGAGCTATTTGAATCATCTTCCTACAGTTCATGTCAGTAAATTGCCAATTAATTGATCTCCTGTGTGGGAGGTGATTGAGGGGAGCAGCTGCATTTGCAAGTCTAGCTGTAGTTTTTTCAGTACACAGGCTCTTTATTATTTGAACATTTGTGTTTTTGCTTTGACTGTATTATTTTGTGGAGAGACTTAATGTTGGAATTCTATTAAGCATGCTGACTTTTGTCAAGTGTGTGCGTTACATAAAGTGACAACTTTTGTTATTAGGTAAACTTTTCGTATTACATTGTTGATAACATATTTCTAGAAGTTGAAGTAACTGAAGTTGTTGATCTCACTTTAAAATGTTACCATTCATCACATCAGGCAGGCAACATTAAGGGTAAAATTGCTGTTATTGATGGCAGTCAGTAGAAAAGGTGAGCTTGATGTTGATGACTTCAATCTCTCTTTGAAAAGCTGTATCGTTAGATTTACAGTTTTTTACATGGCTAAACCAATGAGCCACTTGATATATATGCTCATTAACTGCATAGAATGAAAATTTTCCACTTAACGCATTTAGATGCACTCAGTGTTCTGTATATTAGAATTAATATTTATGAGCCTCAAAACTTAGTTCTGTGATATTTAGGATATATACCTGTGTGGATGAATTTATAATTGCTTATATATACATGTATGTATATTGCCATTGCTTGTTCCACTGCAATATAATCCAAGCCGTATGGATTAATGAGCCATTCTATGCTCTCATATCTTAATTTTTTCTCTTGTCACCATTATCATAGATTTGTTAAGCTTCATGAGGCTGATGGTTGCCTGTCAGGGAAAAGAAAAGTGTTGTACACATATGGCTTGTGATGATTTTTATTGTTGGTAGACATAAGGATATATATTTGCCACAATGTTCTGGTGCTCCATTGTACGCTGAAAGAATTCCTTATGTCACTTGGTTTTAATAACCAAGTTATAAATTCCTAAGCCTTTCTTTTGAATGCTGATGGACTTTTTGTGGAAATGAGGTACATTCATTTGTTGATGATGTTAGTGAATGGGTCAGTTTTGGTTGAGTTATTTATCTGAAAGGAGCCATATAGAAAATTTTATTTCTGAAATTGATAGTTATTTTTATTGGGAAGATATTAATATAAATAAGATTAAAGCTGCTGTCTTTGTCTTTAACAATTTATTTTATGATTTGAAAAAAGACAATATTAGTAATGGATTTGGTCCTGTGCCATGCTATTAGGATCTCTTTCTTGTTTTAAAGAAGTAGATTTTATGCAAGTCAATTTATGTTTTCCCTCTTCAAGGTCCTGTACTAAGAACATACTATATCTGCTTTATCAGTGAACTTGCTATTGGAGGTAAAATGAACAATTTATAGTGGACTACTTGTATCAATTTTAAACTAATCATACATAAAACATTCCTTCACAAGGTACATTAAAAGAATTTTGTAACCCTGTCTTTGGATACTTTCTAAAGAAAGAGTCAAATTAGTAAGTGTGCTCCATAGGATTGTGTGACAACATTTGAGTCATTACAGTGAAGAACTGATTATCTTTTGGGTATTATATGATTTCCTATGAAACTGTGATTTATGTAGTATAGAGTAATAAAATAATTTATGATGCAACATATGTGCTTAGTTTAATCAAGTTAATCCAGCCTTCCATTAATTTATAAAGAGGTTTAATTTATTTACTTGAAAATATGTAAGTAAAGCAGTTTTGGCTTAGATTTAATGCTAGCTTTTTTCTTCAACACAGCAATGTAGATCTTGATGGAGATGAGTAAGCATAAAGATATACAGCATATGCAAACGTTTGTGATGCCTAAACTTGGAAATATGGTTGATTTTCCATTTTCTCCCAATACAACCAAACCCTGCTCCCGAACCAAAGAGAAGCATTGATGGAATCCAAGAACCTTCCTAATGTCATTCCTGGTAATTCCCTTCATCTGCTATTTAAAATCTGTGTTTGATTCCAATCTTGTTTTCTATTGTGAAATTTACAAAAATACTGCGAAGTGTTTGTTTCAAGTTGATTACTTGCTTTTCACATTTTTCTATTTATTATAATCCTTCCTGGGATTATGTATATAACTCTGGGTATGGTATTAGTGGGATTGTAAAATGCCAACCTAGCCATAGCAAGTTTTGAAAATATGGTAATTATATCAGTATTCATATCAACACAACTGGGAATTTGAATTATGCTAGGTAATCTCCACTTGCCCATACTATATTGGAAACATGATAATTTTTCACTCAAACCAAAGGAAAAAAGGTTTTGTTTTTCAGTATTAGTGATGAATATGATCAAGAATTTTTGAATCCTTAGCTTAGGGGGTAATATTTGCCTCATGAGGTCCCTTATGCTCTTCTCATTGCTGTTGTATACAAGGTCTGCCCCAAAAGTTGTAGGATTGGGTCAATTAAAAAAATTTGCTGTCAGAATTGATTCATTCACTCAAAAGCCTTTGAAGTAGTGCATTTGTGTGTCCACCCACCACTGCCAGTGGGTTTTCCATGCCTCATATGCCTTCTGGAAGGCAGTGCCCAGAATACTGCTAAGCTCTCTCGTCATGGCCTGTTTGAAGAAGCGGAAGAAGTCTGGTGGGGTATTGTCTAAAAAATTTGGATCCTCACTCCTGTCCAACAAAGCCTTCACTCTTTCAAGATTATTGTCCATTTATGAGGTTGTAGGGTATTCTGAACATGCGGCATCTTTAACATCTTCTCTACTCTCTCGAAGCAACTTGTGCTACTCAAAAACACCCAATCTACCTATGGCATTATCACCACAAGCTGCCTGTCA
This sequence comes from Hetaerina titia, assembly GCA_037158775.1. NCBI lineage: Eukaryota > Metazoa > Arthropoda > Insecta > Odonata > Calopterygidae > Hetaerina > Hetaerina titia. The sequence continues at coordinate 106,358,246 of CM073770.1, forward strand.
TGAGTCTCTTTCCGGGTTTTGCCCAATTTTATGCAAAATTTGCTGGCACTGTTCCAATAACCAGTTCATGATGGAGCGTAAGGTGGTGTTGTTATGGAGATTTTGCAACCCAACAATTGGCACTTCTCAAAAGCTGGGAGCCAACTGCCCCCGGCCTGCAAGCCTTTCCTGAGACTCCACTCCCTTGAACCCAGCTACAGAAACTGCCGCCCGTCAATTCGGGAAGAAATAAGTCATACTACTTTTGGGACAAACCTCGAATGCTATGGTAAGGATTTGCTGTTGTTTGAAATACAAACACCATATACATCTGCATCTATACAATACCCCGCAAGCCACCACAAGGGCATGTGGTGGCGGGTGCCAGGTCACCATCCGCAAAATGGAATAAAACCACATGCATAAGCAAATCATGTTATCTCTAAATGAATATTAGTTTGTTCATGCACTTGCAAAACCTAATCTCACAAAAGAACATGCAACACACAAAAACATGCAAGATATCAACAAATATATACAATAAGTCTCAAATCAATGTCTTGAGATAACCAGCTCTAAGTTTCAAAAATTATATCAGCTTCGGTACTTCTAATCATATGTTAAAATTCAGCAATTTTGTTTTTCAAACTTTGGCAGTTGATGGTCACAACAGAGATAGGTCTATTCTTCATCAATTCATTGTGATTTCCCTTTCTGATACTACTTACTCTAGGAGTTATATTTATCTACTCATTCTCATGTGCTAAATTAATATTTCATTACATATGCCGTGATTCTTGCTGCAATTCTTTTGTGAATGACATGTGTAATGTTTATTTAGTAAATTTCCACTAGTTGACCTACTTTCTAACCTACCAAATATGCTAAACTCTCCTCATGTGTCCTGAATTCTAGTTGCTACTTTCTGCAATGCCTGAATCGTATTACCTGTATGTACTTCTGAACAATTAAGAGGTTCCCGACATGATGCAAGGCTTTAAGTCTATGAAGTCCACTCCAACTTTCCTACAAAAATTTTCCAATCTATTATTTAACCCTTCAATCCAACTCCAAACTATGCCACCACGGTCAAATTGTGGGACAGTTGAGCAAATGCTTAACTTTACCGGGACTTTAAACTCCGCCCAATCTGCTTCAACTCTGAATTCAGCTCCTCGAAGAACGCAGAATTTCCATGGATGCATGGTGCATGGCATTGTTTGCCCCTATATGTGCTACTATTCATAGCTTGGAGCAATCCATGTCACGTGCAGCCGCCTTCACCACCTGCTTCACCTGAGGGACCCAGTCCCTGGTATACACCACTAGGACAATGGTCCAACATCACCCTCCCATTGGACCCTATGTCATAAGGAAGACATAAAGCCGGACATTGGAACTGCTTATCACAATAATTCCCTCCCTTCCCATCTGCTGATGTCTCTCCCTTGGCACTGACCTCGGAGTAGGGGTAGGAGCTGCAGATGAGGTGGTGCTATCATCCGACAGAACCTGGTACCTGTTGGAGACGGGGACCGTAACTGCCTCCGTAGAGCACTATCCTAGCCTCAGCATTATCTTCCCCTTGACCTGAGAAATGACCCTTCAATCTACAGAATGGAGACATTCCTTTGTTGGGAAATTCAACATGTGGCAGGTCTGTGATTGCTCAACATTATTCAGCATCCGGGCTAACACAAGTCTTTATGAATCTTTAATCAAAACACATGACTAAACCACAATTAAGCACTCACTATAGTAAGTAAGTAGTGCAGAGGCATGAAGTGTACCTGAAGAATATTCAACAATGGGAAGTCTCACATTAATGAATGAATTTCTGAAAAAATATGCAAGTTTATCTGAACTTATTATTTTGATTTAGAGTCTTTGAGTGATCAAGTAGTAAATTTGGAATTCCTAATGAAAAAGAAGTTAAATTCATGAAGTAAAAATAGAATATGATTAAATTTTACTGCTGAGGAAATTGTATTGGGTGGAGCAAGAGGACCTTAGTACCCTTGAGAAAGAGACCCTTGTGAGGGTCAGAAGTGAAAAGAAATAAGGAACTATTTGACTTACTGTAAGCTCTACTCTTGGTAAACTACTGTATATTGTTGGCAAAGCTCCTGACTAATTATTGTCAAATATATGCATTTTAATGCTTGTCGAGTTAAGAAAATCAAAGTAATCTGTGCAATACCATAGTGAAGTTGATTGCATTTGAGTAGATTGTGATTGCATTTTGCTCAGGAGCAAGCAGCATAAGAAAATTGTGACCTACAAGTGAGAGAACATGGGAAGATTAATGGATGCAATATGATTTTGAACCCCATAGCTCCCATTTCAAGGCATTTTGAGACCAAGGTGTTAATATATACAGAAAAGTCAATTATAATTATGAATTGCAGCATTAAAATACAACAAAATGAATCCTTGAGCAAAAAAAATCTTTATCCCTTTTTCATGAATTTTCATTTATGCTCTGCAAAATAGTAATCTGTTACATCTTTTTTGATCTACACTACTCAAAAGAAGTGAATAATAGGTTGCTGTCATTACACCCTCAGAAGTAGTATCTTTAATCGAATATTCTTTGAACATGACAAGCAATCATTTGGGTGAAATTGTTTATAAGGTTAATTTTGATTGTGCTTATTTAAGAGGTTAATGCTCAGTAAAGAAGAGCACTAGTGCGTCTTTATAGATAACTATCATTGAACACCGTATGTGTCTGAGACTGTCTAATGAAGTGATAAAATGACATTCATTTGAATCATATATTTAAAAGGTAAATGTTTTAGAATTACATAATTAAGAAACTGCAGTTGTGGGAAAGTGCAATGGATAAATAGGATTGTTAAAAGGAAGCTTTCTTGAATTTATTGGTACTAAATGCATGGGCAAACTTTTATTCTAAAGAAATCTGATGGAAATGCAATGTTTAGCAATAGGAAGTCCCTGGCAAACATCAACTTAGCTAACAGATAAATGTGAACGAAATGGACTTTTCAACTTTGTAAACACTCCATTGTGGAGGAAGCTCTCTCCTTTTCCATTATTTTTGTCTACTGCATGAATTAATGTTGCTCAATGTTCTTAGATGTAGGAAATTATCTTTTTGTGTTTGGCCACGAAAATTAAGAGGCAAAAAATGTAGTGTACTACATCATAGGATACATATGTCGCTTCATGGTGGAAAACTTGCCAATAAAACATAATAATATAACAATAACTTCTGCATTGCATGCCAGCAATTACAACCTTCTTGAATGTCTACAGCTATGGTGATCCTTTGCTCATGCTCGTCTTCATTTGGTCATTTGTCTAAAGTGATATTAGTTATTGGAAAGAATATAAACTAATTAGCAATTGATAGTCTAGTTTTAGGAATATTGGTATTGAGCTCCCTGTCGCAGTGTACCATATATAGCTGGCAAACAGTACCAGTATATTGGATACATAAATGTAATGTTTCACTGTTACTGCTTCCAGTCCCTGTTTAAATTTGTTCAGTTGGTTGTTCTGGCCGGTCTTCATGGTATTTGACATGAAATATAAAAGTCAACTATTGCAAGTTAGTTTTAATGTTCCTCCCTGTTTTCTCTTTATCTTCTTATCCAATAATCATAAGCAGAGGAAAAGGTGGTCACTGATGTGTCAAGTGAGAGGGAGTTTTCTCTGTAGGAATACGTGAGAATATACAACATGAAATGGTGGTCGTGGCATTGAAATCAGTGCACATTTATAAACATAGGTCTAAACATAGTAAATTTTATAATGACTAGACAACATCAATGACAAACATTGTTAAAAAGAAACGACAATTAAAGCTTATCAGGTGGTGTCTGGATGAATCAGAATTTTTATAGGTTCAAGTGGTTGTTTTACAAGTTACAGTTATACTTTGGTAAATGGATCCGTCTTAGGAGAAACTTTAGGAATAAACGTAATGAATTGCTGAGGCTAGTGTGACATTCTCACTTGACTAAATTAAGTTTTTCTTCACTTTAAATTTATTCTTCTGCTAAATATTACGAATGTGTCTAGCGGATCCAACTTTGTTGTTTTTGGTGTCGAGGAAATTGATCTCTTTGTAATTAACTATTTGCTTTCGGACGCTTCTGGTGATCCGTGCTCACTTAGAAACACCAATAAATCTTCGTTTTGTCATGTGATTTCCCAGGGGTCAAATCAAACAGTTGACACAAAACCCTACCGGAGGTGGGTCTCGAACCCACGATTTTTGTTTTAGCAGGCGAGGGAGCTAAATGGAATAATTATCCGGCTGGCGTCTGGTTGAATTTGTGTAAATTAAAAGGATCGATTTCTACCTTGGCAATCAGAGGAAGAAAAATATTCCTCTTAAAAGACACTTTTGATACACTTTACCTGAAAGAAAATTAAAATTTTCTAGCCGCCGACACTGAAATTACGACGTTGCCAAATTCTCAAGTTGTTGACACAAATTCTAAAAATTTAGTCCCTGGTTAACTTTCCTTAAGGCAGTCTATGAAAACTGGAAAATGATGTATCTTGTTAAAATATCTTCAATGTAGCTCATTTATATTTTCTGATTTTTCGTAAAATTTGTTATGTAAAAATTGGATGAATCATTTGAATACTTAGGTAAATGATAATCCCAGAACAATATTTAAAATCTTGTCAACAATTGCCAGAGCCACCTACCAGAAATTTGCGCAATCGTTTATTTATGTTGAATAAGTTTATATATATATTTGGTAGTCCTACGGAGATTTTTGACTAAATATCAATTGAAAGTGAGCTACCTTTTGTTGTTATTTAGATAATATTTGTAATACAACACAGGCTGAATGGCTACCAGTTCTAGAAAAAGTAAATCTGTCCCAGAAAAGAAAGATACTTTAGACCAAGGGAAACTTGATCCTTTTTCTGTTTGTGTGAAAGAAATATCAACCTCCATTCATCTGTTGTCTTGCCAAGAAGAAAGTATTATCGTCGCTGCTCTTTTATCACTGGATCGTTTTGCTGCCAAAAGTATGTATTCAATGTCCTGTTCAATTGTATGCTAAGCATGCTGTTTAGTATATTATTCACAACTTTCCAATGTGACTTCCGAAGAAGTTTCTGTTCGACCGAGCAAACTTGAAGGCCGTGAAAATATGTATATATTTGTTTAATGGTTATTTTAAAAAACACAGGCCGAACAACACCCTAACGTCATTTTGATGGGTGATGGTAGAGTTCACCGAGTTCTAAGAGCAAGAAATGTGTGAAATTTACACATCAGGGCCTTTCCCTGGGCTGGTTATGGTTTTCCAGAAAGATCTGGTATCCGAAAATCACACAGCTTGGGTTGAGCTGAGGGTGTCTCTCTGGATGAGTATAACTAGCTCATGATTAGTATAATCTGGTCAGTAGTCCAACGCCCTACCCCTTGACTACCGCGACCCACTGATGTTTATATGTATAATTCAAAACATTTTATGTGAATCGAATATAATTAAAATCTGTTGCATATCTCTGTTTACAATTGAAAATTTTCGATTGATCTGATGTCCGTGTTGAAACTCCCAAACTAGTATTGCTATTATTTCCCTCTCCCCAGTCAATTTCTTGCTTCTTTTTCGATTGATAAATCGTTTCCAATACCAAACGTCGCTTGGCAAGGAGAAGGCATGACTTATCCTGTCTCAGCTGGAAACAACTGATACAGGATAAGAGGGGGAGGTGAAATATTGAAAAAGTTATTTTGGGAAAAGAGAGACTTTTTGAGCGAATTAGAATTCTTTTGGTGGAGTGAAAGACTCCTTTGTGCAAGGGAAGGCTTAAATGGAAATTTGGGATATGAATACTGGTTGCATTGCAAGCGATGATGGGAGGCATACGATTTGTTGCCCTGAGGAACAGGTCTACTGTTTCACACGTCAGTATGCGTCGGTAACAACCGTCGAGGAAGTCCTAAGCGAGACAGTAAAATAGAGATAACTGAAATGGAAAAAACTGACAGCAACGTAATTTTTTGTAAATGTTACCGCATTACTAATTCGTTAAAAATATAGTGCGCTAAGGGCAAACTGCTGAAAAAATATTTGTTGATATAGTTCTACGCTGTTTGTACCCCACTACTTACCAACTTTGCGTTTTCATTAGTAAAATAATTAGCCTCCAGAGTTGGGGTACGTTTTAGACGATCCCCAATTATACATCATTGCACTACCCGGGTTTCAACAGAACACATTTTATCTTTTAAAAAAATTTTCTCCTTACTCCCTCGAAGTTAAGATTTTGGAGCCGCACTCGGCCTCCAAATCAGTCTGTACCAATCTTTTATTTCGATGCTTTCTCAGATAAAATGTGATAAGTTTCCATCCTCTTTGCAAACGCTTCTTTTCTAATGAAATTATTCTAACAAGCTCTCTAATGTGACCGTTCATCCAAATACTGCCGAAACAAGTTTACTGTTCTACTTGCTCTAATGAAGTCTCTCGTAATTCAGTGTTTAACTCTACCTTAATACTTTGTGAGAATCTTATTACTTTTGCGTTTTTATTATGTATCCTTCATGCCTTTAATGTTGATCTTGGAACGTAATCACCAATAACTTCAGTCTCCTGGTCGACTGGCTAATCAAGGCTTTATCAAATGCCAATCTGACTTCCCACTTACTTGAATCCTGTCCACTCAGTGCCCATATCCGCGTCACTTAAGTTAAAAATCGTCGTCTGTAAAGGAGATTCCCGACTTACCGTGTTTTTTCATTAGAGATTATCCATAACACTCATTTTCATTTGGTGCCTGTTGTTCTTCTTCTATCTCCACTCCCTCTAAGCTTTATTTACTGTTAAATAATAAAGGGGGAAAACTCCACTGGCCGTAAAAAACAGTCGCAACTCTCGTCAGACCAAATTGTTGTGTTGGTATTCGCGGGAACCAACCACAACCTCTCGACCAAGAATACCCTCTGTGGTGGTTTACGGGAAATTAATCCACGTCAGGGACCACACAGAGCCACACACACACTATCCTGTCTGGAATCCTTCACGAAGCTGTGAGACTTCGTTAAAGATTCCAGGTGGAAATGTAATCCTTCACGAGGCTGTAAGGAAGACCCCGTTAAGGATACCAGGATGTATTACAAGCACACACTCTGTGACTATCCACGAAGGACGAGCACAGACCAATCACACACACTAGCACTCAAGAAGCACACACACGCACTCAAAGGGCCCAACTTCTGGGAGAATCTGAAACGATAGAGCGCAGACGAGGATAGCGTCGAACACGCGTGTTTCGGCCACAAAGTGGCCCTCTTCAGCGAACTGAAGGGAAAAAACACCTCCAACACAAGGTTGAAAGTAAACTACCGAAGACAGACGTCAAATATATATAGTGACTGTGGAAAGGATGTAGGAGATAGGGGACCAATAGGATTAGTGGGAAGATGGAATACTTTAAACTTATTGGCAAAGAGGAAGGGGGGGGAGGGGGGGGAAGGAAGGAAGGTGGGGCGAACAGAAACCAATGGGATGGGTGGAACGGGAAGAAGTAATAAGGGGGGGGGGGGTTGAGTACTAAGTCCAACGGAAATTTGAAATGACACTTTGTAATTCCACAGACTCTGAAAATCTGCGGAATTACAAAGTATCACTTTATCCGCTGAAAACAGGAGTTAGAAATCATTTCAAAAGTGAATAAAGAGGAGAGAATGGGATCGGCCCTTTATCGCTGTTAACTACGACCTTCTTGAATTTGTGAATAAAAATGCTTTCGTAGGCGTCCAAAAGGTGGTTGGGAGTCTGTTTGATAAGTTTCATTTCGTTTTCTGATGTTTGATGGTCTTCCTTGAGTAAATGTTGGGCAATGCTTGATTTGTCTGGTCTGTTATATCTGTAATGGGCTATGTGCTCTTTGAATCTAGTTTTAATGTTCCTCCGAGTCTGGCCGATGTAAGATGAATCGCAAGAGGAGCAATTGATTTTGTAAATACCGGACTTGTTTGAGGCGTCGATTTTGTCTTTAGTATTACCTAATAAATGTTTTAATTTGTTATTGCTGCTAAATGATACATTCGTATTGACGGTTTTGAAAATCTTTCCTAACCCTTTGGTTAATTGTGGGTGGAATGGAAGTTTGATGTACCGAGGGGTTTCATGCTGTGTGAGGGTGGTTGTGTTTTGAACTAGTTTTTTATGTTTGTGCTTTTTTACTAGGTTATCGATAATCGACTCTTTAAAACCATTCTTAATAAAGACCGGGTGGTTGAGGTTATTTTTAATCTGATTTTCACAATTAAATATAACCTCAACCTCAGGATTAAAAATAACCTCAACCACCCGGTCTTCCAACGCAAACTGTACTCACAGAATTTAAATCACGTGGTATCCTCTTTAAAAAGGAAAAATTGTTTCTACATGAAAGCAGACAAAGGTAACCTCTGCGTCATTTTGAATAAAGTAGATTATTTTGATAAAGTAAACAACTTAATATCATCTGGACCATATGTTGAAGTAAAAAAGAATCCCCTTAATAAGCTTGTAACTCAAGTTAAAAATGTGCTTAACGATTGCCCATTCCTCATTGATAAAAGAATTAAATTTAAACTCTCAGTGTCTAATCCTATTTTACCAAGACTTTATTGCTTACCTAAAGTTCATAAAACTGGTTTCCCCATGAGACCCATAGTTTCAGGCATAGATTCGCCCACATATCTAATATCTAAATGGCTGGTCTGTGAATTTAACAAATTGGATTTGCCTAGCCCCCATTCCCTAAATAACACAATAGATTTCGTAAACCATACCAAAAGTCACATTTTCAGTCAAGGGGAAGTCATGGTATCTTTCGATGTTTCAAACCTATTCCCGAGTGTACGATTAGACATAGCAATCAACTCGCTAAAAGTATGGTTAACGTCAATACAACTAGATCCTAAGTTAATTGACGAATATATCAGACTAACTAACCTAGTCATGAACCAAAACTTTTTTCAATTCCAAGATAAGTTTTATCAACAAAAATATGGTACGGTGATGGGAAACCCCCTTTCCCCATTCATAGCAAACGTATTTATGACCCACTTTGAGACGGAGTTCAAAAATAAATTCAGTTATTTCCCTTCCGTTTTTGTTAGATACGTCGACGATATTTTTGCAATTTTCGACACCACGAAATACAACATAGAGCAGTTCATCGATGACTTAAATAGCCTTTTCCCATCGATTAAATTTACATACGAACTAGAAAAAAATAACCAACTCCCATTCCTTGATCTGCTATTAACCAGAAATATTAAAATAACATACGACGTGTATCGCAAACCAACACATACCAACAACTACATACACCATGATTCGTTCACACACCACAGTCACAAACTTGGCGCCTTCCATGCTCTTGTACACAGATTAGTAAATATTCCCTTGAATAGAAACAACTATTTCAAAGAATTGAAGAACATCAAACTGATCGCTATTAAGAATGGTTTTAAAGAGTCGATTATCGATAACCTAGTAAAAAAGCACAAACATAAAAAACTAGTTCAAAACACAACCACCCTCACACAGCATGAAACCCCTCGGTACATCAAACTTCCATTCCACCCACAATTAACCAAAGGGTTAGGAAAGATTTTCAAAACCGTCAATACGAATGTATCATTTAGCAGCAATAACAAATTAAAACATTTATTAGGTAATACTAAAGACAAAATCGACGCCTCAAACAAGTCCGGTATTTACAAAATCAATTGCTCCTCTTGCGATTCATCTTACATCGGCCAGACTCGGAGGAACATTAAAACTAGATTCAAAGAGCACATAGCCCATTACAGATATAACAGACCAGACAAATCAAGCATTGCCCAACATTTACTCAAGGAAGACCATCAAACATCAGAAAACGAAATGAAACTTATCAAACAGACTCCCAACCACCTTTTGGACGCCTACGAAAGCATTTTTATTCACAAATTCAAGAAGGTCGTAGTTAACAGCGATAAAGGGCCGATCCCATTCTCTCCTCTTTATTCACTTTTGAAATGATTTCTAACTCCTGTTTTCAGCGGATAAAGTGATACTTTGTAATTCCGCAGATTTTCAGAGTCTGTGGAATTACAAAGTGTCATTTCAAATTTCCGTTGGACTTAGTACTCAACCCCCCCCCCCCCTTATTACTTCTTCCCGTTCCACCCATCCCATTGGTTTCTGTTCGCCCCACCTTCCTTCCTTCCCCCCCCTCCCCCCCCTTCCTCTTTGCCAATAAGTTTAAAGTATTCCATCTTCCCACTAATCCTATTGGTCCCCTATCTCCTACATCCTTTCCACAGTCACTATATATATTTGACGTCTGTCTTCGGTAGTTTACTTTCAACCTTGTGTTGGAGGTGTTTTTTCCCTTCAGTTCGCTGAAGAGGGCCACTTTGTGGCCGAAACACGCGTGTTCGACGCTATCCTCGTCTGCGCTCTATCGTTTCAGATTCTCCCAGAAGTTGGGCCCTTTGAGTGCGTGTGTGTGTGCTTCTTGAGTGCTAGTGTGTGTGATTGGTCTGTGCTCGTCCTTCGTGGATAGTCACAGAGTGTGTGCTTGTAATACATCCTGGTATCCTTAACGGGGTCTTCCTTACAGCCTCGTGAAGGATTACATTTTCACCTGGAATCTTTAACGAAGTCTCACAGCTTCGTGAAGGATTCCAGACAGGAGTGTGTGTGTGGCTCTGTGTGGTCCCTGGCGTGGATTAATTTCCCGTAAACCACCACAAAGGGTATTCTTGGTCGAGAGGTTGTGGTTGGTTCCCGCGAATACCAACACAACAATTTGGTCTGACGAGAGTTGCGACTGTTTTTTACGGCCAGTGGAGTTTTCCCCCCTTATAATTTAACCTAGAGGCCGTAGAGCTCTTGATAATTCTTACAACCTTTGGACTGTTAAATTCTGTGACTCTCCCAATCTATTAGCAAGTCGTCATGAGACAAAATAGCCATAATGAATTGCCAGAGTTACAGATCGTGGGCATATAGAAATTACGAGGGTAGGCTGTAAAACTAATGTACACATGCATGTAGACCACAAAGGAAATGACCTTCAGAAGCACTCCTGGTGGCAGGTGGACGTAACATTCACCCTCAACAAGCATGCGCAGGTTTAAGGTCGTTTCATTCATCCAGTGTATTTCGAGAAGCGGAAGTATGGAGACGTGTTCTAGTGCTATTTCAACGCGAGTTAAACAGTGTGCTGTTATCAAATTTTTAATTGCTGAAAAAGTTAATCCTACTGAGATTCATCGTCGCTTAAAAGCTGTTTAGATTGACGATGCTGTTGGTAGGTCTTCTGTAAATCGATGGGGAGTAAAACTTCGTGGTTGCGTGTCTGGAAAAGCAAATAATTGTTGACGAAGCACGCAGTGGACGTCCACTTTACTGCCACAAACGATAAGCATCGCAAACTCGTCAAAGATTTGATTCAAAATCACCGGTGAATCACTCAAAAGCGTATCGCAAACCATATTGGAATATCCAATGAGGAAGTTTGTCGTGTTAAAGGCAGCCTGGTGTCAATAATCTTGCAACATCTTACAACGCTCGTCCACACACCTCCCCGCGCAGCTGGAGAGGATCTGCGAAACCTGAAATTTGAACCGATTCCACATCCTCCTCCTTCCCCCGATCTTCACCTTGCGAATTTTATATTTTTCCTCAACTCAAGAGACACCTCAAGGGTAATCATCACACCTCGGTCGATGAGGTGAAGGCAGCTGTCAAATGCTGGATTCGAGAAAAGTCGGAAGAGTTTTTCAGTGACGGAATGAAAAAACTTGTTACTCGTTGGGAGAAATGTTAGCCTTAACGGCGGCGATGTTGAAAAATAAATCTATGATTTTGAAACTTAAGAATTGTACTTTGATGTACTTTTGCCCGATCTTGCTATTTGTTTCTGTTTGTGGCCTACAAGCATGTGCGCATTACTTTTCAGCCTACCCTCGTAGGTGCCCGCTTCGTGAGCCCTGGTCCATCACATGAAAATCCTAAATACATCAATTCTTGCGTACTATGAAAGCAAGTGCGGAAAAAATACCCTTAGGTAAGCGGTAACTTCTTCTTTTCCCAGACCCTCTTCACGTGGAATTCCTATTAGAGAACGGCCTGAAGCCGGAAAGCCTGTTGTTGATGGCTTTCAAAAAAGATGTCCTTCCGCCGTCATCTCCGGCCCGCGTCTTCGCCGCGAAGCTCTTGTCTAGATTCGTGAAAAAAGAGAGGGTGCGGGACTCGCTGGGCGTCGAGGGGATGGGGCACTGCCTGGTCTGCCTCGAGCGGAATGAATCCGATGTCCTGGATGAGTACGCGTCCCTCGTCCTCGGGGAGCTTACCACCGGCTTCTCGGTGTCCTACGCCGCAGCCCTTCTTCTCTCTCCCATTACGAGTCAGCGATTTCCGCTCAAGGTGATTTGAATTGGTATGGCGCTTTCTGTAGATTCGAGATTTCTAACCATAAGCAATATATTCTTCTCGATAAAACGAAAGGATATATTTTACTCACCTGAGAACATAAACATTAACGGAGTGAACATTTTCATCACATGTTTTATTCCTTGAAAATAATGAGGGGGACGAGAGAGTATTTTAGAATTAGCAAAATGATAAGTTCTCTTTTGAAAGATGATTATTTATCCCTTTTAAAGATAACACCCATGGAAAGGACAAGTTACACATCTCTATCTTACTGCCGAAGAATTTGATTTTGTTTGCCGCTTCAGTGTTACAAAACGTTTTTTTTTAATGTTTGTAACTTTGATAATGCATTTTTCGGCTACCAATAACATAACATTCAAGCAAGAATATGGTGCAGACTCTCTGACCTTCATTTTTTTCCCGGTGCTCCCGTAATCCAATTCACCCCTTGGCATACATGTATATGGACTGTCTATTGCCAATTTAATACAAATCTATTGATAACAGAAGAACAATAATCATCTATGCATTGAATGACAGTATTCATATAACCTACATTAGTGATGACTTGATACTGTGGTTTACGATTTTACATCGTTTGAAGATAATCGTGAGATATGCATTGTTCCGCAAATGAAATTATTATTCACAGCCTATGTTTCCATGTGCATTCACCACCCACAGGTGGAAGAAGTGGTGAAAATTGCGTATTTTGATATCACATATTTACTGCGGGAGTGAGTGGAGGGGGGTGGCTAAGGAATAGTGGGGCGGTGCTAGGGATGGCCAAATGAACGTTGTAGATAAGGGATGGAGGGGTGGAGGTATAAGGATTTTATAGGGAGGCTCACAAGGAAAACAGATGCCTAAAAGCGTTGGGGTCGGCGTTTCCTTCCATCTTCCGTCTCTGAGTGGAAGACTTGGCGTCATGGTGTTGGTTCGTCGTTGATGATGGCTTGAAGGGGACATAGGGGTGGAATTCCACTGTGAGGGGGTTAGGAGTAGAGATCTCCGGGTTCTTATTTGTGGAAAATTGCATACATTTATTTTGGCATTTGGTATTACAAGGTGCGTTCCAAAAGTAATGCAATCAAATTTTCCGCGCCGCTCCTATTGGTCGGAGTGGGATTGAACCACTTGAGGTAGGTGGGGGGGGGGGGACGCTAAGCATTGCCGCGGAACCAGTCTTAATGCTCTCCAAAGTTGTGAATGCGGCAGGACGTCAGTTATTGTAAACCTCTGTGCGCCGACCGTGTCACGAAAAAATGGAATTGACGATCGACTAACGTTACGCGATTACTAACTTTTGTGTTAAACTGACATAATCTGTTGAGGAGTCTAATAAATTGATTCGTGAAGCTTACGGGGTCTCTGCTCTGTCCTACTCACAATTTTTGAGCTGGTTAAAACCTTTAAAGGAGGGCCGGGAAGAGGTTCACGACGGACAACGCTCTGGGTGGCCATCAACCAGCAAAACCGTCAACAATGTGGTTCGTGTTCGACAATTGTTAGACTCTAACCGTCGATTGAGTATCAAGATGGATGCCAATGAATTGCACTTGTCGTCTATTGTTGTTATTCGCCCTGCTACTGAAGATTTAGCGATGAGGAAAGTGTGCGCCAAGCTCGTGCGCAAGGTGTTTGCCACAACGTGCTACGAGTCCGCGAGTTCCTGGCCAAACACCAGGTGCAAACGCTGCCCCATCCCCCGTATAGTCCTGATGTCACTCCAGTAGACTTCTTTTTGTTCCCTCGGTTAAAGGCAGCCCTGAAAGGAACCCGATTTTCGTCCATAGAAGACATCCAATCAGCCGTGACGAAGACCTTGCAAGAGGTGCCCGATGACGCCTTCCGGGGCCCGAACCGGTCATGGCAGAGTCGCTGGAAAAAATATGTAGAGGCCGAAGGATAGTACTCTGAAGATTTGTGTTTGTGCAAATCTGTTCAAGAAATTATCATTGTTTAAAATTGCAGAACTTTTGGAACGCGCCCTTTATTATCTTCGCTTGTTTAAAAATGAGATTTGGAGATGAAAATAATGTCACAAATTCTCGCACAAGAACCATGCTCTATTTTAACTCAGTGGACTTTCTTGCTGATCCTGTTTCAAGAAATTAAAACGGGTATTGGTGTTGTTGATTCATACAAGGCTCGCTTAGTTGTGATACTTGTATACCAGGCTGGCTTAGTTTTTTGTGGATACCCACAAGCTCGATGACGCTTTTGCAGATTAGGAGAGTTGTTATAATTAAAACAATGGATAGGTCTAGCGTGATTTCTTTCAAGTGCGAATTTTCTGGTCCAGGCTTATACACGTAGATGCTGCCAATTTGCCCATGCTAACTCAGGTACAATCGATGGTAAGAGTGTGCATACGTGGGACGGTTGCTCTCCCTGTACTGCATCGCCACAATTGACGTTATTAATGTGGATTTCGTTCAACCTTAGGTCCTGTGGGCTCGCATGTCGTCTTCGAAGGACCCAGACGTCGTGCACAATTGCCTCCGCAATATTTGGCAAATTCTTATTGCGGCAACGGCAGTGTCAGATAGCCGTCAGTACACAGACGTCATTGATGATAACACCTCTATGGCAGTCTTACCACCGCTTTTCAAAAGCAATTTCCCAGCTATTCAGGTGAGGAATATTCAAAGCTGGATAAATGTCTATTTAGAGCTTCGGCAGTAAACGGACTAAAATTTCCCTTCTATAGAAACAGTTCACCATGGAGTAGAAAATTTGGATTCAGATTTTCAGCCCTAGAGAGTTGAGCCATGCTTTGATTAAAATACTCTACTCTGTTATTTGTTTCTTTTGAAGATCTCCGATAAAATTAGACATGGTGCGGATCATGCTTGGTGTCAACATCGTTAGTATGATGAAGAAAGTGACGTCGGTTCGCTTATACCAGAGGCGCGAATTGCTCACATTACTATAATGTCGTAATTACGTTCTTGTCAAGGTGTAAGACCGCAATTTTGCTTGCTTTCCAAAGAATGAAACCATTGAACTACGAGGTGTGTTCAGAAATTTCTCGAACTTTTTATTACAAAAAAAACTTCACCAACATATTATTGGTCAGGGTCCCCTTGGAAGTATTCTCCTCCCAACATATACATTTATCCCAACGGTGTTTCCACTTAATAGTCTTGGAACGCTTTTCCGGAATGCTTATAAGCTCCTCCGTCGAATTTTTCTCTATATCTGGACTAGTAGCAAATCTTTTTCCCTTGAGCGGGATTTTCAGTTTGGGGAACAGGAGAATGTCACATGGGGCCAGGTCTGGGGAGTAGGGTTGGTGGGGAAGTAGAGCAATAATTTTTTTGGCTAAAAACTCACGGATTCTGAGAGACGAATGAGCCGGTACGTTGTCGTGGTGAAAAACCACTCGCCGCTCCTCCAAAGTTCGGGCCTTTATCACCTGATTCTCTATCTAAGGTGTTCCATAACCACCAGGTAATGCTCCATGTTGATTGTCTGGCCTGTGAGTAGTTATTCGTGATGCGCAACTGCCTTTCCATCGAAAGAAACGGTCAACATCACCTTGGCATTCGAGCGAACTTGTTGAGCTTCTTAGAGATGGGGGTATGTTTTTCCAATCCATTGTGAAGATTGCACTTTTGTTTCGATGTCATAGTCCTAAATCCATGATTCATCACCTGCTAGAATCCTGGACAAGAAGGTTTCATTCTCTTGAGCTCAATCAAATAGTCCTTGACAGACAGGAACTCGATCTTGTTTCTGGTCTGCTGTCATCAGGCGAGGCAAGACTTTGGCGGCGACTCATCCTTAATTTTTCAGTCAGAATTTCACAGCACAAACCAATCGAGATGTCACACTCTTCTGCAAGTTTCCTGACTTTCAAATGTCGATTTGCATGAACGAGATCGTTCACTTTTTCGATGTGGGGGTAATCGGTTTACGTTGATGGTCTTCCGGAACGATCGTCGTCTTCCACTTATTGCCTCCCCTTTTTGAACCACTAAACCACTCATAACACGCGATACGTTCCATAGCATCCTCACCATAAACCTTGGTAATCAACTCAAAAGTTTCCGTGAAGGAATTGCAGAGTTTCTCGCAGATTTTCACAGAATAACGCTGCTCCTTCAAACAGCTCATTTCCGCGGATCCGATTTTTTGCCACATGCCACTAATACCCTTTCTCGTAAACCTCCGAATTTTTCAGCAAAGTGGTTGAAGGTGGTGTTTGGGGAAGTTTTCGCGCATTCAGCGCCTCCAGGCGGAATTGAAAAATAACCAACTGGTGGTGCACTATAAAAACGTTCGGGGACCTTTTCAACAGACCTCTTATTGTATTGAAGTGTTAATATTAATACTTCATTAAGTATTCAACCCGAAGGTCGGTTGGGTAGGTGACGGTAGAGTTCGCCCAGTACTAAGCCCGAAGGTGTGTGAAATTCACACATCAGGGTAGGGGCGCCAGTTCCGAAAAAATCATATACCTTGGGTGGAGCTGCAGGTGCCCAGAGTGCGTTGACCGGGCATCGAACCCGGGACCCTCCGGTCAGTAGTCCAACACTCTACCTCCAAGACTACCGCGACCCACATATTGAATATATTATTATTTCTTTTTTTTACAAAGTATAGGGTTAATTTCAAGAAACTTGTAACAGTAACTTTAACGGAGTCACCCGCTATGTGTGCATTATGATGCAACAATTTCAGAGAGTAAAAATCATT
Source organism: Hetaerina titia (assembly GCA_037158775.1). Lineage (NCBI taxonomy): Eukaryota > Metazoa > Arthropoda > Insecta > Odonata > Calopterygidae > Hetaerina > Hetaerina titia. Next base: position 106,375,354 of record CM073770.1, read on the forward strand.
CGCCTTGACCGGGATTCGAATTGATTGGAGTTAAAGCCCCCAAAATTTCAGAGTGTAAGAGGACGTCTCGGTAGCTTAATTGGTTAAAGCACTCGGCCGGATATCGAGGGATCCGGGTTCGAATCCCGGTCAAGGCGAATGATTTTTACTCTCTGAAAATGTTGAAGTATAGGGTTGCTAACTAGCGCAAATCACAGCTGACGAAGAATGAATACATTCGAGTTTGGCTGCTTATGGAGTTAGTTCTAGCTGAACGTGAGAAAAACTACGCCACAACTCCATGCTTCAATCAAAGTCATACTTGAACGCTTGGAGGGAGAGTTCCTTGCCGTCCAGAGAGGAAGCGGAACCGTCTCATTCCAGAATATCACATAAAAACTAAGGAAAGTTTTTACGTGATATTTTGCCTTCCTCCTTTATTTTCCTTTTGTTTCTTTCTTTTGACTGAAGGGCTTAATTCATTAAAAATTTTGGTTTTGACAACGCCATCAGATTTTGAAAACGCCGTTAATGTTTTGTATTCTTCAAATTCCCTAGTGTTGGTATTGATTTTTTGTATTACCTGAGTGTGCTCATTATTCCCCCGAAGTAGGTCCCTGGTGTCTGGATTAAATTCTTCTTAAACCTATTCGGTCTCTTCCTAGTAAATACGTAAGTGGAAAGGGTAGTCCATAGCCGGTCCATGACGGAGGAAAAACTTCCCCGTAAACCACTTTGGGTTAACCAGTGTGAACATGTGTGTATTTGTAAGTTCCTGAACATGGTCACTATTAGGATAAATAGGATTAATTTCCTTATAAACCTATCCGGGAAATACCCCCTATATAAATGTGAACGTCTAATATTTTGAATGTATTTCTGATCACTGGCGAAGGATTAACCTTCTCCGTCAATCACCACAATAATCTCCCCTCCTCTTTCTTCCTTTGACAGTGTTGTCAAAAACCCTTTACGGCTTGAGGAAATATTATTTAATGTAATCAGTCGATAAAAGATATGAAAGTATGATATGATTTCTGTATGGAAAGGGGGAGAGAGGAGGGGAAAATACCAAAAAGCATCAATTGGACGGAGTACACCAATTGAAACTTACTCCATCATTGACAATGATGCACACCAATGTGAATCATGGGTCTCGGTTGCAGACCCTATCCCAGTATACTAACAACCCCCCGTATCCATCAAATGGCCTTCCATTTCCCCTACGTACGTACTGTATCCTATTTTGCAGATCCTCTCGTTGGCTGTGGCCTACGAGGCAGCTATCCGATCCTCTAGCGCCCACGCCTTTCTCTCTACCGCATTTCCTACACTTCTCCAGCTGCTGGAATCTCCGTCGGATCGTCTTCTCCACTGCACCATCCTGGCCTTGATTCGGAGGCTGGTACAACCTCCGGCAGATGAGTCACAGGAGAAAGCCGTGACGCGCAGTGACCCGGGTATAAGCTTTGTGACCATAGAGGGGCCGAAGCGCCTGTTCGAATTCTGCAAGCTTTACGAACTGGAGGTAAATTCGACGTCAGACGAATAAGATACGTTTTTCGTATTTTACGTCTACGTTCTTTGATTAATTGATAGAAAATTTTAAGGAGCATCAGATTTAAATCAAGGCTACTAGACTTTGACTGAAGTAATAAAATAATAAATTAATTTCCATTTCTGAGTCATTTGCATGCATTATTTTTTATTGCATTTTGGGATCGCAATACCTTTAGGTTGAAAGATACAAACACAAAGTAATTTCGATGTTTGGTAATGTCATAGTAACGTAATTTGTATCATTAATAAAAACTAATTATAATTTTAAATGTGCAAAAACAATATTTTTTATTATTTCCTTTTTAAATATATTTACAATATAATTGTAAAATGTAATAAAAATATAATTAATTAAGAAAATAATATTATTTTACCCATAGTTTTCTCAGTTTAATGATGTAATGCTGTGATTAAATTAAGTATTTCTCAAATTTTTTATATGTTAGGGTAAAAAATGTGTGTTTTTAGAGATTCACTTTCCTTATTTTGATAATACCTTCTAAAAAAGGAGTAGAACATGTGGTACATTACCTACTTCGGGGTTAAATCTAAAAAAATGATCTTACCAGAAGCGCGTATAAATTGGTTCTTCAAAAGATCTCCAGATTTTCGTAGCATTTGAATAATTTACTTGAATTATCTCTCCTCGGATTTACTCTATTCTCTCTAATTATAGTTCATTCACTAGCAGATATTACTGATCAAGGCCATTTTACTCTCTATTTCAGCATAATACAATAACTAGGATTTTATCTCAAACTTCCAGCTTCAAGTTTGGTTAAAAAATTAGCCATCGAATTGGATTTAAAAGGAATTATATTTGACAAAAAGGTTAATATATTTCAGAATGAAATTAATCAAAAAATCATGTTGCACGTGGTATTGAAATCGCTAGTTTTGGAAATGACAGCATAAATTCCTTTCTATTTGAGTTTCATCAGATAGCTAAAAGAGAATTTTAATGTTTAAGCATTTACAAATGGGATAGTTAGCCTGCAATTTACCATTAAACTCTTCTTAGCAACAATTCAACTGAATCACGGAGGCGTCTTATGGCATTTTACCGTCTCTTCTGTCATTAAATGATGTATGATTAATGTTGTTCGTTACAATATCTGTTGATAAGAAAAGATAAGAAAATTAAATAAAATTAAAAATACATGAAATGACTGCGTCTGTTTTTCAATAAATATATTATGCCTGCTTCGTAGATTTCGAAAAAGCGTTTGATAGAGTGAATTGGGAAAAATTGATGCGTGTATTGCAGAAAATAGGAATGGATTGGAGGGACAGGAGGCTGATCCGCAACCTGTACATGTCTCAGACTGCTCAGGTGCGAGTGGGGAACGGAGAGTCCGGATGGGCAGTGTTAGGAAGAGGTGTAAGGCAGGGTTGCCCATTGTCACCGGTACTGTTCAACATATATGTAGAGGAAATGATTAAAGAGGCAGGGGAAGAACTGGAGGTTGGAATGAAAGTCGGAGGGGAATTCGTAACATCGGTTAGGTTTGCTGATGACCAAGCATTAGTTGCTCAGTCAGCCAAGGGGTTGCAAGCATTGTTGAGTGAATTGGAGGTTCAGTGCGATAAATATGGGATGAGAATCAATATTAATAAAACAAAGGTTATGCGATTTTCCAGAAAGAAAAAGGCTAAGCTAAATATTAAAATAGGCGGGGAAAAAATAGAGCAGGTAGAACAGTTTACATATCTCGGAAGTGTTTTGGACCAATACGGTCAAAGTGGTAGGGACGTAAGGAGAAGAATTGCGCTAGGCAAGAAGGCTTTCTGAAGGAGGAGGGAGTTAATAATGGGGACGTTGAGTAGGGAGGTTAAGAAAAGACTCGTAAAAACTCTAATATGGAGCGTAGCTATGCACGGCGCGGAAACGTGGTCGCTGAAGCAGGAGGATAAACGTAGATTGGAGGCTTTTGAAATGTGGGTAGGGAGAAGAATGGAGAAGGTGAAATGGACCGAAAGGAAAACAAATGAGGAAGTACTGGAGATGGTGGGTGAGGAGAGGGGTTTGTTGAGAGAAATCCTATGGAGGCAGGAAAAATTGATGAAAGGCGCATTGAGCGGTAGCGGGATGTTGAAGAAGGCAATAGAGGGGAGAATGTGATGCAAACGAGGAAAGGGCAGGGACAGGATATGGATGTTGGACGGGATGAAGGGAGGAAAGAAGTACACAGAGATGAAGAGGGACCTGATAGAGTAGGTTGCTGGATTGGGTTTTGTTTGGAGTTACAAAATATTTATGTGATGGTTGTGTCCATTCGATAACCTACCTTAACCGGTAGAGTACCTAATAATATATATATATATATATATATATTATTATTAGGTAATCTACCGATTAAGGTAGGTTTTTGGATGGACACAACTATCAAATAAACATTTTTTAATTCCAAACAAAACCCAATCCAGCAACCTACTCTACATCAGGTCCCTCTTATTATTATTAGGTAATCTACCGGTTAAGGTAGGTATTTGGATGGACACAACTATCAAATAAATATTTTATAACTCCAAACAAAACCCAATCCAGCAACCTAAACTACATCAGGTCCCTCTGCATCTCTGTGTACTTCTTTCCTCCCTTCATCCCATCCAACATCCCAATCCTGTTCCTACCCTTTCCTCGCTTTCCCAACATTCTCCCCTCTGGTGTTCAACCATATAGATTGTTTAATAAAGAAAAATAAATAGTGTTTTGTGTGATGTGTGGTTTGTCTCGATTTAAAAGTTAATTGCCTCTATCTCTTTTAGATTTATCGTTACTTTTCTCTTTGGAACAGCCAGGCGATGTACACTTCTGGTCTGTGGCCGCAATTCTCGCCATGTACACTTCACCGACCGCTGCTGACATCCTCATCGACCAGCGGCAACACCACACAGAGATCCCCTCCCTCATTAACGATATGGACAGTAGCATCGCCGTGGCCGCCGCCCACGCACTTTTCTGCATCAGACATAGGGCGAACGCCATCAACGAAATCTTACGCCCCTCTACTCTCCATGATCTTGCGGCGTTGGCAGCACGCTGGCCTGGAGACGAAGCCATCCAACCGTCCCACCGGCAGACAATGGAGGGCTGCGCTGTGGCTGCGACTGTGCTAAGGAGCCTCGTCCGTGAAAATCTCCAAGCCCGCCGGGCTTTGCTCTTCGGACCTCAGGAGACTTCAACGAGCGCCCGGGATTCAAGGAGCAATTCTCTAGCGGCTGGTCGGACGGTGACGTCACCCAAAGTGTCCGACTCGATCGAAATTTTGAGGGACGTTCTTGAGAGAGTTGGAAAGGTATGTTCGAGTAGGTATCTTAAAATATCTCGAAAATTGTGAGGTTTAGCAAATGTTGGGTAAAAATGACTTTCAGGGGAGATTGATTGACATTTCAGAGTCGTTGAGGCGATCATATTGACGAAAATAACGAAGCAAAGAAGTACTGATTAATTGTCAGCATCAGTTTCTATGGGTTAGATGGATCTATATTTCGGAGGCCCAACTCCCTTGTATTTGAATTAGGCCATGACATAACCATTTGTGGCTGTCTTTTGTTGTGTCATCGCCTTAGCTGTGATTGCTCCTTCCTTCGGCTGATTAAATTGTCTCTCTCTGTTTCTTAAGTTTGAGTGGGATCGATATCGTGCCCCTAGATCACATAGTTAAGATTCAACGCTTGGAAAAGACGGCTCGCCGAGTGTAAGGCAGACACGGTTGCTCTGCTAGTACTTTGAAGCAGTTACATTGCAATTATATAGTCTAATTGAAAGTATAATAGAGAATTAGGGCTTGATTAGCCGCTCAATTGAAATAACCATGACTAACGTCTCCTATTTGTATCGATTCGTCTCCAATTAAACCTTCCTAACATGAAAACTAATGAAAAAGAGGCTTATCCTTTTTTATTTTAGTTTGAAAAAATATCAGAACATAAGCGAAATATGCCCGACAGGAAGTGCGCGTCTTTAACATTTCAATTGGGAAAATCTGATGGATTGCAACTGAGGTACGAGTATTCCTTTCGGGATTTAAATTGGCCGGGAGTGTCCTGTCAAATTGGTGTGCAAGGTTATTAGTGTAATTTTTGTTCCAAATATAATGAGTTACCTTGTCCTGTACGAACTGATGACCCTTCCTCCCTAAAGCTACCCGATGACTGCATAGTCTCCGTGTTATCAATTGTAACCGTGGTGGCATCCAGCGGTGAGCTGCGTCCCGCTGTCTCTAGCAACGAGGAATTAGTGGTCGCCGTCGCCAATTGCCTTGAAGCTCACCCTTTCGTGCCGCCGGATCAGCCGGTGGTCGAGCTCCTGGCTTCATGGCCAGCAACCTCAGAGACTCTGGAGAGAATGGTAGCGGCTAGGTTGACAAGGGAAAGGATGTGGCTGCCCAGAAACCCCGTTCCTGAGTTGGGTCACCCACTCCATTCGGTCAAGGAGGCCGCTTGCATGGCTCTCGGAGTGCTAATGCTGGACACTTCCGCGGCTGAGATATTCGTCGCTAATCACGGCCCTCACAAGATACGGCAAATCCTAAAGGTGATTAATATTTTATTTTTTCATTTTTCTATGCAATACTTATTTTTTTAGAAAAATCACTCACTCGCTGCAACTTAAACAGAAAGCATTATACATTTTGTTTGAGAAATGGTTTTAAATTGTAATATTCCTGGGTAAAATCCAGATGAAATGTCAGAACATGAAAAAAGGTTTATTATGTCTTCGGCGAAATGTTTTTCCGTGCAGTCTGAGAGAAATAAATGGAAGTATATACGAATGAATGAAGTACGGGGGTGGTCTGAAAAATCTCCGACTTAGAAAATTTCAGAAAAAATGTCTTGTATCTTTGTTAGGTCGGAAACGTTTCAGACCACCCTTGCACATATCCGAAATTGTACAGACGGATCAAGAAAAATCTTTTTTCGTTGATTTTAAAATGAAACTGATAATTGTAAAAATAGTCAGCAAATGTGCACATTCAAAGTGTCATCCTTTGTTTTTTGTTGACTAATGTTGGGTTTGACCTCAAAATTTGTTGTGTTATTATTCACGAAGATTTCAATGGAAAAATATCTGTGTTTTTGGCAAAAAGAAGCCTTGAATTTATTGGTATGAGCCAACTGATTGATGAGCCAACTGATGTTAGTATCCCCATATCTCGATATTTTTAGAAAGAAGAGAGAGGGTTTGGCAGTGATTCCCTCTTGGAAGCGACGCTGGCTCTCATCATTCAATGCCCTCCGATCGTCACTAATGCTCTCGTGGCCAATGGAACGCTGGCATGGTGAGTAGGCTATGTAGAATATTTGACTCGTAATTTTTATGGCCTCCAGATAATAGTTTCAACAAAACACATTGTTTGTTGGGATAATAATAAAAAATAACGTGGAAGTCCCACCACTCTTGAGCAGAGCAGGCTGTGCTAGAGAGTACCTATAGAGCTGTTAAGGCACGTCTTTACCTATACCGAGAAGAATATATTAAAAGCCTAGGTATAGACTCACAAGTTGGCATGATCCTCAAGGGCTAATTCTCAGTTAATCTAAGGCGTATTGGTTTGAACGGGTTGACTAATCATGACGTCTCGGCCGTTTCACCTACGTTCAATCGAATCCTCTCGTAAAGTTCGATTGTGACTATTATTAATCGATCTGTATGATATTGAGAAGGTTAACCGTGTTGATACGGTACTTTTAGGAGCAACATGGTGGGATTTCGTAATCTTTAAGCCAGGAAAGAAAAACAGTGGAATCGAACGAAACAATTTGGTATAGATTCTATCAACTTTTTTCTTTCCCTGTGTAAACATGTTAATACTTATTTGTAACACATTCACATTGAAAAAAAATAATGGTAATCCTGTGCCTGCTTGTGGTTTTAATGATTTTTCATGAGCATAAACTCGCATAAAAATGACGTTACGTCATTGTGGTAACAGTCGCTCTAAAGAATATGTACTTATTTTTAATTATGTTGATGGTGGAGGTCCATTACATTGATGCAGTTTTTTAGGACAAACTTGATTTTGTGTTGTGAATTCATGATCTTCTAAATCGTATTTGCCGATATTAAAGCACGGATTGGCTATTTTTTTTGTCGAATATGTTGTATCATCGCAAACGAAAAAATTCCTTTTTCGAGTACATTTACAGGATATATGGAATGTATGATATTAGGAAACCAGGTTGCTATAAAATAATATATGAAATTGACTGAAAGGGGACAATCAGGAAAAACGGAAATGTTCCCAAGTCAACATCATTGACAATGTTAATAGCTTGATATCGTCTCTTGTTCTCGCGGTCTGACCCAGAGCAAACTGATGCGGATCCCGTCTAGTAAATGAATGACGTAGTTATTCGATGACACGTAGCTTATAATTTGATTGTCGGAGCTTTAAATCGGGAGCCCTTCAAGTAATCGATGTCCTAGTCCGGATTAGAGCCGCGACCTTCGGATCTTCCGGTTTTCATCGTGGCGATGGGCTTTCATCTTGATTTGCCCTGGACGGAAATCACAAACTTGGATTTGTTCGACGTTCTGTTTCCACTCAGTTGAGCAGGCCCGCAATCAAGTAGTCGCACCTCTCACTTTAACCTCAACTCGTTCCCTTTCGCTCGAGGATGCTGAGTGAAGCCGCCGCTTCGCGCCACATCCCGCTCGCAACTCAGTGGCACGCCTGCATCGCTTCCCTGCTGCGCTCCAGTCCCTCGGCCAAATTCCAGGCGACGGGCCGCCTTAATCCGGAGGACTCCTCCGGGGACCTCTTCTACGTGGTGTGCCCGGCGCCGGGGAGGTACGACGCCCTGCCGTCACTCGTTGAATTCATGGAGGCGGCCCCGACGCCCCACACGCACGTCTTCGCGGCGTCTTTCGCGTCGCCAACGCCTCACGGCCCCTCAACCTCGGTGACCTCTTGGGGGAGCAAGCCGAGGAAGAGCAGGGCGAGCCGTGATAAGCTTTCGCAGTTGCTCACGAAGACATATGTCATGGGGCCCGATGGAGATTTGAGGGAGTATGAGAGGACGCTCAGGGAGGATTTACAGCAACCTGGTATGACCATGCAATCTATGATCGAGATAATCGCGAAATTCGTGTGGGAGGCAATGGCTGGGCCGTTTAAAGATGGAGGATTTGACAAGGAGCGGCATCTGGAAGAACTGAAGGTAAGAAATTATCGTTTCTATCAATGCAAGGCAATGGGCCCTGATTTTGGCATTTGAATAAAAGAAACATTAGTAGCTAATACATTTAAAATATTCAGGCGAAATGTAGTGGAAGTTCGCTATTTTGAGAAGAAACAGGATACCAGCTACCTGCCACCGTCCTCTTAATAATAACCACAAGTGCTTATCTACCTCATCCTCTTTTTACCCCTCCATTTCTTTAGTTTCTCTTATTCTTCAGGTTTTCCATATTTCCCCTCTTTGACCTTACTCCTCACTCTTTTCTGCCCCCCTTCCTCAAACAGGTATAAATATGATGTATCACAATTTGAATCTTGTCTTGTACCTGAAGATAGTTCGATTATATCAGTTTGAAGAAGAACTGAAACGATGGTGCGTTACAAAGAAATCTGTGGAAAAGTGCAAATTTGTTTTTTCTCAAAATTAGTAGTTAGGTGAAAATGTTAGGGGCTTAATTTACAACTTTCCAATGCGCTCACTCAGCTGCGGTAAACATACCGCAGCTGAGGTAAAGGATTAGTAGTAAAAGCTGACAACCAACTTGGTGATTATTCAGATCTACATGTAAGCAGGTAAGCATTGGGAAGAATAACAGAAAGTTTACGATCAATTAGAGAAAATAATACGCGTGTACCTGGGAGGAAATATTTGATTGTGACGGCGGATTGGAACGTGAAGGCGGACTTATAGTCGATTGATCATCGATCAATCGACTATAAATTGAAAATTGCAGATCATTGAAAATCAAAGATTGCCCAATTGATTAGTCGAAATGGAGAAATGTTCCTATTACTTGAGATGTAAAATTTATGTTAAGCTTTGAAAAATAATCAAGCACAATTATGCGTTATGTGAGAATGACAGTCTTAAGAAAAAATCAAGGCAAAACAATTGTCACTGATGGAAAAGAAAATGCTTCTTCCACATACTTTTTTATTTAGCACGACCTAGGTTTCGACATTCAAAGTCATCATCAGGTGAAGTACAGAAGACGCATTCTTTATATACTAGACAGTGGAGGAGGAGATGGGAAACTGGTGTGTGTGTGAAAGGGGGAAGAAGACTGTTGGACATGGGGTCAGCGGGGGTAGGGGGATTGTGGAACAGAGGGAGGTCCAGGAGGAGGGAGCGGGAGCAATACATCAAGTCGTTAACAAATAAACCCTTACAATGAGTGTACTTGGAAATTTCAAAATGTTCCAAGGCATCTAATCCTAAGTCCTTCTCCAAATGTACACTCTCAGGAACAAAGTCACTTGTGTGGTTTTTGTTCGGTAGGTCTGTGGCGAAATGGAAAGGAGGATTTCTGTTTTTCAAACAGGCGTAATTTTCTTTCATACCTTCACCGAATTTCCTCCCTGTTTGTCCAATGTAAATGGCAGAGCACTAACTGCACAATTTATACTAGTTGTGGCTTTTTTAGGGGAGGCGACCGACAGCTAAGGTCATTTGCGCCATTAGGGATGGATGGGAAAGGATGGAGAGAAACCCGGCGTTGGCATTAGCCTGCTCTTAACGAAAGACGCCAAGGGGTCCGCAGTTTAACGTCCCATCCGACGGACGGCGTACTAACTTAAAGTGCCCTCCGCAAAGCACCTCAAGTAGGGATCGGGAGGCCACTGAAAAATGTACGTCGCCGCCGGGATTCAAATCCGGACCCTCTGGGTGGGAAGCCAGTACGTTATCCACCGCACCAATTCGATCCCCTTTAGGAAGTTATACACTCCATACTTTACCATGGCCATTTTGTCCTTGCTGTTGGATAAAAGATTCCATAAGTTGCCTTTAAGAAGGCTGATTTTATGCTGTTCTTTGGAAAGGTTCTGGTCACTTGACTAGATATACTCGTATTCCCCAGAAATAAACTTCTTTTCCATTTCGCTGTGTTTTTCTTGGGGATGGATTTGAATACTTATGCGACTGCTATTTTTTCTAATTTATTTTTATTACAGATTACCAGTAATGGATCAAACGCTATCATCATTGCTTTCTAGCATTTTATATGCTTATGAGGTTCCATGGTTGATTCCAAATATTATCTGGTTGATCTAAGCATTTGAAAATAACTTCATTGGAATAATCGTATACATATTTTGAGACATTCTTGAATCAACCATTGCAAATTGGCATTTCCAAAATTAAATTAAAATCCTGCATTGCAATTCTATTATCTCTATGAGGGTACGAGGTCTGTCCAATAAACACGCGAACTGAGGCCATAAAAACTTTATTTTGCAAAATTTGGTCCACATCGATTTAATTCCTTTCAAAGTACTCTCTATTCGTTGCTATGCACTTATTTTATTTTCTTTTCCACTGATTAAAGCACCCTTGGAAGTCCTCGGCAGTTAGACTTTTTAGTTTTCTCGTCGTTTCTTGCTTTATTATTATGTCCACTTCTTCCCAGTGATGTCTCCTCATCACATTTTTGCATTTTAGAAATAGGAAAAAGTCGCAGGGGGAATCTGGCGAATTAGAAGGATGATCGAGGATGGTGCTTGAATATTTTGCCAGAAACTGGCGAACAATCAATACTGAATGTGCAGGTGTATTGTTATGGTGAAGGATCCATCCATCATGTTCGGTAAAATGGTGTGCACTGTTGATTTTCCTAAATTTAGTTCATCAGCTTTCATTCAGGCAGTTTTTCGTCGATCGGTAAGAACAAGGGACCGCACAAGATCAATGTTGTCGTCAACACAGGTGGATGAATTTAAAACGCTTAATCAACTTGAAAACGGATGCTTTCTTCCGAGCACTATCACCGTGCATAAGTGTCAACATTTCAGTAATTTCTTGATAACTTTCACCGCATTTCACCAAAAAACTTGATGTTGATTCGATATTCCGTGATTTAGTAAATTTCCATTTTCCACAACAGTAAAAACAAGACAAGCAACAGAAACTGACATAACTGGCGCCGTACGCACAGCTCGACGACCCGCCAAGCACAGACGGCTCATTGCGTCTCAGGAAACTAGCGCCGGTAGTGGGCGGAGCCTTAGTCCGCGTCATGGCCGCCAGATTGTAACAGTTCGCGTATTTATTGGCCACACTTCGTATTCTAGCATATCCGAGGGGGTAGTTTCGTCCAATTTGCTGCCTCTGTCTTGGATTCCGCTCCTCACTTTTCAATTCTCAGGCCGAATTCGGACGCGGCGATGTTATACCACTGGGCATGGTCCGCATGGGTGGGCACACGGAGCGTGCCATCCTCTTCAAGGTCCTTGCCGATCGACTGGGTGTACCCGTGGGCCTCGTGCGTGGGGGCCCTTACGGCCGATGCTGGGTCGAGGTGGCCCTGGTGGAGTTGGCCGGGAAGGAGGAGGACGTGGAAGTGGGGAGTGGCCCGGAGGATGATTCCGCGGGTGGTGCCGAGAAGCGGGTCCGGTCGCCCTCGGGAGACGAGGCGGAAGAGCGGCCGGCGCGCGGGAGGAGGATCAAGGATTCGACGAGGGCGTCGACTGACGGTGGGTCCACCGAGACGGAGTGGGGGAGGAGGAAGAGGAGCTCGTTCAAGACAAGGGAGAGCAGTTCCAAGTCGGCTGAGAGGCCGAAGGGGCGGAGTACGATTCGTCAGGTGAGTGCACTCGATCCCTCGTTCGAGACAACAATCGATACGTACGTATGTATCTGTTCGGAAGTACGAGTCAGAGGTACAAACGTCATGTTCGAAAAACAACTAAGCGTCGGATTTGTGGCTCAATTGCCTTTTTTTAAATCTCTATCTCTGTTAGAGTAAGGATGCCTTTTTGTTGTCCACAAGGAATCGATTGTCGGCCAGCGCGGTTGTAATCTCAACACAAAAAACAACCCTATTGACTTAAAGGAGACGAATAAAATTATCAGTTTCTAGGATTATGCCATCTATGGAGCCTATTGTTTGATAGATTGCTCCAGAAAGTGTGGTTGAACATTTTCTGAAGCTTTTAGCAAAGATGTGTGAAGACTACTTGAGGAATGTTCTGTGTTAGTAGTCGGAGAGAAAGAGAGGACGAGGAATGAATGGGTTGGGAAAATAAATGGACTGAGTGCACCGGTAGTAGGCGAGTATGGAAGAAATTTTCTGCGCTTGTTTGGTCAGGCTGATAGAAAGCGTGAGAATCGAGTCACCATAGTATGAGAGAAGAGTGAATGTTTGAGAGGATGGGGCAGAACAGGAAGTCAGAATTGAGCCTCGTCGAATAAATTCTCAAGGCAAGGAGCATGAGAAGTATCGGAAACAGAAGATCATGGATGAATACAGGGTGTGTTCATAAACTAATGGAGTTGAATTTCCCGCGCCGCTCCTATTGGTCTGAGTAGGATCGAGCCACTTGGAGTAGGTGGAGGGGGCTAAGCTTCGCCGCATAACCGATCTCAGTGCTCTTCAAGCTGTGGAAGCGCCCGTTATTGTAAACCTCAGCGCGCCGACCGTATCATGAAAGAAATGGCATCGACGATCGAGTAACGTTACGCGATTACTTAGTTTTGTGTTAAACTGAAAAAATCTCTTGAGGAAACTAACAAAATTATTCGTGAGGCTTACGGGAACTCTGCTTGGTCCTACTCACAGGTTTCCAAGGCCGGAAAGAGGTTCACGACGAACAACGCTCTGGGCGGCCGTCAATCAGATAATCCGACAATATTGTGGCTCATGTACGACAATTGTTGGACTCTAACCGTCGATTGAGTATCAAGATGGATGCCAATGAACTGCACTTGTCGTCTACTGTTGTGTTTCGCACTGCTACTGAAGATTTAGCGATGAGGAAAATGTGCGCCAAGCTCGTGCGCAAGGTGTTTGCCACAACGTGCTACGAGTCCGCAAATTCCTGGCCAAACACCAGGAGCCAACGCTGCTCCAGCCCCCGTATAGTCCTGATGTCACTCCAGTAGACTTCTTTTTGTTCCCTCGGTTAAAGGCAGCCCTGAAAGGAACCCGATTTTCGTCCATAGAAGACAACCAATCAGCCGTGACGAAGACCTTGCGAGAGGTTCCGGAAGACACATTCCAGGGCGCGTGCCGCTCATGGCAGAGTCGCTGGAAAAATGTGTAGAAGCCCAAGGACATTAATTTGAAGAATTATAAGTGTTTGTGCAAATCTGTTCAATAAATGACTTTTTAAAAATTGCAATACTTTCGGAACACACCATGGAAATGTACGGATGTGACAGAGGCGAGGACAAGGAGATGTAACCTTAAACTGGAATTTTTGGCCATTCCTACCCCGAAGAGAAACGGCGTGAATGGTATAAACGAATTCTCGAATGGCATGCTGAATTGGATTCCTATAGCGTTATTGTCTTCTTGCATATCCAAATGAATTCAAAAGGATAATTAAGACTCATATGAAGACAAAAATTTAAATAGTAAAGCGATAGACGTGTACTGTACTTCCATTGTAGAAGATATATGACATGATGAAAAATCTTGTAAGCCATGAAAATATGCTACCCGATATCTTCCTGTTTTGTAAATAATGAAGTGTATGACGAATTATGTGAAATTATAGCCAACACGCCAAGAAAAATATGAGTTACTCTCTGGTAATCAGATTTATCTTCTGTCGGAACATGTCTAGTGTATTTTAAAAGAATAAGAAATAATGTTTTACTATTCCAAAGAACACTTAAAACTTAAAACGTACAGAAATGTTGCGTCATTAAGTGCTGTGAACGTGAAATTATCATTGTTCAAATTGTAACGCGGATAATATTTAGCTTCTGCTGATTTAAAACTAATAATTTCTTGGGTGAATGTGCAGATGTATTAAAATACTGCTTTCATGCAGGTATGAGGAAAGTATTTAACTTTTCATACCAATTTGAAAATGATTCGTGACTTAATTTTACCAAATATACTGTCACCAGCAAATATCATTGCGATGGCGTTTCTCCAGCCACTAAGATATTGCTCAATTGACAGGGGCATACGATTTATGTTACGGGTGTGTTAAATACTGTATCAAAAGCGTAGTTTATCAAAATCCCAATTCACAGACGCGTGCTCCTGTTGGCATTAATGCGTGAAATGCAAACACTAAATTCTCTTTTTATTTATTTCATTTTTACTGTTTACTCGCGTATTCCTTGCTATTTTAATTCATTGATTTTTTGCTGCTGTGAAAATATTATTTTTACCGTATCAGTTATTCCTTATCTCCACATGATTTACTCCCACTAATTTGTCCTTCACAATTCCATACGTTCAGCAAAGCCTCAAATAATATTTCCCAATTCCTGATTTTCCCCCACTTCTCATTATCTCGCGAAAACCTTTTAGCAAAAGTTTGCAGGATTCAGAAGACGTTTAAGGTTCGCACGTTTTTGCGTTAGTTATTTTAACCAGTTATTTTCTCGCTCTATATGTTTTTTTCTTGCCTTTAAAATGTCAGTTGTGATTTATTAGTTTTTTGTTGTTGGTTTAGATTATTGAATACGATGCCGTTTTTGCAGGTTGAAAGTGTTTTCACGGATATAATGTTTTGAACTACGTTCAATTACAAAAGTGTGACCTTTTTTTCTCGGTTGATTGCTACATGGCAAACGCCATTTGCTTTTGGGGGAATGACAACTAATGCGTCGATTTTTAGAAGAAAGAAATATTTGGTCAAATTTAATTCCTTTTTTTACAGACGTTTTAATCAAAAATAGTTAGAAAAATCTCTCCAAAAGACCTCTAATGCTACATCTATTCATTTATTCTTTCCGAATCAAATTTTTATAGTTGTGTTTGAACTCTTTAAAAAAATCGCTTATCGCTTCTCTTTGTCAGGCACCCGCAACTTTGTTACCATCAAATGTGCCGCAGGCAAGACTGAATATTCCGGGCTGGATAATCAAACCTAATCACGTAATCGATCTTTTGGCTTGCGAATGCCGTATGTACCCCATCGGATCTTACGAGGCTAACGTATACTGCGGATTTGCCGCATGCGAATTTGATGTTGGGATTATACCTCCTTGGTATCCATCCTGCGAATTGCCCGAGCAAAGAGACACGAAGAATAACATTGAAGAGGAGTTGTACTTGGCGATCAGATGACTAACGATCCGTTGGCAAATGAGGGGGCGATGACGGCATCGCTGGAAACCGAGATCGCAGCGACATATAAACGCGAATACGGAATGCACAACGTGCAGTGGAGACCGGAATAGGTATCACGAAAAAATTAATTTTGTAATTTGCCGACATTTATTGGCTAGCAAATCAAGTGAGAAGGATGCACTGTCGTGACATTTACATTGGATTGCTTCACACTTTTTGAAATCTTTACTCTTATGAAAGTACGTATCAGCAGAAACAAATGGCTCTGTTTTCTCTAAAAGTCTAAAAAATCTCAACGGTTGCTAATAAAAGAATTTCAATGCAAATCTGTGATCTTCATTATAATTTTAGACATTGCAGAAAGTACACTGCTTGTAAACAAATTAAAAGTGACCAGCGCTAATGTATTTGTACCATAAAATTTCATCTATAAACTACGCTTCATTTCACACAATCATTCTTCGAAAAAATCTTTGAAGCATCCATGTTACATATGCCGTATAGGTTTGTATATATTGATGGATGTGTGTGCTTTAGCATCAGTACTAATGAAGATGATAGCGTATCAACTTTCTCTAAAAAATATGCAAATTCCCTTCAACATGTGTACTTTTGCGCAGTGCTTGCTTCATAATCGTCTAGAAAAGATAAAATGTAAACTTGAAACTTACGGTCGACACCGTTCAGCTTTTTATCTTCACTTTTTTCCACGCCGTCCATCGCTAAATATGCAAACATTTGTATGCGTGTACGTATAAAGGAAGGATGGGGTATTGGATGTATTCAGCATGGTATATTTTTAAATAAACAACTTACTATTAATTATCATGCAAATTGGGCAACACCAGCAACAAATCCTCAGTGAAGTTATCCGTTATGTGAAAGATGTTACCACCAAAAGAAGAAAAAGGCAAAAACTCGATTTACTTGAGAGGGCCAGCAGAGAACCGTGAAAGCAAGAGACAGAACTAAAGGCCAAAAATTAGTTTTCCATTGTCTTTCGAATGTATCTTCCTTACCTCAAATATAGAATAATATCTAAAAGCAGGAATAAGCGAGTCCTCGGAGTTTCAATTTCGTAATGAAGCATAATAGCATTGATTTTTTTAGATCGGAAACGAAGAGGAGGGATGATGCGGGTGAATAGCTAATCCAATAATCTACTTACTCAAGCGTTCACATGATTATGCCGAAGGATAATTTACACCATCAACTATCAATGAAGAATGCGGGAAGAAACAATCCTTCCCAAGAAGAGATACACGTAGACGTTGGAACGTAAAATATTTAGCGGAAATTTTCTTAATTTTGCGAGCGTGAATGCACCATGTATTGTTGCTCGCCTCCAAATCTCATCTCTTTCATTCTTGCCAATCATTTTCCCCGCACCATCACGCCAAGCAAGTTTTGGTCTTCGCATGAGATTCCTGTTCTTGATGAGCATCGCTCCTCCTTCATCCGTATCTGCCGTTCAAGTTCAATCTTTAGCCCTCAGCAGCGTGCTGGGCACTCACTTATGCTTTCCCCCATCCGCTCTTTCATTTCTTCCGAGGTATTCTGTTCTTTCTTCACAGTCCACACCCACGCCTCCAAAATTTCCACTTCCATCATGCTCAATTTTCCTTCCACATCTCCAACCATATCGACTTGATAATCTTTCTGTTCAGCAATAAAGTGTAACAATGTGGACTAAAATTATTGCATTTCCGAAATTAATGTTAAATTTCACCATCACCATCTCTATTTGATATCGTAGTTCTCATAAAATAGTGACTTTGGCAACGATTTCCTGTGGCCTCCATCTTCTAAAATTACTAGATCTCTTTCTACTCCTGCCAACGCGTACTTAATTTTTATGTGAGCACATTGATATTACAATAACACATATATATTATATATATACATACATAAAAACACAGTAATCGAAGGTCGGTTTAGTAGGTGATGGTAGAGCTCACCCGTGTACCAAGCCCGACGGCGTGTGAATAATCACACATCAGGGTAGGGGGGCCAGTTCCTTTCCCTGTGCCGGTTATGGTTTCCCAGGAAGACCTGGTACCCGAAAAATCGACTAGCTTGGGTGGAGCTGCAGGTGCCCAGAGTGCCTTGCCCGGGAATCGAACTCGGGACCCTCCGGTCAGTAGTCCAACGCTCTACCCACTAGACACTGCGACCCGCTATATACATACATACATTAATATGAATATATAATTTTCAACCACAATTCCCATACTGGCTGATATATGAATCTGAATTAATTTTACTTTTGTAGGAAAACATTTCGTCATTTTCTCTTTGATCTTCCTCGTTAGAGCCAACGTCGATCTTCATAGAAACGAGTATTCAAGATGCAGCGCTAAAGCTAAACAAACTCTGTTGTGCTAAAAATTTTGCTTAGTGATCAAGAGTTGGAGGAAAATGTGACATATCATTTCAGCATAGTAATTGATGTTGTAGTAAGACCATGCCAAAGGAAAACAGAAAATGACCGTGAAAAATTGAAAATTCCATCAGTTTCATAGTTTTCGTCGAGAACTTCTCAAAGGGGAGAATATGCACGCGGCTCTTTGGTATTTTTCGTATATTCCCTTTCCATCCCTATATATACACCTTCCATCCCCGACTTCTTTCCTCTGGTCTTCTGGTCATTCATTTCTTCCCCTCCTCCTCCAGATAAGCATCTTTTCCCTTCCCCCTTTCCGCCTGGTAAATCTCGTTTTAAGCCCTCCTGCCATCAGACGGAGGAGATCAAATGAATGGGAGCTCTTCTTCATATGGGCTTGGTTCCTCTCGAAATGAATGTTACGCTCGTTTGATATCATACTGAAAGGCAGCGGGAGGGGAAGTTCAAAAGGGTTCCACACAACCAATGTGAGAGACACATCTACTTACCATATTACGAATGAAGGGGGAAGGGAGATTTGCAAAGCGCAGGGTAACAGCGAACGTTTGACGTACGTAGGTAGGTGAGGACGGTTGCCAAATACGGAGGTCTTTCCTTAAGGACATTTCAATTCCTAGTTTCTGATAGTTTCCTTTGTTTGTAGCTGCCTGTTTCCTTTTTCCAAGTTTATGGCCGAAATTTTTTTCGCTTCAGCTGAGTTCTTTGCTGGCGCGTGGGGAAGGCCAGGAGGGTGGATTCTGGTTTTTGAGTCATTATTCTGGCTTCTAGGAAGGCTAAAAATAGAAATACCCTCGTGTAATTTTTCAAAGTATCTACCATTTTCCTCGACAATTGTTAGTGGTATTATTTTTTGTTAAGTTTTGAATTTTCTTGAGATTAAAAATCTAGCTTTTTACAGCGTGAGAGGTTTTTTTTAACCTAATCTGCGGATGACACACTGGTTGGATAAATCCGAAGTATTCCGTGGCCATTTTAGGAAGAATTCTAGATAAGGGCTGGCCCGATGCCAGATAGTGACCGCCTTCCATTGGCAGTGCAAATGTGCGGTTTCTAGGCAGCATTGAAGGTGAATACTATGGGAGTACCGCCTTCTTCGAGGGAACTTGAAATTCCTTAAGAAAAGGGGCCCATTACCCAATGTGAATTGATGTATTGAGAAAAATTTTGGGATACTGACTTCGAGAAATCTGTTTCCAGGCTAATCCAGGCATGCAAATTTGAACAAGTATTTTTAGAAATTCAAAATTTCAGAAAATGGTGAAAAATCCTTAGTTATTGTCACATCCATCCATCAAAGTGCTTACCACGTTTTGATTTCGAAGATACAACACAAAAATATTTTCAATCTAGTAGGACTATAATTTTCGAAAAGACTACGGAATTAGGACGAAGGAAACTAAACTATTCTGCTTTGCGCATATAAAAAACCCACAGTTATCAAACCTGGGGTTGATTTGATAGGTGAGGATAGAGCTCGTAGTACTAAGGCCAATGGCGTGTGAGAGCCATACACACATTTGCCAGGGTATAAATGGGGGGGCAGTTCCTTGTTCCCTGTGCCGCCTACGGTTTCCCTGGGAGATCTGGTACCTAAAAAATCACACAGCTCGGAAGAAGCTGAAGGTTCCCAGAAAAGGCGTGCCCGGGAATCGAACCCTCGGTCAGAAACCCAACGGTCTCCACTGGACCTTTTCTTTCCAGTATACTATATGAGGCATAAAAAGCATCTGCTTTCAAACGGAAACTGGATCTCAGAAGTGTTAGTTCACAAATTTTTATATTTAAAAAATGTATACTGCGACAAACGCTATTACTTGGAACAATAATCAATTATATGTGTACGTATAAATTTACTATATGTCCCATTCGTAAGTTAAGAGCTCGTAAGCTGTCTTGGAAAAGAAAAATCCCTTTATGCTGTTGTGTATGCATGAGTATACGGACGAAGGCTCGATAGCAAAAGAAATCATGTTCCTACAACGCTACCGATTTTGAAATTTGTTCTAACCCCCAAAATATTGTTAAATCAGGTGTTTGTGCAATATATTTCCAAATGCACATTAAAGGAAATATGCTCTCATTTCCATCATGATCGCCGTTAACGTTATAATTTAAAAGTTACTATGGACTCCCATGCCCCTGATTTGGAATCATTGGCAAATGCTTACTGTTAAGTGTTACTTCGAGTATTAATAAATTCACGAAGGTTACTTATAGTACCTTGGAAAAGGCCGAGGAGACAGGCATTTTATACTATGGAGGTTAACGGTCGTGGGACATTGGAGGTTCATATAAGGGTCAAGTCCTCGGGTGGCTAACGAATCATTTAATAACAGTTTTTACTGGCGATATTCATGATTTATCACGAATAGATGGTTCCCGTGTCAAGGTTTCTAGCTCCAATCCTCCATTAGTCACTAATTAATGTACATACATATATATATTTATATATATACATTTTTATATTTATATATACATATATATTTATATTTACATATACATATATATATATATTTATATATACATATATATATATATATATATATATATATATATATAGCGGCACAATAGAACACAAAATAAAACAGACAACACGTAAAAGGACACTCACCTTGCAGATTGTTTAAGCTTTCGGCCTACCCCGAGGCCTTCTTCAATGTCAGACCTCCAGGAACCCGGGCCCTCTCGGTGGGAAGCCTGTAGCCACCGCACCATTCCTATCCCTTATAGCTTCATCTTTAGAATTCGAGTGATATTCCAAAGTCTTACTTTCGAAATGACCACAATTTATATTTATGCATTGCCGCACCCAGAACGCATAACTCTTCCATATTTTTCATTGGGAGTCTTTGAACGCAGAAGTTTGTCTCTTCAAGACGGAAGCCTTCTACATTTGTGCTCTTCTTCAAAGAATACTTAGTGATATTCTTTCACACAACCTCATCTCACTTGCGGCGAATTCATGGCTGTAATTTACGAGATGCATATAAAATCAATCATCGCCCGGCTAAATGTGGCAGACTGGAACAAAATAAGGGCTTACAGGCTTACAGCTGTATTTTATTCATGAGGAACGCTTAATTAAGAATTGAATTTTCCAGCGAAGTCTGATAGCTTTAATTTTTTTCCGAATTACTTTTATTTGTCATAATATTCTTCCGTTAAATATGCAAAACAGCATGGAGATCAACGTCCTCGCGGGCGAACTCTTGTAAAACTACTTTAAATTTGCATATTACAATTTTTTTAGTCGGAATTTGCTGGTTATTATTTCCAATTGCAAATCGCCAGAGGTGGCTGTTAAGGGCTGTTGATGGTTGGCCTAGGAAGTGCACGGTAAACTGTGGTCATTAATATTCCCGCAAGAGTGGTAAAAGAAATCGCGATAGCCGATGGCGCCCGGGGCTGGATGGGAAACACCGACCTGACTGCTCTCGATACGCTTCGCGTGCGAGCAGCAGTGGAGGGACGCGAACTTCGGAAGAGCACCGCCAAGAGAACTATCATGCCCATGTTCCCGCGTGGCGGGGCCAAAATTAACTGCCGGGCGAAAACAACTCGGCTCGGAGAGCTTGTCTAATGGTCGTGGAGGGATCGCGCATCCGTGACTCGGAGCGTGACCAATTAAAAAGAAAAATAGCATCTCTTGCCTCTGATGCTAATGAAGTGCGGTTGGGCTCGCCCATTAAAGCTGAATAAACTTCACGCCTTTTGAAAATGAAGATTGGTTTTGGTGCTAGAAATTCATCAATTGGATCTTGAAGTTCGACTCTTTTAAGTCTAAGTTTTCTCTTTGCGCTTGCGCTAATGCGTTCGAGATAAGGTCGCTATACAATTTTACTGCACAGTGTACCACCCTCAGTTTTACGTTAAGATCATATTTACTATTCCATTTGCAAAACGTGAGGGAGAAGCGGCACCATGGGATGATTGTCGTATGAGAGAGGTCGTTAAAGTCACCATCAATCAGCAGTCTTCCCTCGAGCTCCTTGATAAATTCGCGGCACCTCGAAGGGCTGCAAGATTTGTTCTCATAAAGTGTTCGGTCAAGAGCTGAACACAAATCCCATGCCTGAGGATGGCGAGATATCTGGCGAAGAATAAAAAAAAATATTGGGCGCTTTTAATATTCTTGCGTAAATGGAATATTGTTAGAACATTTGATTGTATTGGACATGCCGTGCATGTAAGCGAAACCTTTTATATATTTTGTAGATAAAAGGTGTGAGAGGGGTGCAAATGCCGCCCAAGTAGTCACTATGAATTCGGTAAACGTTTCACATACCAAGCTTATGACACTTTAATGGCAATAGACCAAATTGCAGTCACACAACATCCATTTGCTTACTGGGAGCTGTTTTTATTCGAAATTTCAATTTCATGTAAAATTCATTAATTTCAAATGTTGAAGTGTTACCACGCGACCATGGGGTCGAATTTCAACTGTTTCTGCAAATGGTAGCACATAATGATAAATCACGCTATTTAACCTTACTGTTCATGCCGAGAGGATATCAAGTAAGTGGCACCATAGAGTGACGAAATCAAAGCATTGACAGCTTCGGATGACCGTTATACAAAACGTATTAAATTTATAATGCAACCATTTCAGAGAGTAAAAATCATTCGCCTTGACCGGGATTCGAACCCGGATCCCTCAATATCCGGCCGAGTGCTTTAACCAATTAAGCTACCGAGACGTCCTCTTACACTCTGAAATTTTGGGAGCTTTAAAGGAACAAGATGTTATGATGAAATACCGTACATACAATGTCACAGGCATTCGTAGTCGTGCGCGACGCGCCACAGTCCACGATGTTCATAAAGCCAATTTCTAAAGCACTCGGCAAGGTTGAAGCATGCAATGCACACATAGCGGGTGACTCCGTTAAAGTTACTGTTACAGTTTCTTGAAATTTGTCTAAGGTATGAACAGCCTAAGTGTTCTTTCAGCCTACCCTCGTATCAGTGGAGTGAGTGGGTCTCCCACCACGCATATTCATTTGTTGAGGTTCTATACATTTATAGACCATTTGTTGACTCAACAACGCTAAAAGATATCGTTACCATTTCGCGATGAACTCATAAAAATAACTCGTCCATATTACGGTAGTAAATGTTTTCAATCGTTTGAGTTTATTACGTTGATTTCATGTGGTGCTGCAGATAATGATTGGCGATAAATCATCATGTTTCCGTCGAGTCAAGGGGTGGATAATAAAGCCTTGTGCTTTTCAGCACACAGCTCGCCTATGATGAAGACGTTTCTCGAATAATAAAGGGCATCGACTGAGGGCACTTTTTGTTTATGGAACGGGCTCGGGATGAATGATGCGTAAAAGGTCGGGGTTCTTCGCGGGGGGTGTGACGGAGAGGGTTCTTTCTCTGCCTCGGTGCCCGGCTTAGAAGTTCCCCGAGGACGCCCTCAAAAGATTCTCAAAAGCGCCACGATTAGTCATTGGGCAGCTCTCGCGCGTGACGTTCCCCCTGGAGCAGAGGCGGATGTTGTGAGAATGGCCGGAGGGACGAGGATGCGGCCCGCCTGGGATATCCCACGCGGGCCGCCCCACACTCGCCGGCCTTGGCATGAGGCGGAGAGAGAGGGTGGCGGGGGGAGGACGCATCTCGACGACGCCGTGAGAGTTCCAGGGGGCCGCCGCCCTTGATTGCAATATTTGCTCCTCTCGTGAGGACGAGGCGTTCCAGCGAGAGACCTCTGGAGCCATACGTGACGTCATGGCTCTCTCCCCTCCATGAAATTTCCCGAAACGGGTAGGCCAGATGCAAGTTCCAAGAAGTGCCTCCCGATCCGCCTTCTCTTAAATTTCATGTTGGGAGTACCGTGAACCCGTCATCTTTTCGCCGCGCAACGCGCTGCGCACGATTGTAAAGGCGCGTGCTTCGCGCACTTAACATCAACCGTATCTCCAGAAATCGAACCTGGAAATGCGAATATTTGCGAGGGGGCAGTGAATACGGTAGTTGAGAACGGAGCTCGAGGGGAAGAGGGCGTGAGGAAAAAGTCTGCTCGGACTGGAATGCTCTTTCTACAATCATCGATCGCGATTTTGTGTACAGTTTGTCATCTTTTATCATAATACTTTCACGATAGTAAATGTTTGCTCTTTAGTTAACCTTTTATGAAATCCATATTAACACTTAACACAGGAAATAAGAAAACAATTCGTAAAGACTTTCGTGTGGAGCATGGCGCTCTATGGTTCCGAGACTTGGAACATTAGAAAAGTGGACCAGCGAAGAATAGAAGCCAATGAAACATGGCGCTGGAGGAGAATGCTGAAGTTTAAATTCACAGACAAAGTAAGGAACGAGGAAGTATATAGAAGATCAAAAGGGTACCATATGGAGAACTCTACGGCAAATAAGAAATTGATGGATTGGACACACATTGAGGCACAATGGATTGATTAGGAGTATAATAGAAGGGAAGATTCCACGAGAAAGACCAAGAGACCCGTACATAGGACAAATTAAGAAGGACGTAAAACAGAGAAGGTATCAAGGACTGTGGGAATTGACATTGAATAGAGTAGAATGGAGGGCTACAATAAACCAATCCTATGATTGAAATACCGAAGATGATGATTAAAACGTATTTCTTATTATATTTGTTTAGATTCTTGTATCACTAGAGTGACATTCGAAGAGTTAACATTTAAAGTCGATTTATATTGCCACAAAATACATTAAAGTGGCATTATGAATTTGACTGCAATACTATCCATCTGGTTATTCTCCAAGTAAACTTATAATTTCAGTTTACTGCTAGGGCAAAATTTCATGCTTCAAATTATATACATTATTTTCTAGTTAAATAGGTAATTTTAAAAAAACTCAATCGGTAACTAGCTCAAATCCTTGAACACTATAAGTTTAATTATTTGTTACCACATTGCTGTGTCTTCGAATAAATGATCCCAAAAAGGATTGCTGAAAATCAGTTTCCCTTGGGAAAATTTCCATTCGCTAGATTTACTATGTATTTCCACTTTTATTCAGTATGACCTTATGCAAAGGAGTGGAGAGATTAAGAGTGTAATTGAAATCGTGACCACTATATTTAAGACACTCATTCTTCATACAAATTCGTGATGCCAACTTTTTTCGAACGCATCTCTGAAACGGAGACATTATTGAGAAATAGGTAAAAATACACATTTAAGTGATTAGGCATAATCTTTGAGACAATTATTCTTTCTATGCAGTTGGAGGGAATTGGTAAAGAGTTCATATGGTTTAATTGAACAATTTGAAAGTTCGTTTGAAACGTGGAGTTAAATCGGTGTGATTCGAAAATTTATACTAAGAATCCTTTGAATTAACATCGCTTTCTACTAGTCATTATTATGGCTACTGCATTAATATAATTAAAAGAAGGAAACAGCATAAATATTTGATATATTTTTCCGATTATACAGGTATTCTTTGGCTACACATTTTATTTTATTCGGGTCTAGGATATCTCCGTGCCGGGCCTAAATGTATTTTTCACTGTTTAAATTTATGTCTAATAGTATTTGAATGAATGGATTCTTTCAACATGCTACATAATGCTCTAATTCATGGATTATAAAATTTGCCTTTTAAATGTTGCTTTAAACACCAAATAAGGACTATCTGTGTTGCTGGCAACTTATAATTATAAAATTTGGTTCATATACTGCGTGTGATCAGTTCAATAAATTTAACTTTATAATTATAAGTTAAACGCAGGTACAATGGCAATGTAAAATCTCTCAAAATTAAAGACAAACATCGACGAGATATTACAAGCATATAAGGAGCTCAGGGGCACAGAGACCACCATGTTAACGTCCGGAGAGAAAAAAAAGAGTAAGACTTTGTGTATTCAATTAATAAGTTGACTTCATGTGTTAGCGTATTTCGTTCCGGACATTAGTTGTCTCTCGGAATTCCACATAAAAATAATACATATGCTTTTTCGATAGGTAGAAGTGCCTAAGCGGAATCCAATTTAGTCTAAAGAAACTGCGTAATGAGCACGTAGAGGCTTCGAAGTAACAATCTTAATGATTCTCTCCTGTAAAATAACATCACAAATGAATTTATCTCTGCCCCAAAAAAATAGCACACATATCAGTTTACTCTAAAAATTAGCGCATCATTTTTTTATTTGCAAACTCTACATTCATATAATTACGACACGGAATTTATTATCGCAAATAAAATCATTACTTTTTATTTTTTAGATACAAATGTTTCCTTTAGGTCAGTTAAGCAAGTGTAATCCTTTTTTCCTTTAAGTCATTTTAGTGAGTGATATCTTCAAGTTTATCAAATCTATTTTACGTTTCTATCGAATGCAAACAGTTGTAGTTAATCATAAATGAAAAAGCGTGACGAATATACGGCTGAATTTTCTGCTGCCAGACCATTATCTACATATACTAGGTGTGCTTGTAGTTGTATATCAATGATATAATATATTTTTATTGATCAAGATGCAAAAAAATTCTATGGACCACTGAACATTTGAAATGAATGGAGGAGAACAGTGGATTCTACTGCAGAGGAAGAGTACTTTTTTTGGCACTTGGCGGGATGAGGTCATTCGCACTCTTTTAGGCGGTGTGTTTGCGCGCCTCGGGGATGGCAGGGGTAATGGAATAGCGAAGGAGAGGCCGCGAAAGCGGGGACGGCTTCGGTCTGCTCCAAGCGAAAGGCAAGCAGATATTGCTAAAGCATTTAACCATCTCCTCCAAATATATCAATGAGATTTAGTTTTATGAGACTTTTTTTTATGGGAAAGGAATGAAAGATTTTCGATAATTCCCTGGCAGAAATCTTAATTAGCCTTGAGAGTAGAACCGAAGTAAGAGCAGAAGTCCGATGCCTTCCATTCTGAGGATCTACGTTGATAATACAATCCCTCGCCATTGCGTTTAATATGCAGCAGAGGATTATGTCACTGTTTGAGCCCGCGTTGTGGAAGGTGTGCATTTAATGAAAATACCGTGATGTTTTTCAGTAGTTCATAGCGGGACGGATAGTTTCTCTGAGCATGAAGAAAGAATTATGATAATTTTAAGAGTTCCTGGCACATTGAATGCAACCATGGCGGGAAATGAATGAGGATGTCTCAAGAGAATGCGTAGGAGAGCTTCGAGGGGAGGAGGGTCTCAGCAGAGCCGTGTTCTTCCTCCAACACCGATGCGACGTTTTCTGCGGTCACACCTCCTTTCCCCGCGACTGCCACCTCCAACATCCACGGCGACACCACTCGGAAATAATCCTTACTAGAAAAACCTCATTTGATGTGCGAGTGAAAGTTTTAATTCGCAGGAATTATTGCGGGTTGTCTCCATTCTTGCTATGTTAAAAGTTATCCATAAACTTTTATTTTCTAGTGTATGGAGGATTTTGGTAAAGAGAACTTTTATTGCACAAAAAATACTTTAGTTTGAGATTTCAATGCGTGCATTACATCCAATAGGCACGTGGAACATGTGGGCGTTTTCTCTCTGTTAACAAAAGTTCTGATATTAAACGAGGAATTCTTGTTTTTTTATGTTGAAATACGAAGTCGACGAAATCTGCGTGTACAACACCTATTGATTCGCCGATCCATCCGAAGTACGTATTGCAGTTCCATGGCTAAGCCAATTGAATCAAACATCCAATCCCTCCCTCTACCTCGCTTTCCCTGCATTCTTCCCTCTATCGCCGTCTTCGGCATTGCCTCTCTCAGAATCTCCTGCATCAATTGTCCTGCCTGCTTCGAAGTTCCCTGAACAACCTTCTATCTTCCTCTACCATTTCTGGAACTTCATCATCCTGTTTCCTTTCTGTCTATTTTATTTTTTTTATTCTTCCCCACACCCAGTTCTCTACGGTCTCCACAATTTGCGCTTATCCTCTCGCCTCAACGACCAAGTTCCATATTAGAGTTAACTCTATCCTTTTCTGTGAAATGTAAAATACTTGCTTTACTTAAGGCCCATCATCCCTCACATCTCCCGCCTCTTTTAGAAGCTCCTTTACCTAGCGCATTACTTCTGTTAATGTCCAAACAACTTTATCCACCTTCCTCTAAAGCACTTACTAAGCAGGTGGACTATTCTACTTCATCTAGTTTATGTCCGCCGACTTCAATGTTAACCTTAGCTGCCCATTTTATTGAAAATTTCCACGAAGTTGGTATGGCATATAATCTTCTCTTGATCGTAACATTCTTCGGGAGAAATTAAGTATTCTATTGTCTCCCAGTCGGAAACTGGAGGAGCTAATAAAATTTAGGAATTGCAATTATAAATCCCATTTTCTAGTATCTACTAATAAAGCTGCGACCCTAGCTAAGAAAATATGATCTATAAGGCTAGAAATATAATAATTCAGCAGACAATTAATGGGGGATACGTTAAAGCTTTACTAACGTCAATTGAATATGAAAAGGTCAACTTCGGTACCATTAGTGTGCTGAATGCATGATATAATTTTAATGTGAAAATTTGAAAGCTCGAAGTGATTTTTATTTCTTTAAATAGAAGTCGAAAATTTAGGGTGAACCATCAATACTAGCTGATGGACGCCTTTTCATCGAGGTCAGGGTATTTAATGTCCATTGCAACAGGCGGAGAAGAATGGCCCTCCATCAACCGTTCAACTATGTTCTAAGCATGCGAAAACGATTTAGTCTGTGTTCTCCACCTGTGTCACTTTGGGCGTGGCCGACATCCATGAACTGGATTAGCGGTTCCGCTGTCGAACAAAACGCAAGAGACGAGCCCCTGGCCGTCCATTTGAATGGTTATTTATGGGCTAACAGTCTCTTTGGCGAACAGACAAGAAAGATTACATCACAGTCGCGATACCGCGGTCAATATATAGGCCAAAGAACTTATATGTATCTCATCTTGTTTACCGTTGGGCACGAGTAGTGTTTAGCTATATCTATACTATATGTATAGCAAACTCTCTCCTCTATTGAAACAACTTCTGATATTTTCTTCGGTCATTTCACGTCATCCTGACGTGGCTCTTGCTATGTCTACCTTCCCTTTTTAGAATCTTCTTTCTCTTAACTCTGCTCTTCATGACCTATCTTCAGTTGATTATTGTCACTGCATTCCATTTCGTGTGAAATTATGCTTAAATAGCACGATTAGGGGTAATTTTCTCTCGGGAACCGCCGGAGGGACAACACCTGTTACTAAGCAAGCCCAGAGGTTCACGCAGTAAACTTTATGATGTAATTGAACTTCTCCGTTCTCCATTTCAGTCTCTCTTTCAACTATCAATGATCCTTCATTCGTTGCTATTTGTGTGGGATGAGGTGATGCATTGTATTCGCGTGCTGAAATGAGGGAAGGCGGACTGAGCGGACCCTATGTGTCGGGCCGGAGTTCAAGAGCCTGACGAGACCGGAAGCAATTATCGGAATCGAAAACTTATTTTATGCCAATTCTTCGCATCATAAGTGACATCAAATTATCACTAGGCCTGAATGAATTTAGGAAAACATTTTTTTTGCCTAAACGTTATACCCAGGGGTGATGTATTGTGAAGTGAAGTGGTCTTTCGCAGGCCGAATGTTGAAGGGCGACACGAGGGTGATAACAGACAGAGATGACGATGATTTCCATCTTCTAAACCAAAAGGCCTTGTGCTATTTTTAATCGAATGCAAGTCATGGCGTCAGAGAAGGCCAAAAGCTTAAAGTCTTAAATATATACTGGTTACATATGTATGTATATGCATATGTTATATCTATGTTATAAATATATATATATATATATTTTTTTTTTCATTCACATAGAAATAGAGATTAGGGAAATGGGAAAGGAACACACATAAAGGACGAACACAAGAGAGGTGGGGAAGGCGGATTTGAGCAGATCACAAATGTAAAAATATTTTCCTCCCCTTGGACTTGAACACCGAATCTCTCCACTTGCCGGGCGGATGCTCTAACCACTTGAGCTATCGAGAAAATGTACTTTACACTGAAATCTGCAATCTTATAAAGCGCCAAAGTGCTCCGATTCATTGCCCAGAAGATGGCGTTAGGGAGCTGTTACACCCACCAAAGGAGAAATAGACAAACACAAGAGGAGAATGAACAGTAGGTTAGCAAGCATACAACATCATAAAGGATAGGAACGGTGCGTTTCATGGCACGCATAGTCAGAAGAATATATATATATATATATACATATTTTTTTTTAGGTAATCTACCGGTTAAGGTAGGTTTTTGGATGGACACAACTATCAAATACACATTTTGTGACTCCCCACCTAGCAAACTAATCTATATCAGGTCCCTCTTCATCTCGGTGTACCTCCTTCCTCCCTTCATCCCGTCCAACATCCCTATCCTGTTCCAACCCTTACCTCGCTTGCCCAACATTCTCCCCTCTATTACCCTCTTCAACATTCCACTACCGCTCAATACGCCTTTCATCCATTTTTCCTGCCTCCATAGGATTTCTCTCAACAAACCCCTCTCCTCCCCCACCATTTCTAGTACTTCCTCATTTGTTTTCCTTTCGGTCCATTTCACCTTCTCCATTCTTCTCCACACCCACATTTCAAAAGCCTCCAATCTACGTCTATCCTCCTACTTCAGTGACCACGTTTCCGCGCCGTGCATAGCTACGCTCCATATCATAGTTTTAACGAGTCTTGTCTTAACATCCCTACTCAACGTCCCCGTCATCAACTCCCTCCTCCTTGAGAAAGCCTCCTTGCCTAGCGCAATTCTTCTCCTTACGTCCCTACCACTTTGACCGTGTTGGTCCAAAACACTTCCGAGATATGTAAACTGTTCTACCTGCTCTATTTTTTCCCCGCCTATTTTAATATTTAGCTTAGCCTTTTTCTTTCTGGAAAATCGCATAACCTTTGTTTTATTAATATTGATTCTCATCCCATATTTATCGCACTGAACCTCCAATTCACTCAACAATGCTTGCAACCCCTTGGCTGACTGAGCAACTAATGCTTGGTCATCAGCAATCCTAACCGATTTTACGAACTCCCCTCCGACTTTCATTCCTACCTCCAGTTCTTCCCATGCCTCTTTAATCATTTCCTCTACATATACGTTGAACAGTACCGGTGACAATGGGCAACCCTGCCTTACACCTCTTCCTAACACTGCCCATCCGGACTCTCCGTTCCCCACTCGCACCTGAGCAGTCTGAGACATGTACAGGTTGCGGATCAGTCTCCTGTCCCTCCAATCCATTCCTATTTTCTGCAATACACGCATTAATTTTTCCCAATTCACTCTATCAAACGCTTTTTCGAAATCTACAAAACAGGCAAAAACGTCCTGATTGTATTCTATATTCCTCTCGATTAGTGATCGCATTACTGCAATGGCATCACGCGTACCTCTTCCTTTCCTAAACCCAAACTGCGACCGGTGGCGGCGGGGTAACGTCCTCGTCTACCAACTGAGAGTTCACGGGTTCGATTCCCGTCTGGGTGGATTTTTCTCCATCCAGGGCTTGGCTGTATGTAATTGTCTTCAATGTAATGTATGTAATGTAAGGTTTAGGTGGAAGAAGGGACTATTTAGTCTCAACCTCGCCCAGTTAAGTCGATAATAAAATAAATCATCCCCTAAGTAATCATTTGCCTTACTCTCTATCCTTTTGTTGGTGATCCTGAGAATAACTTTAGCTGCGTGGGATATCAAACTTATTGTTCTGTAATCCTCACATGACGTAGCCTTTCCCTTTTTTGGAATAGGAACTAACACCGATCTCACAAAATCTTCCGGCCAGATTCCTTCCTCATAGATACTACGAATCTGTCCATATAGGGTCTTCTTCCCACCTTTCCCTAACCATTTCAACATTTCTACAGGAATATTGTCCACCCCCACAGCCTTATTTGCTTTCATCTCCTTTAATGCCCTTTCTATTTCATCGTCGAGTATGCCTGGACCTAAGCTATCTATATATTTATATTTATATATTTATATATATAAATATATTCATATAAATTTGTCTATTTTTTTAAATACATATATATGTGTATGACACCAAATTATCACTGGGCCTAATCGAAATTTTAAAAATTTATTTTCGCTCCACCTAGGTGTCTAAATTAATACTTGTGTAGATCCAGGAGGGTGCCAAAATAAAATTACCACACAAAGCAAGATTCAAACCGTCTTTTATGGATTCACTGAGGAAATACCAGTCATTTTCCCAAACTGACTACCATGCTTAGCTTTTTATTTAAAAAATTGGTGAAAGGTACTCCATACTAAAATTTAGCAAAAGAGACAATGAAGTTGGGGAAAAGAGAATTTTGTCGCATAAAGCCTTATACATACATATACACACGAATATTGCTTTTCCCCTCATCAAAGTTTTGCATATTGGGAGTAGAAAAAAGTCGCATGGGACGAGATCTGGTCAATAAGGAGGGTGACCATGGATGGTGATTGAATTTTTTGCCAGAAGCTGGGTAACAATCAATGCTGAACGTGAACGATTTTTGCATACATTTTTTTCAAACCCAAATTTTTGGTAAAAATAGTGTGCACTGTTGATTTTCCTAAATTCAGTTCATCAGCTATCAATCGGACAGTTTTTCGACGATCGGTAAGAACAAGGGACCGCACACGATCAATGTTGCCGAGGTTGGTCAATCAAGGTCGTCCCGGCTATGCATTATCCATGGCGTCTTGTCGGTCATTTTTAAAACGTTTAATGCACTTGAAACGGATGTTTTCTTTAGAGCATTCATACGCACGTACGTACATTCATTGCTCCATAGTGTTATGATTGTGAGTCAGCTCGTAACTGAACGGTTTCTTAATTTGAACTTCCACCATCATTTCACTGCTGTATCAGTGGCTCGTATTAAATTAACGCGACAGTGAATTTCTTTTTAATTGTTCAAAGTCTAAAGCGAACCAATACATTTGGGGGTGTATTATATAATCGCATACTTTAAGGGGACAGTCGTCTTAGTACTTTGGCTAATGTTATGTCACTTTTTCCTTGGATATCAAACGAGTGGATGTGGTTGGTGGGGTGGTACAGTGGTGGGTACAATCTTTCGAGCTCGCTGAGGGAGAATAACTCGATTGGTGACTCATCCTTCCCCTTTCCACTTCCCTTTCCCCTTGGAGGCTCCCTTCCCTCGTCGCGCGGATGGATGACAAGAGGGAGGCTGCGAGCGACGTCGGCTCGCGCGTGAGGGAGAGGTGGTGGCGTCGAGGGGGAAGACGTTCTCGGTGCAAGTCACGGATGTTCGAGCGCGGGGATTCTAAATTGCGGGTGGGGGAGGAGAGCATCGCCGCGGCGGCGGTCTCTTTTCATCGGTCGAGCAAGCGCGTGCTCTCAAGCGCTCAAGGGCAATGTCACGGAGAAAGCTTTTCCGTAGAGTTTGGCGCGAAATCTCTTCTTATAATGCGGCCGGACGCCCATCTGATTGGATTCGCGCATTTCGAGCGTGATTCCACGATTCAGCGATGACAATTCGTGATTTATTCTCACCCCCTTTCGGTGCTCGCGATTCTCGTGAAAAACGTTTCTCAGGGTGATGGGTACTTGTTTACCTACGGGAATCGTGAAGCCTTTGGCCTGCGGGATAATGATTTATGACCCGAGTTTCATTACTTTATCTGATGCGCTCAGTCACGGAAATTTCTCATGTTCGCTTTGTTAACGTCTTTTTCCCCCCTAGAGATTCTTATTCCGTTTAATGCAATAGAGTTCGACTTTGAGGGATGCCAGGTTATGCTTAAATATCGCAAATTGATCGTTGATATCCACAATTGTGGGAGATATTTTTTTCCTCGACACCTAAGTGATTATATCGACATAGGAGATGTGAAATAAAAAACTGAAGCATTAGAATTTGCAGTGTGAAAACTGCGATGTTCATAAAATTAATTCAGCCAAACATGATGGATGATTAAAAAATAAAAAGAGACGTTTCAGGCGTGATACGGTGGAATATCATGATTAATTAAAATTGGCAATGTTCCACAAAAATAAAATTTTTATTAATACGACCGGTTTCAATGTAACTACATCATCTTCTGATGAGATCCCATGATTCCATCACCAGAAGATGTTGTAGTTACATTGAAACCGGTCGTATTAATAAAAATTTTATTTTTGTGCCAATTTTAATTAATCATGATGGATGATTGTTAACCCCTGCCGTACGCCCTCGTTGTGTCTTACAGAATAAGATGTGATTTTAGTTAAATTTAAGTTTTTATTATAAAAAACTTTGGACAAACTGTCGCATTGCAGGATAATTTGGATTATTTCTTTAACCATCAAATTGTGTCGTATATACTCTCCTTTGTAATATTAATCATGAAGTTAAGTGCTCTTGTTCTGATTTGATTTATTTTCTACATTATGTTCACTCTCATGAGCGAATACATAAACGAAATAAATATTACAATAATATGTAATTGTCCTGCATATGAAGCCAAATTTTCTTTGAGGATGACGTGCGACCTTAGTAAGAGGACAAATGAATGCATCAATGCTCCTGGCAGATTATTCGTAATAAAAATTGCGCTTACGGAGGTGGGTGCGAATTTTGTCCATCGGGCAATCCGGCCCCATCTGAAATTTAAAAAAAGGGTTCAAGATATGTGCGCTGTCTAACCTTTAGGGTACGAGCACCGCTGCGAGTGAATATCAACAGAAAACGGCGAGTAAAATGTGCTCGGATCTTATAAATGATAAGAGATCCTAGTTTGTTCGCATTCTGAGAGTCTACGATAAATTACTCATTAGATTTTCCATAACTATCGATCATTTCCTTCTCCCGTTAAGACAATTTGCTTTACAACAACATATATCCTTTATTCCAGGGCCAAAGCAGTCCAGACTATGAATTTTCACGTAAACTTTATTGACGATATTGTGTAATCCATATTTTTTATGTGCCATGAATTTCGATTTTTTTTGTTTTAGTGAACGTATAAGTTAGAGAACAAATTGCTTTAAAGTGAACCCGGCCAGCGAGATAAGATCGTAAGAAATGGCGATTAGATAATTCCCGCGTAGATGACAAGATTCCAATTAAAGATTCAGATCTCGGAAGGTTTTGAAACTTCAATCGCTACAGTCCGCGGAAGCCATCACGGCGGACCAGATTCCAAGTTCGTAATCCCTTTGGTTTTTATGATTATATGAGCACATTTGAAATAGGGTGAATCAGTGTTTAATTATAAATCGATATGAACTCTCGTGTGTGGTCAGCGATCAACGTCAACATTGGGTAAAAGACACCCTTGCAATTGTTTACATTCACCAATGGAAGCTAGGAGGTTATTGGTATGGGTTTACATCCCCTCAAACGATTGCTGATTTTGGCCAATCAAAGTATTTTACATGTAGTAATCATATTTAATCTAGCCACGTAGCCATTTATTCTCCCGTTCAGCATATGGAGTTTCGATTGGGCTGTGTGCCCATGCAAGGGGTTGTCTGTACATTTATCCTAGAAGCGACAAAAAAGTATCTGTGAAAGCTTTCAGTAATTATGTTGCGGGCTCAGATGTTTTTATTTATCCAGTTTACGGTTTCCACTAGTTTAACCTGGCTATACTGCGTAAGATACAACGAATTTCGAATGGTGATAACCTTTTGCGAAGTGCACTTTATTCTAACGTTGAAGGTCTAAATGGGATTACGCGCATTGAGACAAGAAAAAACCTTGAGAATCTACAAGATAATATGGAAAAGATTATGAAGGTGATTATCTAGAGATGATAATAGTGACGGCAGGAGAGGGTTAATTTTAACACGACAGAATAATGCTCTTTGTCGAAGCTTCTCCCTACTTCAAAGAAGAGTGGCGTGTAGCAAGTGGATTTAGCCTCACGATAGGAGTTTGAAAGAGTGAACAAGATCTTAGAATGAAAATTCCGAACGCGAACTGCGAAGGTCGATCGGGAACTGATTCATTCATGGACAACATCATATGGCATTTTAAGTGTAGGTGGCATTCATCGACGAACCATCCATCCTTGAAAGCGCATGACAATGATACCGTGACCTCATAGTAGTGACTTTTATTAGACTGGTGAATAACAGGATGGGAGATGAATTTGAATTGGATGCGTTTAAACGGAAATCGATACGCTCAAATACATAGGAACGCTGATATATCTCAGTAGGTCGCACGACGAAAGAAAATATTTACTCTCTTTTAAAACTGTTTTTCTTTCTAAAAATCGTGGGTAAATTTGAACATAATATTCTTTTCCTCGAGTATTAACTGTAGAAATAAACGTCAAATTTTAATTTTAAGTATTTAAATAGTAATTAATGTTAATTAGTGAAAACATTCATGCTTATATAACTCAGTTTACATGGCAGTTCAGTCTTAAAGTTGTTCATGTTTGTACTAAAGGGCTTTGCTTAATCAATTTTAAGTTGAGAAAGATGATTGTCTCCTTAGATGACCTTGAAATTTTTGTGTATTTTTTTGAAGGATCTCTTTGCGAGGCAAACAATACTAAATTCAGTGAAATCAATTCTTCTCTGAGACTCACAGTCTGCATAATTTGCCAAACTCAAAGAGTTGCCGAGACACAGACATTTTCAAAGAACAAAGACGTTTTTATTAGCGTTATCCCAAAAGGAAGGTGTTGAATTTTGCAGAAATACAAAGAATCGTTTATT
This sequence comes from Hetaerina titia, assembly GCA_037158775.1. Classification (NCBI taxonomy): domain Eukaryota; kingdom Metazoa; phylum Arthropoda; class Insecta; order Odonata; family Calopterygidae; genus Hetaerina; species Hetaerina titia. The sequence goes on from CM073770.1 coordinate 106,412,177, forward strand.
TTCAATGTATTTGCATAATTTTAAAGCGACGAGATTCCATTATTTTTCTATTTCATATTTAGTACTTCCCAAAATACAATGTTTTGTAGTTTTGGATCTTTAACTGATTGCCTTGAGAAATATTAAGGTGAGATTCATGTTTGCGACTCTTGGGAATAATACATGATTGCTAATGATAACTTTAATACTCCTTTTGCGTGGGAAAGGAAATGGTCCATCACGAACTTAGATATTAAAATGTTATATTTACGTCACGGATTTCATATGATGTCGGAAAATACGTTACAAAATCTGATATCTATTGACGTTTCACCAAGTGCCATGAGCTTTATTTGCCCTCTCTCTCCTGCTCGACAGCATAATGACACAGAGAGTACAAAACATTAACAGGAGGTATTTAATAATGCACGATTTAAACCCACGGAGGTTTTTCCCTCGTCAAAAGTTATTTCCTCTTCACTACACTAGAGAAAGTGCACCACGGGAATGATATGATGAAGGACGGAATATAGAAAATGAAGAAGCTTCAGTATTCTGCAGACGACCATCTAGTGGTTACTTGTCGATAATATAAAATATAGATATCCGGTAAACTGTTTAATAATCTCTCGAGAAATACTGGCAAGAAAACTTTTACCAAGGACAATTACATTGAGGAGGATTTGTACTCGTGATGATCACTACAAAAATTACATTTTCTGCGTGGGAAGAATGGTTGATAGATTAAGACGCTAACCTCATAAACTTTCAATTACGTGAAGCTAAAATCTTTGATAGGTGAGGTACCTTTATTTTTGCGAAAGCGATTCACACGTCGATTGTGGAACTTTTTTTCGGCCTGCATTGGGTGAAATGTCGTCCATTGTTTTCGCATTTCTCCATCTGCTTCTAGAACCGAAGGCCAAGTGAGAGGAAATTTGGCAACGATGGACGCGTTTATATAGATAGCTCGTATAGAAGTAATTAGATTCTCTCTTCAAGACAGTTGATATGCACCTAAACTTAGTAATATCTTGGAACATGTTCGCCACCGTTATTTTATCGAAACGGATATCGATGAAGGAGAGGGTAGTAGCCTAGTGGGTATAGAGTATAGATACTCACTGAAATTTCCCGGAATCCTGTCCTGGCGAAAGTTCTGGACCCTCTCAGCTGAATCTAATCTTTGTGATAGAATCATCATATCAGAATACTTTCTGGAAAAACTTTGAGCGATGCAGAGAAAAGAGTTGACCATTCTACCCCGATGTTTGAATTTGCTTTGGTGCGTTGAAGCAGACTGTGGCTATGGCGAAGAGATTTAGAAAGCGCGCGCCAGCTAAGACCAGATTTTCAAAATTTTCTAAAGTTGATTTTGAAAAATGATTGAGAATATTCCTAACAATAATTTGCACAATTTGTGTACCGACTTAATAATAATGAAACGATTTGTAATCGTGCGTGTTTTTTTTCGTTAAGAGTGTCTTGTTATTTAATTCTAAATCTACGCTACCACTCGCACTCCCAACGTTGAATTACGCCATAAGCCGCTCTCTTCCACCAGCTGCTTTTTTCCTGGATGTTTTTTTTTCGTTCAGTGCTAATTTTTTATTCGGATTTCCTTCATTGCTACAATTTTTATGTTCTTTTCCAGGTACGCTTGCGTATCCGATTTCTTCCTTTGGGTCCGTTAATTTTTTATATGTAGAATCTTCCACATTCAAGCTGTAATTTCCGCCCTTAACTTTCGAAGAAATAATTTTAGCCGGCCGATGTTTTGGACTGGCATCCTTCGATTGCGAGTGCCATTATTCAAGGACGATCGAGAGAGATTCGCAACGCGGGACCCCTTTAATTTCACCCGTCTTCCCGACGTGTTTTCTCCCCCCGCGATCTCACTCCGAGGTTCTCTCCTCCTTGCACTCAGACATTACCAACGATTTTGAAGTTGCTGGCGGAATGCGCCCCGTCAGCTCTTGCACGAATGGTGTAATAACGTGTTGGTGGTGGTGCTGGGGGAAGGGGTGCACTCAAACGTACGTAACAGGAACTGGAAGGTGCATCGGCCGCCTTCACCACGGATCTTCCCACACATTTCCCTCCCGTCCGTTCTCCAATGCGTCACCCTGTCGACGACGATCCTCCGTGCGGAAAAAGCAATTCCCTTCGAGTTTGGCGGCGGGAGGTGTCCGCGGGCACGAAGCGAACTCGGGGCCCATCCTCGACCATCTCGCGTTCTGATCAGCTTGCACGAAATGGAAAACCGCCTTAATTGAACGATTCCCCCATTACCCCCTCCTCCACAGCCCTCTCCTTCTCAGACGTGAAGGCACAAAAGGGTCCTTTTGAAAGAGGGAGCAAGACGCGGGCGAACGACCCCCTCGCAGCCATCCTCCTCCTCTCCCCCACCCTCTCCTTTCACCCACCCATTCAATCCGGGAATGAGCTCAAGATGTGCCAAGGACATCCCAACCATATATCCCCGACTGTGCCTTGCATTAAAACTAAGTTCACACCTTCAAAGTTCACGCTCGCGAGTTGCATTACATCGGAGGATGTCCCTGTATCTTTCTTTATTAATTACGATTATTATGGATTATTTCTGGTCTCTCCCGGGAAAAAAATGAAATTGATCTTTCGGATTAATTTCTCGCTGCTCTTTCATATATTCACTTCGCTCGTACATTTTTTGGGCCATTGGGAGCGCACAAAATTAACTGAGCATTGCTCTTTTACCTCTCAACACGTGAAATAGCAAGGTGAATCGACTTTCACTGTCAGACCTGCGTCAATAAAATGCCTCGAAAATAATTTATTCCGCCATAAACTTCGAATATAAATGGCGCATTATAATCCAAGAATATTCATGACGTGGTGAATAATGTTTCTCATTTGTTCCCTTTGATCGGCTCTGAAACTATATTCAAAACACTTCATCAGTCAAAAATGAACTCTTACTCGAACTGAACTTCTTACGCACTTAACTGAAAGATGCATGTTATACGTGTATATGAAATGCATGGTATCCTGTTGAAGTCAACTTATTTATGGAATATCTGTTGACCTTAGTCTTACTCCTAGTAAAATCATATTCGTAATTCGTTTGAATTTTTTGTATGGTGAGTAGTATATACTTATTGATACTCAGTTACAAGGAATGATATAAATTCTCTGCGGCCTTGATGAAACGTGAAATGTATTGAATCGGCCAACACCATGTGGAAATGTAAGCGTATGATCATGGTCAGATTCGACAGCTTTGGTGCTATTTCGAATCTATATTTGTACTTTGCGATGGCATATTATGACGGTGATGGCATATGACGAATGATTCATTATATATGTTCAAACATGTACAAAAAACGGTCAGCATCATGGCTTACGTGAACGTGTTGCTCCCTTGTTTGTATATAAACTGGGGCCACCTACATATTATTTAGATATATCTTTATTTCATTCATAAGTCCAATTTCTCGACGTCGATTCGTCAGTCTAACTGAATGACTACGTACGGAATATCTAAGTCCGGGAGCAATAGATACGTTTGGTAAAATTTACCTAAAGGGGTGTGCCTCTGTGGTTATTGCTTTGGAATTCTCCATAATTTGGAATGGAATAAATGAGAACCTCGTCATATTCCATGCAATCTTCTTTTAATATACCAATGGTTGCTATGTGCTAGTGTGAAGATGCAAGTGGGAACGGACCAAAATCTCGTCGTTTGCATAAGGTAAGAATTGGGTTGAGTGGGGGAACCTTGAAGTTAAGAAGGAAAGGGTGTGGTAGAGATGGGAGTGATTCAGCAGAGAGGCTGGAGCGAAGGGAAGAGTGGGTGGGTGGTGATAGGGAGAGGGATGAGGATTTCGAAACACTTCCTTAGAGTTTAGGGATGGGAAAACCTTTGGGTACGACGATGAGAACATATGTACACCAAATGCGATTTGTTCATCCAGTTAGTCCATTTCACGGGAGTACATTCGGTAGTTTATGCAGCTAGGCAATTTCGTAATGATCCACACAATCTGGCTAACGAACTTTGCATTTCACAGTTATCTTCACGAAATAAACTTTGGTGAACGTTTACACTTGGATTTTAGTTGAGTTTGCGGAAGGGGAAATTTTAGGCATTTTAAACAAAAAAACACTCGTGCTCATTCACAATCATTTAAATTTCTCAAAGTTCTGTCCAACAATATCAGCTTTGAGTCAATCTATTTGAATGAAATCTCCCAACCTTTGTCATAATCATTAAAAATTTAAATAAGAGTTTACTTGAATAATGTATCGAAATCATAAAAACAAGAGAGACAATTTTCTATTACGCACAACATGAATGAAACACCTTTTTATGGAATCTTTTCCAAGATCACTTGCAGCCGTTTGGTGGATGATATATTTCGTCTTAATCGAATATTAATAGAAAGAAGTCTCTTTGAGAGGAATGGAGTTCGGTTGAATCTTCAGCGGCTCATCGAATGTCTCTACTTTTGGGTGTGATGGTGATTAAGAAGGTCGTCTATACTTGCGTCTTTGACGCATACGGATGCCTGATTTGACGAATGTTGTCCCAGAGGGAAATGTTTCATCAGAATAATTAATATTGTGCGCGTAGTGCTCTCATTGATGTGCTTCAACTAAATCCACTTCAACATTCATGTACTGTCTCTATTTGAAATCGTGTATGAATGAGTCTACGGCGTGGAAATGATCCCACCATATAAAAAGCACAATCTTGATAGGGACATAATTGGGGGCCATCGGGGAGTGCGAGCCACACATGTGCAGCAAAGACGCATTGCTGACTGGGAAGACAGACAATAACACTTCAATGCTTTCTAACCTCGGGAGAAGTTCTGTTTTAATAGTCAATATAAGATCACCAAAGGTAACTTGTCGCCAAAAGTAAATAATTTCAATCACTTTTTGCACAACTGGGCAATTTCATAAAGTATTCATGCGCAATCATTTATGAAAGTAATGCGCGTGATTTTATTGTAACGCGACTATCCATGGCAGCGCGGTAAAACCGGTCGGGAAATGTGATTGGGGGGAGGATGCCATCTCTGCCCTTCCAACGCAGTCGATCTTCAGTTTGCTCTGAGCAATCTGAGCGGAAAGACATTCCTCCGCGTGAAGTGTGTTTTCGACTTTGTAACACGGCGCGACGGAGCGAACTAAAGAGGTGGACTAAAGAGAGATCTGAAAGGAAAGCATTGGGGGACCGCGGTAAAGATCGAAATGCAAGTTACAACGCTCCTGATAGACGTTCCCGTCGAGGAGTTTCAGGGTGCCTTCCGGGCGTGGTATACACGTTGTCGTAAGTGTATTGATTCAGTAGGAGAGTGTTTTGAAGAATTTTAAGCATTTGTACAAGTACGATCGATAAATCTATTTTTCCCAGAGAATGCACATTACTTTTATAGTGGACCCTGTGCAAGATCTAGAGAATATAATATACATAGCCAAACGAGGAAAGGGTAGGAACAGGATAGGGATATTGGACGGGATGAAGGGAGGAAGGAAGTACACAGAGATGAAGAGTGACTTGAGAGAGTAAGTTGCTGGATTTTGTTTTGTTAGGAGTCACAAAACATTATTTGGTAGTTATGTCCATCCAAAACCTACCTTAACCGGTAGGTTATAACCTTATAAATAATTTATATATGTACACACACACACATATATATATATATATATAACCATAAACACAGTAATCAACCCGAAGGTCGGTTTATGTAGGTGATGGTAGAGCTCACCCATGTACCAAGCCCGACGGCGTGTCACACACATCAGGGTAGGGGGGCCAGTTCCTTTCCCTGTGCCGGTTATGGTTTCCCAGGAAGGTCTGGTACCCGAAAAATCAACTAGCTTGGGTGGAGCTGCAGGTGCCCAAAGTGCCTTGCCCGGGAATCGAACCCGGGACCCTCCGGTCAGTAGTCCAACGCTCTACCCAATAAACCACCGCGACCCCCCCCCCACACACACACATATATATATATATATATATATATATATATATATATATATATATATATACATACATACATATATATACATAGACATATTCGTATAACAACATATATATGTGTAATAAACACACAGATGTGAAACACAAGGAAAGGACCCTCACATATGTAGTTTTGACGTTTCGACGGCACGACCGTCATTAGAATCTGATCATTGGTCGTCGTCATTTGAGGACGACGGTCGTGTAGTCGAAATGTCAAAACTACAACGCAGAATCCTCGAGTCTCGATTAGGTGTGGCATACAACCATCCGTGCCGCGCGTCTAGGATTTCTCGGTGGTCCATCATCTCCCTTGAAATCCTCGGCGAGTGATCGGGTCAGCCCGCAGCCGGTTTTTTGGCGCTCTCCCAACTTCGCTTGCTTATCATTCACATCGCAGTCCCACTGCAGTGTCGTTCACCGGTGTCGACGCACCCCTTACCCGTGCCGCGCCTCTTTCCGTGCAGGGGTCACGGGGAACCGAGGGTTTCGTCTCAGAAGATTCCGCGACCGATCGCGAGCTTGCGGCCGGTCCAACATGAGAATCGTCGAGAATTCATGCCTCTCCTTCCCCCCCCCCTTCCTCAAACAGATTCTTCCTGAAAATCGCGCGGGTAAAATATTCAGTGCCAACGCCGAACGAACGAACCGAAGAACGTCTAAAAATGTTCAAATTGCAACCAAACAGTAATTGTAGTTTTTATGGGAGGCGACCGACAGCTGAGGTCATTTGCACCATTAGGAATGGACAGGAAAGGATGAAGGGTGGAGAGAAACCTGGCGTCGGCATTATCCTACTTTTAATGAAAGTCGCTAAGGGGTTCGTAGCTTAACGTTCCATCCGACGGGCGGCGTCTCCACAAAGAACCTCAATTAGGGATCAGGATACGCAACCATACAGTCGATGCGTGTGTCCATCGTTTAAAGTCAATATTTGTAATTGATAATATATAAATTTGTGGGCTGATATGTTTTTATTCGGTTACCATACATAATGAGAAAAATTCAATACTTAACCCCTATGGATATTAGAAATTAAATTGTTTCACTTAATTTGTGGAACATAAAAAGAGATAATTAGAAAAAGGAATATTATTGCTAAAAACAAACGTCTTCCTTGATATAAAGGACCTGTAAAGTCTGCATAATTAAATAACCAATTCACTATCCGTATAAAATATATCAATAAATAAATAAATATATGTTTATTCACATGGAGATATGTATAAGGAAAAGGGATACGAAAACATTTAAATGACGAACACAGTAGAGGTGGGGAAGGCGAAAATTTTAGCCTTTATGATTGGGTATGATTACTAACCTACTGTCCTTTCCTCTTGTGTGTTGTCTATTTCTCCTTTGGTGGGGAAACAGCTCCCTAACACCATCTCTTGGCCAAAGAATAGAGTGTTGGACTACAGACCGACTCCGCTCTGGGCACCTGCAGATCCACCCAAGCTATGTGATTTTTCGGGTACTTGATCTTCCACGGAAAGCAAATCCGGCACAGGGAAAGGAACTGGCCCCCCTACCCTGCTATGTGTGAATTTCACACGCCGTCGGACATAGTACTCGTACTGGGTGAACTCTACCATCACCTACCAAACCGACCTTCGGGTGATTAATGTGTTTATATATATATATATAAAAACACAGTAATCAACCCGAAGGTCGGTTTAGTAGGTGATGGTAGAGCTCACCCATGTACCAAGCCCGACGGCGTGTGAATATTCACACATCAGGGTAGGGGGGCCAGTTCCTTTCCCTGTGCCGGTTATGGTTTCCCAGGAAGATCTGGTACCCGAAAAATCAACAAGCTTGGGTGGAGCTGCAGGTGCCCAAAGTGCCTTGCCCGGGAATCGAACCCGGGACCCTCCGGTCAGCAGTCCAACGCTCTACCCGCTAGACCACCGCGACCCGCTATATATATATATATATATATATATATATATATATATATATATATATAATACACTCTCTCCACAAAGAACCTATATATTCTGTGTACACACTTTCTGTGTGATCTTTGAATGATAAAGATTGAAAAATATTGAAATTAGTAGGAAATTTTAGAAAATATCGGATCGCCTATACATTTCAATGCATGCGATTTGCCCCATGTTATCGTCCATTAGTCCCCCAAATTATTATGATGTCATTCGTGTATATATTTTACCTTTTTCTAAAGAAGTCTTTGAAAGCGGCTATTTAAAACTTGTTTAGTTGTTTCCAAAATACGCTTGTATTTAACGACAGAACAGATGAACGCATTGAGGGTTTTTTAAGTACGAGTACTCGTATAAAGTCAAGAGCCAGACAATATTTTCCGTTTAGCAATGCTGCATAGTTTATTTATCAACGCGAATTCCCGACTACTTGCAAGTGAAAATAATATGAAATATCGAAATTATTCCAACACTTGCCCACGGAGTACGAATTTCTTTCGTTAAACGTCTGGACCGCCCAAACCGTCATGAGCTAACCGGCGACATCCTCCCCTTCGGGAGACAACTTGTCCACGGCGGCGTCGGTGTCCCGATGCACGGAGACGCTCCCACCCTCCTTTGATCCCTCTCCCCATTTTTCCTCGGGCGCTCGCTTGTTCCTCGTCGCCCCTCCCCCTGTCTCTCTCCCTTCCTCTGCGCGGAGGCTTCATTATTCCCCGACCGCTTTCTGGGATTCATATCCCGAGTTGCACACCCACCCCCTTTCCTCCAAATCGACCACCCCCTCACTCTTCTCTCTGCCTCGCTTGGGACGTCGCGTTTTTTCCCGTCACTACTCCGGAACTTCCTCCACACCACCACCACCATCCCCATATCCCGAGCCACCATTATCTTAATAGTCCCTCCTCGCACCGCGCTCCTTCCCTCCTGCGGCACTAAACGCCGGCGCCGCGGGGCGACACTCGGGACGCATTCGGGGTCTCCAGTCACCCCCAACCCCTCTCCTCTCTCCCGATGAGGCCCCCGTACGTGAGAGTGCAGAGTCCACGCATCAGCCAGCCGCCCTCTCCCTCTGTCTCCCCTCCCCCCTTCCTCAATCAATACGTCTGCATGTTTCACGTCTCTTTCGTTGCTCTAATCTGACGAAAGCTCCCTCTTTATTTCCTTTTTCTCCACAATCCCCCCCCCCCCCGACTCTTCCCCCGTTCACCATCCAGCGCATTCACTCAACCGCAACCAAAGCGTCCTTTCTTCCCCTTTTAATACGTACGAATATACCCCCGGATCGCACGTACGCACGCTGCCAGCCGAGACCACCGCCGCCGCTGCCGTTGCATCCGTGCGTAGTCGCCCCCTCTGCCGCCCCCGTGCGATCGTGTCTCTCCATAAAGCTGGGGCGTTCGAAAATTAATAACCGTTCGCGGAGGGAACGAGGGGTTCGAGTGGGGGAGAAGTTGGAAGCGAAAGAGGGGTGACTTGGGCGACATCGAGGGGGAGGGTATTGAAGTGGGGGACGGTGTGGGAGGGAAGGGGGGGTGGGCTCAAAGAAATGGAGAGGGTGAGAGGGGGACTGTGCTCAGAGGAGGAGACGATGAGGGAGCGGAAAGTCGACGGGATACGAATAAGGAGAGCCGGGAATATTTTACGCCGACACGAACTTTCCGGGCTTTTCCCCTTTCGGTTATTTGGTACCCGCAAGCCGACTTGGGGGGCCCTCATCTCGAGAACGTGATGGAAATACCAAACGACCGCGGTTCTGCAAAACAAAAACATTACGAATGGATCGATCGAATGGCACGAAAATGTCCATCTCGGAATAAACGCCGGAGTTGTGCGTATGGACCGTAATTTTCTGTGCATAGCAATAGGCAAGCGGCAGACTTGGCGTTGCTCGGGTCAAATTTTGGAATGCCATCGTTTCGAGCGTATCCTCGTAACAGATGCTGCATAAGGATGGAAAGACTTCCAAATACTCGTCGCCCATCTCCGTAATTTTTATTAAAGTGCCACTTTGCAGACGGCGTTCGAAGTTGAATTTCTTTAAGGAACGTAAACATAAACATTTTATAGCTGGGCTCACTCTTCGGGTTCAGATGACCGTGCGACAAGCATTCGCCTTGAAGGTCAACTCCTAAGTGCCCATAGGTATGACCCCTTGATTTATGCATTAACATGACTAAAAAGCTTTTGAGCATACTAAAAGTACATCGAAATAAAAACAAAAAAACATCGGATGGATCGATCATGAGGGAGCCCTATAGCCTTCTCTCTATCTCCAACGTCATTTAGCATTCAGTTTTCTTAGTTAAATTATTGGTGTTTTTAGTGAAAATAGTTATATTTGGGCAGTAGGTCCGGGACGGTGACATATATTTAGTAATTACATAGGAAAGTAGACATCGTACTGTGCCTCTTCGCATTTGTTTTCGTTGAGCGTGAATGCGCTATCGTTCCTTGACGATGAATTAGAACACTCAAGCGTTCAAGAGAGTACCCAACTTGGGTTGGGTATTACCAATGGGTGCATCCCCATAAAACAAATTAATTGGCAGTATTGAAGCTAAGAGGGCGTATTGTCTCTTTATGAAGGGTGAAGGCACTATGTTAAATGACTGATGCGAAGCACAGGTGTAGAAAATGGACGAAACTATCTTACTCGCCGTTTATGCGTTTAGTTAAGAGCCAAGTGTGATGGAGTATGATGACCATTGAGGTCTGATGAATTTAAATACCAGAATGCATTTTATGGCTCGCTCCAGGACTCTGCCACGTAGAATGAATGAGCAGAGGGCGATGAAAGGTTGGGGCGATGAGTAATATAGTCGTCATTTGCTCTTATGGTCTTGGGTTCAAATTCCGTGATGCATTGAGTCCCACATTGGTAAGAAATTAGGTCAGCACAGAATGAAGAAGTCATATATAATAAATACTATAACCACAAAAAAAATAATACATGTAAAAAATGTAAAAATATAAAAAGTAAAAAATCTGCTTTGGAGCGAGCTCTGAGGGATGTGTCACTAAATTTGTTTTACCCATATTTTGCACTAAACTGTTAATGATGAAAATATGATCAGAGTATGTGTTGTTCGGTTTGTAAGACACTTTTATTCAGTAAGCTACCCGTGTATGGGCCTTCTCAAGAGTTAAGATCTTTTCTGATTTTTGAAATGCTCGTAAAAGATATCCCTCGTATGTTAACTAATCACTAGAAGGGCTTTTAATGTGTTGTTTGGGAGTTCAAGCACTCAAGGTAGACATTTCCATCGTGAAACTATGATCACATTACGAGGTTGTATTTCCTACATGCGTTAATGCCAAATATAATATTACTTGACTTCAACACTGAGTGGAAAATCTATCATTAATCTTGGACCCAAAAAGTCCTATTTCGTGGTAAACTGAATAGATGGTGTACTTATTATTCAAACTACTGCGTGACCATTGCGGAAGAAATAAACATTTTTGCATTATTATTATCAAACATATATATACTCACATACATATGTGTGTATATATATGGGTGGTCTGAAAAGTTTCCGACCTAACAAAGATACAAGACATTTTTTCTCAAATTTTCTGAGTCGAAATACATATCTAATATATATATGACATATGTCGAACCATAAAAAACCATAAACACAATATTCAACCCGAAGGTCGTTTTGATAGGTGCTGGTAGAGTTCACCCAGTACTAATCCCCACGGCGTGTGAATATTCACACATCAGGTTAGGGGCCAGTTCCTTTCCCTGTGCCGGTTATGGTTTCCCAGACACATCTGGTACCCGAAAAATCACATAGCTTGGGTGGAACTGCAGGAGGAGGCCCAGAGTGCCTTGCCCGGGAATCGAACCCGGGACCCTCTGGTCAGTAGTCCAACGCTCTGGACTACCGCGACCCATATATATATATATATATATATATATATATATATATATATATATATATATATATATATATATATATGGGTCGCGGTAGTCCAGAGCGTTGGACTACTGACCAGAGGGTTCCGGGTTCGATTCCCGGGCAAGGCACTCTGGGCCTCCTCCTGCAGTTCCACCCAAGCTATGTGATTTTTCGGGTACCAGATGTGTCTGGGAAACCATAACCGGCACAGGGAACAAATGAGGAAGTACTAGAAATGGTGGGGGAGGAGAGGGGTTTGTTGAGAGAAATCCTATGGAGGCAGGAAAAATGGATGAAAGGCGTATTGAGCGGTAGTGGAATGTTGAAGAGGGTAATAGAGGGGAGAATGTTGGGCAAGCGAGGTAAGGGTAGGAACAGGATAGGGATGTTGGACGGGATGAAGAGAGGAAAGAAGTACACCGAGATGAAGAGGGACCTGATATAGATTAGTTTGCTAGGTGGGGAGTCACAAAATGTTTATTTGATAGTTGTGTCCATCCAAAAACCTACCTTAACCGGTAGATTACCTAATAATAATAATAATATATGTATATATATATATATATATATATATATACACTTTTTTGGAAAACCCACAAACGTGTAATGTAAATTCACTGATAGTCATAACAAACACAGAAACCAAAACACAAAAGACGCAAAAGTGAGTTTTTCCTCTTTTGTGTTTTGGTTTCTGTGTTTGTTATGACTATCAGTGAATTTATATATATATATATATATATATATATATATATATATATATATAATCAAATCATTTTTCAATTTCCGTTAATATCAACATTTTTAGTAACACCTATTTTAGCAAGAAGTTTATTTATTTGATAGTCAAGATGGGATTCTTGTAGTTATTGATCCAGAAGTGAATCGTAGATAATTCCTTCAAGCTGGTATTTTTAGTGGTATTTTTATTCTAGATGTGCAGTTGAATTTCTTCGTAGTTTTTCAGTTGGAACATCTCCCTTGCAGTCAAAAACGGATTTGTAAGAAATTAAAATATGTATAATTTCCTCTTACCAATATTTTTATTGGCAACCATACTATTAAAAGTGTGATATTGGAAAATGGTTAGAATAGCGTTCACAAGACCGGAAATATCTTTTTAGTTTACAAGAACAGATGATACAACAATGAAGACATATTCTTAATTGCCCTTTCAATTTGTTCCATTGAATTTTTATTAAATTCTTATCTACGTGTGTTCATTTATCAGCATTTTAATACAGAAATATATTAATAATCTAAGGAAATCATTCAGCATAGATTTCATTCGCTGCATAGATAACATACACTAGCAAATGCGCTTTCTAATGTTCATTCATTTGTAATCCGTACAATTACGCAGATTTTTCATAATGCGGTATATTTTTTTAGGACCGTTAAATTATTTTATTTGTCCTTTAAATATCAATATAAATATACAAGGAACGTACCTTCGGTCGTGAATCAATGTAAACAAAAAAATATTTGATTGCATGTTTATCAATGTCTGTATAATACCTTATTAGTCTTGATGCTTCAATCAATCCATTCCCTTTTATCGTATTTGTTATACTATATATTAGGGCAACAACAAATTTCCCTGTTATAATTTTCGTTAATGTTATATTTTATGATTTTATAATATTTATATAAGAGGTGTTTAGCTTTGCAAAAAACATTGAGGCTCAAAATATTGTTATTTTTACACGATACACGAATGCTGTAGTAATTATTATTATTACCAATATTTTTAACCACACAGTTCAATACTTAATATGCTGAGGAAATTTAGACACTAAGAAATGTATTTATTCGACAAGAAATCCTTTCTCTAAGCACTCGAGTTCCTCAATATTTATCAAAAGAAGATTTGGGATAGTGGAACATTGTAGAGATAATGACGTGGATGTCAACAACAGTGATTGCGTTTATCGAATCATAACTTATTTTGTTAAGTAAATCACAAATAATTGAGTTATATTAGTGAAAACGTTATTCCAATAGTTGTCGTAACTATCCAGTATGAAATTTAATCTGTGCCTCATTCAAATGATAGCCGTTATTATCAGGATGTTTGAAAAAACCGAATCATTATTCTTTACGTCAACAACAACGCTACGTGAACTGAATGGGGATTTCAATGAAAGGTCTTAGTTCACGTGTCTGATTCGTCGTATTGTACTCATGGCTCATTGTGCATTCTAGAAAGTGGACGTCGTGGTTTCCTTTAAATTGGTCGAGTCTGTAAGCACATTGGAATGTTATCTTTAGAAAGAAGGTCAATTTCCGAGAAGAAGATATTGACTTCTTTCGTAATTCAGAGAAAGTTTCTATTCGCATAGAATTCAAGGGCAAAAGTGGCGAGTGTTACATTCGCAAAAATTGTGACCCAAATAGCGTATCTTTTTCGCATGTAGGGAAGTAGTAAAGATTTCCTGCTTATTTTTTCCTCTTTGTTCTTTCTAATGAGCATTTCTGAATTACTCGTAAATGTGGTGTAGTCAATAATTACTTCTTTGTAGTCAAATGTCCATTATTCTTCATAACATGCAGACAGTCCCTTTCCAAGCAAATCCATTCATAAGAAATAAATCCTTGCACAAAAAAGAGAAGCTCGTGAATTTACTTCTGATAATTGAAGACAACAAAACAACTGAAATGTGAAAAAAATAATTTATGAGCGGAATACCTCATAATACATCACATATCACACATTATTAAAATATTTATTTTTTCTTAGGATTGGAATCAATGGAATCACGAACCGCAATATAACTGAAGTGAAGAACTAAAGTCATAAAGTAGGTACATACAATTTATATTTATTCCTCGCCTCAATTACAAGTTAACAAGACTAATGAATAAATTTATATTAAATAAAAAATACATATTCGCTCTTTATCTCTCGTGACGTCAGTGGATTATGTAAAATGACATCAAAGAAGTAGATTTGAGGTGACTTGTATAAAATAAAGTTAAACGACAATTATCCAGTTAAAGATTTGTTTTCACATTGAGCGTGTACGCTCATATCCTCATGAAAATCAAACCAAAAAATCAGAAGGCCATTAGAAAATCTGATAATAAAGAATAAAATCGAAGAATAAATGTACTTACTAGATGAAACATTTATAAGTTATTATTATTATTCAATGTATTCAGATTTTTCTTAGCAGTTTAGATGCCTTTATTATAAGTAAAAGAGAATGATCTGATCTCGGAGCTCTCTTTCTTTTAAACTACGCCGATTAATTATAAAAATCGTTTATTATTCGATGGAAAAAGATGGTGTCTTCGATACTAAACCTTATTACATTGCTATAGCATTTCGTTTAAGTTGTTTGCATAAAAAATACGTATTAATACAATAAAATGGTTCAAAATGTTCTAATTAATTTCTTACATTTAATATGGGTGATATAATTTCAAGTGTTTTAATTAGTGTGTGTAATATACAAAATAATATATAGTATATTAAAAAAAGAATACCTAAAATTATTATTATTATACTTTTAAGCACTCCAAAAATATTGAGTTTTTAATACCATCAAACTAAACTTAAAATATATTGTTTTAAAGGAAAAAAGTTTTCATTAATGACGTCACAGTTTTTTTTATTTGTAACGTTATGTTTATTTACTATCGCATTAGGTTTATAATGATGTAGTAATGATATACAGGTATCTCATTTCAGTCACCAAGTTTTCTTTCTTAACCAGTTTTCAAAACTTGTTTCCTCACCTTGTGCCGATGATTGCATCGGAGGCAGGCAATTTATCGCGATTCGGGCGCTTTTTGCAACCGTATCAATTTTAGCTTCCGAATACAACCGATATTTAAATTAAGGAGAGGGAATGAAGCAGAACAGGAAGAGGAGCATATAATAATGGATGCTCTGATAATAAATATAATAACTAACGCAGCAGCATGTAAATGTTTTGGATTATTTTTTACGTTGTTTAAAATTCAAATATTCCAAACACAAACAATTTAATGAAATATAAAGATATAGCAAATTCAGGTCATTAATTTTCTTTTTTTCCCTATTTACTTTAATTTAAAAATTAAGTAAAAATATATATATTTATCAGTGAAATGCATGCGTCGTTCTTGGTTCTTCGTTCTCTCAGTTTGAAAAGAAAAAAATTAACGGATAAAACGTTTTTAAATAGCTTTTTTTAAATAAACAAGTTTTTTCGTGTTTACACCAAGACAAAAAGTCTTGGATCCTGTTGGGGACAGCATTGGATTACTGATCTGAAGGCCCCGGATCCATGGGACCACCAATCACATTCCAAGCGGGGCTATTTTCTCGACATTAGCATGCTTCGTGGGAAACCGAATGATGGCACAGGGAAAGGAAATTACCTCCCTCATTACTTTGCTAATGTGCGCATTGTACAGGCCGTAGACTTTAGTTTGGAATTAACTCTGCCCTTACCAATCAAAAGTAATCTCCGGATTCATTAATACAAGGCTATTTGTATTACCGTGTATACTATATTATGGTGTATCAAGAGAAAAATTGGAAATTCTTTTGAAGGTTTTCAATAAAGTAACGTATTGTTTAGCATATATCAAGCCCGTTGTTCTTGTTATTATGATACATCAAAAAAGAATAAAATGTCATGTGGTGATTATTTTCCGTTTCATATTTTTAAACGTTCTGCAAAGCACAGAGAACTGCGTGGAAACAATCGCCAGAGATAAACCCCGGAGTCGACATGCCCCAATGAGTTACACACTCTCATCCAGTCTGCGCTGTCTGGTTTTCCCCACGTTGGGTCACGCCTAAAGGTGAGTACGGTTCACGATGCATCTCTACTCATTGAATTTATATCCACCCAACCTCGTCAAAAAATCGGAAATTTGTTCTAAAGTATTTTTCTGTACAATTACCCCGAGAAACATGAAGAAGTCCTTGATAGAATGAGTTTATACGAATAATAGGTGGTCAAGAAGCACCGCATATAGAAAGACACACGACAAAGGACCCGTTTAAGAATGAAGGAAATAATCATACCCAATTATAGGCAAAGTTCTTACCTAATCGTTACTATATGTTGAACCAAACTACTTAGTGGAGAGAATAAAGTGGTAAAAATAGGCCTTTAGCACACGAGAGGAATACCATGAATAAATACCTAAAATAGAATACGAGTATGCTATAGCATGCAGGAAAGAAATGAGTGGGGGATTTGTGAAAGTGCATCAACGGCTAAGTTTATGTTGCATTCTCTAACGCAAAGTGCTAATCTTGGGGGCTTAAATAATATCTTGGCTTCAGTTGGGATTCGAACCGGCTATATTTTTGTCGACAGACTGGTCGTTAATGTCTTCTTCATCAGAGGCATGAATAAAAGAATTACGATGTCATGAAGAGTTTTTGACGTAAAGAGGAATCTATGGAGAGGCGCTTCTAGGTTGTTAACAGGTATGGGAATGGTTTTCTGGTAATATTAGGAAGTTATTCAAGTAGAACCATCTAAATGTCTACGTGCCATTCACCTTTTGGGCCTTTGTCTTCGGTTACCATGTGCTTTAGATGAGAGATAAGACGCCTCAATGCACGAGAAAAGATCAGATCAGTGGCAATACGTGTTCCTCGGGTATGTGCTCGGGTCACGAGCATTTTAAACGGCAAAAGCCTCTGCGAAGGGAGATTTCAACGCGTGACGTAGCGCTTATTTTTTATGAGCGGGCCAACCTTGAGGAAAGCTTAATCTCAACTCATCAAAATCCGACCCATAGAGCAAATTAGGCTCTCGTACCACGATACTTAGTGAATCATTAAATAGCGTTATACGCGGGGTATCCACGGCTCTCTCAACCTTAGTTTTTTCACAAATGGCCAATTAAACATTCCATTAGAGTCTTTAACTTTGTTAAGTCGACCTCCAAAAGAGGCTGAATGAATAAATGATCGACTGTAATGGTTAATTCTTGGCCACAGAGGAAGTTGCTCACCAAGTCATCTGGGGAAACACGGGAATTCTAAGAAGAAAGGGGGAAAGTGAAAAGATAATTAAATAGTAATTAAATAGTAAAATGACAAGTCACTCTTCATTATTCGTTAAAAATGAGTTGTAAATTTAAACTACAATAAAAATAAAAGGCGTATGAGTTATTATCAGCTATACCTGCGGACTCGGGATAGGATTTTAAAATATTCTGATTGAGAAATTAGTTCTAGTGAATCTATGTCTAAGATATAGGTTATTGTGAACTTTAATAAGATTGATTGAAAAAACTTAAACTCGCTCTTTTCTTGAGTTTATGCAAATTTCTGTTTTCAATTTTTAATGAAAATAAGAGCTTTGTCTATCTGTTCTTCTTGTGATGCATGTATGTCCATGTCATTTAAGATATTATTATTATGTACTGTAAGATTATGTATTATATAGATGTAGATGTCATGAGTGACAGCTGACCAGACTTGACCGTTGCCACCAGGACAATTGCCTAATTGCAACGATGAATTCTTAAATTAATAATATATAAATAATAATAAATGTCATGCGTTTGATCGTTTTTGTCCGAGAGATTAGTTTAAATAATGAATATTTTAAATGTTAAATATATTCATAATTCTTCCCAGGAATTCATTCATAGTGCGCACTGCACCCCTGCTATACTTTTCATTTGATAAAAAAGTGCCAATATAATTAAGCTACTTACTGTATAGGACCAAAAATATTTGACGATTCGAATTATAATTACAAATTAGAAACTTGATACTTAATATTTGAATATCATAAAATATCTCCAGAGTAAACCTTAGGAAGGGAAACCCATATAGTAGCTCAGTTAGCTAGCTCAGACATTAGCTAACTCAGTGCCATTGCAGTATTACCTATATCCTTGAAAATAACAATTTGCTGCTAATATCGTAAACTAATTATTACTTCTATCAATGAATACATACATTTTCCGAATATTTGCCGATAATATTAGTGGTTTAATAATAATAAGATGAATATTTCTTTGTTGTCGGGAAATGGGATAAATATTGAACAGTTCGTTTATCACTTATATTAATAAGAGTGGTCTACCGATCAAGGTTGGTTTTTGATGGACAAAATTACTGCTATATTTCTAAGCCTTGCATGACACGACACTAACAATCTTTATTACAATTAACTATTTTGTAACTCCACATACTTTCTGCCTTCCTTCTTTCCGTCCAAAATACCAAATATTTTCCTGTCACTGCCTCGTCTACACAACTTTTCCTAGTTTCTTCAAATTTCTCCCAACAACCATTCTTTATTCTGCTCCATGCCTAGAATATCTTCCTCTGTTTTTCCTGATATTACTTTAGTTTTTCCTACCTTCACCACAACCACATCTCAAAAGGCTCGAATGAACGCTAAACCACTTGCATCAACGCTCGCATTTCCAACCCCTACACATAGAACTCCCATCACAGCAAAGATTTCTCTACAATTTCTTTCATATCTTTACTTAGCGTCCATGCTATCCTGTCTCCATTTGTTGTATTCTCCAACCAACGCAATCCTGCTTTGTTCAATATCCTTACTGCTGTTCCCATCTAAATATCCTACATTTCCCGGACAGAACAGATTTATCTCAAAATTTAATGTTTAGAATAATCTTCTGTTTTAAAAATCTCGTTACTTTTGTTTTCTTATCGTTGCTTCTCATCCCATACCTATCACATTGGTTCTGTAAATCTTCGACCAATGATTGCAATCCTATAACTGGATGGCTAACTAAAATTTGCCCGTCTGCAAATCAAACTGCTTTGGAGAGTTCCCCACTTGCTATAACTTCCAGCCCTCCCCATGCCTATCCAGTTCTTATCATTCTACGAAACAGCTCTCTCTGTACATCCCTGAGCATCCTGACTTTCTATCCACCACCCTTACCTGTGCAGTCTGAGGCATTCGCAGATTTCGGATGTCACGTATCCCATTCATCTAAGCCTGCATTTTGCAATATGACATTGATTGTGGCCAATTCAGTCTGTCGAAAGTCTCCTCGATATCCAAGAGACATTTAGTTGGGTGAAATCAGATTTGGACTCGCATCAGTGTCACTCGATCCGATGTCTGCATCTGGTCGACCGACCGCAGAGCTCTTAGACGACCCTCGCGAGTGAGCGCACTGAGGAGGTGAGGGCGATGAGGCGATGGAGGTGCCTGCGAGGGCAGAGAGACGAGGCAGGAGGCGCAGGGGCGGCGAGGCCCGCGGAGGGGAGGGAGTCGCCCCGACGGAATGGGTGGGCCCGGTGGGGTCGCCTTGCAAATCACGCCCTCCCCGTCGCCCCTCGTCCTGTTCCCGGATCTCAAGGATTGGACGGGCGGGAGGGATGGGGGGAGAGGAGGGATGGGATGGTGGTGTCGTTCGGGCAGAGGGAGTTCTCAAAGAAGGTTTCGGTCTGATGTTATCATCATTCGTATTTCTCAGTACTTCCGCGGCTGGTATTTCCCATCTCAAATTATGTCATGCCATTCAGGAATCGAGCTTCAATTACGGACCACGGTTACTTTATTTGTTTAATTGACCCTATGAGTTTGCCTTTATAAAAATAATCGCCTAAAATCAGTTAAACCTAATAGTAATTAAAGTCACCATTGCCATTTACGCTTTGCACTTATATTAGGTAAAATTCAACTATGATTTTATTTTACCATTAACCTCTGCCGCAGATTTTCTTACATCTCTTCTCCTTCCCAACTAATTCCGTCAGTAACTCCTGTCACACTAATGAAGGTGGCAGAGATCACGAAATATATAAATAGTGAGTCTTGTTCTGTTTTGTTTATCGTGCATGGTGTCACCTTGTGACGATTAGCGTTATTTAGGACAGAACTACAATGATGAATTATTTTGTAGCATTTTAAATATACACACATACTTACATTTCTCACTGCATGGCTATAGTGAGAATAAGGAGATGTAATTTACTTTGTCACTCTGGGAAGAAGATTTTTCTTGAATATTTCTTTCTTATTGATTCAGCAGTCAAGTTTTCCACTTGAGAAAATACGTATAATAAAATTAAGGCTTTTCACCCGTAGGCTCTTTCAATTTCTATGAAGGTATTATGTACTTTGCGGCAAAAATGATGGATTGCAGTGAAATGTGAGTGGAAAACCTCCATTAAAAGCGGATCCTGCTGGGAATCAACCTTTCCTACAATTAATTACTTTCCGCAGTATTATTTTATACAATCGATATTGTGAATACACATGAATTCCGATGTTGTGCGTAAGTCTGGTTGCACTTTTCCTTGAATGACGAGACGTCGTTTTCGGAGTAAACTTGTGTTGCAATATGTTTTTGCGAGGACCAGTCTAACACATGATCAAGGTAAGGCATTCGGTGCCTTTTAGCATCTTCACATCTTCAGATGTTAATCAGTGCTGCATGTCCGCCTGCTTCCGTAGCGGAGTTGTTTGAATGGCTTCAGCAGATTTTAATTTTAGAATTCATGATTCAGATATACGAAAATCATTGAAAAGTTATATTAGTTTGCATGGGGTGATTAAAATTTAAAGAAAGCAAGCCTCACATCTGTGGCTTAAATGATTATTTTTCTGTGAAATAACGAATCCATACGTGATCATATCTTTTGTGTTCCGATCGAATATATTTATGGACAACGTTATTAAGCGAAAAAAATGGGAGAAATCATAGTTCTCTTAGATTACGGAACCTAAGCTTCAATTATTTTCTGAATGGATTGTATATCAATGGTATTATTACCAACCTATGTCCTACAAATTCTCATCATAATTTCATTGAAAAATATTGTCCTTGCTGCCCTGTTAATCCTAAGGAAATTCTCCGTTCGACAGCAGGATCCTTGATTTGCCTTTGGAAATCATTTAGTTCCTATGAATGCGATGTCGATGAAATCGACACTTGTACGAAGGAAATTTATTCATCTGTGAAGCACACCACCATACGGCTAATTAGAAACTCATTGTGTACTTGTTTACTCGACGAACTATCTTTTTGGAGACCTTTAACATAAATCTTCCCAGAGTTAAGCATCCTCAGAAGTGGTGGTATAATTCGAAGAATTGTGAAGGAGCGGCGTTCATGAATTGTTTCCCACGATTATTAGAAGAACATTGCTTATTTAGAACCTTTGATTCATTAGATTCTTCAAACTTATATGATGATGTCACATGATAGAAAATGTGTCCAAACCCAAACCATGTGTCGAAATCTATTCAATAGAGTTATATTACAGAAATAGTGTACCAGTGTCTTTGCACAATGCATACTGCATCTGCCCTGATTGGAGAAAAAACCATGTTCATTTTTGGAAACAATTTATCAAGCTGATTAGGATTAATGCTCGAAAACTATCAGTTATTTATTCATTGAGCAAGCCAAAAGCTCATTTCTAAAATTCGCCCCTTTCTTGCGCCGGACGGATAGGGCTTTGTTTTTTCTCACCGGGTTGATAATTAACGACCGCTTTTACCCATTCTGATAAATCTATTTATTTAGATTTTGCCATAGAGAGGAGAATAAAGGATTGATTACAGAACAAGATTTAAGTATTTACTTAACCCGCCTAAATTCCAGGTTCAAAAGTGTGACAATTCTGAGGTCAAAGTTGAATCGCGCCACCAGCGAATTTAGAGCATATGAGTGATTTGCGATCGAAGTAACTAGAATTAATGGAATATAAAATATAACTACGAAATGATATAAATGGAATTAAATTCATATCATTCGCGATATCACGTCTAATGGGAAACTACTGCCATAAACTTTCCGGGACTGCCATTAAAGTCTAGTTTCTCGTCTATTCCCATACAATTGCGGCGACAGTCAAGCCATTAAAAGAAACACCGAGGGTCTGTGTATGGGAGTCGTTACGCGAAGACACGGATGTAGGCGTGCTGTGGAAGGTCAGCGGAGTCACCGAGAATGAGTGCTTCCTCGGAGGGATGGCTGCCGGTGGCGGGAGGATTCCTCTGCGAGGAGGAGAAACACGATTTGCCCACCCAACCCCCACCCACTTGCTGGAATCCTCCTCCTTTTCCCTCGTCCTCGCTTCCAGTGGCCCGTTCACCCTTCCCCAGCGACGCATGGCCTGCCCGATAACCCAAACCCCTCAACCTCGACGAAATTTCCCCTCCTTTCAATTTTTTCTTTTATTATCCCTCTTCCTCACCTTTCCCCTCCTCCCTTTCGTTTTCCTCCTCCTCCAGGTGAGGTTATGGCGTGGCAACAGCTGAAAGGCTCCGAGGCGTGGGATGAGAGCCATCCGCATAGAGTATATATAAGGATGAGTCGGGGTTTGCCACCCATTGCAAGGTACTACTCGCTCGAGCATGGCGGGTTCTAAGGCTGCGATCTGCGGCCTTTTGCTGGCGCTGTCGCTCTTGGGCGCCATCCACGCATACGGCCCCCCACAGCGCAAAAAGACCCCCCGGCCGGTCCCCACGGAGGGAACGGCAACCCCTGCGTTTGCTCCTGATGG
Source organism: Hetaerina titia (assembly GCA_037158775.1). Lineage (NCBI taxonomy): Eukaryota > Metazoa > Arthropoda > Insecta > Odonata > Calopterygidae > Hetaerina > Hetaerina titia. The sequence continues at coordinate 106,435,487 of CM073770.1, forward strand.
CTCGGGACCTTCACTGTCACCTTTGCCTCTCGGCCCGGATCAATCCCAGACGAAACTTAACTTGGCGCCTGGAGGACCGTCTTCCCTTGGACAGGAAGGTGATTACTGGTGGAAGGTTCCTGGAGGGCCATTCAGTCCCAACGGGAGCCCCAATTCCGGTTGCGCCAATGGCTGCGGGCCTTCCGTGCCACCAAGTCCTCCGGTCATCGGTTGCGGAGGTGGACCCGGCAGCTCATGCGGCGGCGTTCCAAAGCCCGCACCTTCCAGTCCAGGGTGTGGATACCCTGGCGGCCCTGGATGTGGTGGGATTCCTTCCGGAATTGGGTGTGGTTCTCCCGGTGCACCCGGATGCGGTGGAGGAGCTCCGTTGACACCGGGCGCGAGTGTTAAACCTTCAACACCTCCAGATTACTCTACGAATCCATTTCTATGCTCTCTCGCGGGAGGATGCAAGGACGTAAAACCGTTTCCTCCATCTCACGGTGGTGCACCAGGGGTTCCATCTCACGGGGGTAACTCGGGCTATCCTGGGGCACCGTCACATGGTGGCACACAAGGTTTCCCGGGATCTCCAGGAACTCCAGGATCACCAGGTACACTAGGCCATCCAGGATCACAGGGCTACCCAGGAGCGCCAGGTTCTCCAGGATTCCCAGGATCTCCAGGGGCCCCAGGATCTCCAGGCTCACCGGGTTATCCTGGAGCACCAGGTTCCCATGGAACTCCGGGTTCTCCTGGCTCTCCTGGCTCACCTAGTTATCCAGGAGCACCAGGTTCACATGGAACCCCAGGTTCTCCAGGCTCCCCTGGCTCACATGGTAGTCCCGGATCACCAGGTTTCCCTGGATCGCCAGGATCACCGGGATCTCCAGGTTCACCGAGTTATCCAGGAGCACCAGGTTCACATGGAACCCCAGGTTTTCCAGGCTCCCCTGGCTCACATGGTAGTGCCGGATCACCAGGTTTCCCAGGATCTCCAGGAGCCCCAGGATCTCCAGGCTCACCGGGATATCCTGGAGTACCAGGTTCCCATGGAACTTCGGGTTCTCCAGGCTCCCCTGGGTCACATGGTAGTGCCGGATCACCAGGTTTCCCAGGATCACCAGGAGCCCCAGGAACTCCAGGCTCACCGGGCTATCCTGGAGCACCAGGTTCCCATGGAACTCCGGGTTCTCCAGGCTCCCCTGGCTCACATGGTAGTGCTGGATCACCAGGTTTCCCTGGATCGCCAGGATCATCAGGATCTCCAGGCTCACCGGGATATCCTGGAGCATCAGGTTCCCATGGAACTCCTGGTTCGCCAGGGTTTCCAGGATCTCCAGGAGCGCCGGGTTACCCAGGATCACCGGGTTCACATGGAACTCCGGGTTCACCAGGATCCCCTGGTTCACACGGAAGTCCCGGATCACCCGGTTTCCCTGGATCTCCAGGATCACCAGGATCTCCAGGCTCACCTAGTTATCCAGGAACACCAGGTTCACATGGAACTCCTGGTGCACCAGGCTTTCCAGGGTCTCCAGGAGCACCAGGTGCACATGGAACTCCAGGATCACCAGGTTTCCCAGGGTCACAAGGCTTTCCAGGTGCTTCGGGACAGGGACCAGTAGGCCCATCTCATGGAGGTAGTCCAGGATTTCCAGGTTCTCCTGGAACTGCAGGTTCACCATCGCACGGTAGTTCCGCCCCAGGATATCCGACATCCGGAGGAAAGCCATCTTCCCCGCAATTCCCCAGCTCGTCCATATCTACGACGCAGCGTCCGTATACAGGCCCTCTGAACACTACTCCACACCCTGGCTGTGCTGCTGCCCTCAAGTGCGTCACTATACAGTATTGCAATGCTGAAGGAGTGATGGTCGACCGTCCAGTCATTTTAACCAGGGAAGAAGCGGAGAACAGAGTTCCACTTTCGGTACGTACTTATAACAGTCGAGAAAAGGCATGAGGAATTTACTCTAGCTAACAGTGGTTTATTATATAAATAATTATTATAAGATTTATGGTCATAAGTGTGCGCTCATTTAATCTAATTTCTGAATTTGGCTATGGCAATTGCACTTGGCCACCTTCTTCATTTCGTTAAAAACAAAATATCTTACCTTGCAAATTGAAAACATAAAAATAGTAACTGGAATAATGGAAACATTAATCGATTTGCTCCGATGCCACTCCCCATAACTTTGAAAGCGGTCGAGAGTGAGGTACGTTTAGAATAACAATGTTTTTATGGTAGAGGACATTGCTTTGAAAAGAAAAATTTCCTTTTCAATCAAGCATTTTCATCTTTTTGTGTCCGGACACAAATTCATTTAAAATTAGTGAGATTAAATCTAATGATATCGAAATTGCCATTGCCCTTATGCCATTGCACATTATTGGAATGGGACCAAATAAATTTCAAGTCTTATTTATGAAGAAGGGTTTACGGGACATGTCACTTGCATTGTTCCCGCTGCATTCATTGGCCTTCCTCAAAGCGCGATCTCCTTCATGACGTCATCTTCCACTTTCACTCTTTTCAATGAATCGGTCCCACCTACGCAGTCCGTCTCAGTTCTTGCGTCCTCTTTAATCGCAGTGCAAGCAGCCCGACATGCCGTATTTCCATTTCCTACTAAATAAATGATTCTACTTTCCTTGCCGTTAACTGGAAGGGGGTGAAACTCAGCTGCAGTAAATTCTTTAAAAAACTTTAAAGTTTACTTTATATAACCTCGTTGATTTTTTTCTCTGTTCGTTGGTGCCATTATATCCTGTTCATTCGTCGACTACTTTGCACATCAGAGTGAAGTGGTTTTACCGCACAAAATAGTTTTTGCAACATTTGAGGGATATTATCATATTTAAGTTCCGTAATTTTCAAAGAAATATGAACCGATAATACCATGTCATTTACTCTCCCATCATCGCTCCATTTTCCTACGGATTGCAATTCTTGTTTGAGTTATTTCTCGCAGACAACGGATTTATGATGCTCGGCATTTCATTAAAGCATCAAAAATTGCATTAAAAGAAGAAAATGAAATAGAATAAATCCATGAAAAATGGAAGTATTATTTAAATGAACAATACGTGGGAGAAATACCGGTGGGTGGAGGGAATTTGAGGTTTTTGTATTTGCTTTTTTTGAGAAAGAAAATTCATTGTTATTGTGTGACGTAAAACCGAGAATATGGAGAAAATAATGACCCGATTGTTTTCGCCTGCAATTTAATGTATTTTTTAGCTGTTAGAAAGATTTGAGTTGAGCGCACAGGCCGGATGATACCCGATTTTTTTTTGTTTCACTCTCGCCATATCCATATTCAATTAGGGTACATGACGAGTTCGAAGCAAACCTCTAAGGGAGGGGCATTTTCAATATAAAATTTAACAATCCGCTATATTTGATAATAATCGCATTTATTTAAAGATTGCAAATATTCTGCAGTAGATAAATTTAAACTTAGGAGACAGTAGGTATTCATAAGTCAAGATACGAGACGGCTGGATATTATGGTCTGGATATTTCTCTACTGCTGCAGCCTGTAGTGGCAATGGAGTGAGGAGCAAGGATTTGGAATAACTTAACCTTATTTTTAAGTATAAATGCTTTTCCGGCGCAATTATCCCTCCAGATCTTCCACGAAAAGTGTTGACAATCTTAGTCAAGTGCGGTTTCGACGTTTGCAGATATTTTGCTCCGAAATGTTATCGTTAAATTAGACGTTCACAAAATTGTCCCGCCCAAAAACGTGAGCCATAGTAATGCATGTTAGCGGATGACTCCGTTAAAAGTTACTGTTGCGGTATCTCCCGGAGTTTCTTGAAAGAAGTGTGCCATAGTAATCAAAATGAAATTAGACCGGGTAAGGTGGAGTTATTTTGTTCACCTTACAGTGAAATTTGGCTTCACAATTGGCATGTCGATTCTTGATTTCTACACGTGTGAGAATATATTTGACCAAAAATATGCAGCCGTTATTACTAGTTCAATATTATTGCAATTGTCGTATATTAAAAATAAATAGTTCAAGGAGCTTTATAGTAAAGAAATTTTGTTCATTTGTTCATCAACGATGGTGCGTTCTCTGCAGGATCTGAAATGTAACAATTGGACTATTTCCCTTATTTTGTTTTTCCTGATTTCCCGGTCTGTGTGAATGGAACACTAATTATGGAAAAGATTAAAGTAAATACTGATTCCTTCAAAATAACGTGTTTGCGAATGTCTTTTTATTTACATATTCTAGTACTTAAAATATCAATTGCTAATTGAAGTGCAAGAATGTATGGAAGTTCATCGTAATCATTTTTCACTAATTATATTTAAAAACGTCGTTGGTAGCCAAAATTATTTTCCAACCTTGAATACCATCTTTCAGATTGCCTTTTGTCGAAAGTTTTGAAAAGCAATACCCCCAGTCTTGAGTTATCTTTCTTTTTAATAAAATCACTGTAAGTTGTTTCTTCTCATAAGCCCAATTCTATTTACCGGCGGTAAACTTTTGTATAACACTTAAATCCTGCTACAGAGATATCATTTTATATAAGTGTGTTGTAGTGTATACAGTTCTCGAACCCAAAAATGCAATTTTCACTTCACGCAATGAACCTGGTTCTAATCAGATACTTCATTTTTTATAGGATTGTGTCAATCCAGATAATGGCGTCATTGGCAAGTGCTGCCGTGACCCGAATTACAAGGATCCATGGCCTGACATGAACACCCATCCTGGTGGTCATGATACTGGTTCTCATGGTGGTGCCTTCCCTAAACCACCCACCCAGGGTGGCCAATTCCCGAGACCTTCTGGCCCAGGCACCTTCCCCTCCACAGGTTCAACTCGTCCGGGAACCCCTCCATCAGGCTCTCCATTCCCTGGAAGACCTGGCACCCCTCCCAACTCTGGATTTCCCCAACAGCCTGGAACGGTGGGCAGCCAGTTCCCAAGCTCAGGATTTGATCAACAACAGCAAAGCCAGTTTCCCCCCTTTGGACAAGGAAGTGTGAAACCTGGTGTGGGCGGAACTCAGCCTGGACACGACGGAAGCCAACCTGGGTCAGGAGGCATTCAACAAGAACCATACCCTAAGCCCACCCCTGGATTTGGTCAGCAGCCAGGGCATGGTGGGAGTCAGTCAAAGCCTTTCCCTCAACAGCCACCATCTGGTTTTGCACCAGGATCCCCTCCTCAAGGACAACCTGGGTCCACGCCATTCCCATCTGGATCACCATCCCAACCATCTCACACTCCATCATATCCAAGTCAGCCATCATCTCAACCAGGATTCCCATCTCAACCATCTTCACAAAAGCCATTCCCATCATCACAACCAGGATTCCCATCATCTCAACCAGGATTCCCCTCTCAACCGTCTTCACAAAAGCCATTCCCATCATCGCAACCAGGATTCCCATCATCTCAACCTGGATTCCCCTCTCAACCATCTTCACAAAAACCATCCCCTTCACAACCAGGATTCCCATCATCTCAACCAGGATTCCCCTCTCAACCATCTTCGCAAAAGCCATTCCCATCATCACAACCAGGATTCCCCTCACAATCATCTCAATCGCCATCTCATTCTACCTTCCCATCACAAACTCCAGGGGGTGGATTCCCGAGCCAGTCCACATCTGGAACATTCCCGACAACAGGGACAGGTCAAACTTTCCCATCTCAAGTTTCTTCTGGGACTTTCCCATCATCATCTCAACCAGGTGGTCCCATCCACTCTGACTCCCTTGGCGCTCCTTATGGAACATGTGGGGTGAGGCGGGGGCAGCCCACCAACCCTGATGTTGGCCAAACTCAGTTTGGAGAATTCCCTTGGCATGCAATGATCCTGGCAAGAGCGAATGCAAGCCGTTCGGCACTCTGCTCTGGAGCCATCATCTCAGAAAAAGCAATCCTGACTGCTGCTCATTGTGTAGCTGGGTGAGCATTACTGATCATTATTTTTTTTTAGACATAATTTATAAAATTTCCATAGCAGTGAGCAGTAGGACACAGGAAAATTCTTTTATATCTAATGGAGGACCTTTTTTTGACACCACTCAAACTATTCATTTTCCTCATCCTGTGTTTTTTATTAGAATTCATTTTCCTTCATTATAATATATAAATGACATAATGTAACATAAATCAAATATTTTAATTGATTTTTTGCATAATATTCTATTCTGAGAGTTGTTTGGTGCAATGGCAGCTACAGTGTAACATAAATGTACATTACTTTTGATTCAGTTTAGAATTTTTTGCTTAAAACTCTTAATGCCTCTTTTTTGATTAAACTTTTTGCCAAAATACATTGACTAAACCAATTAATTTTGCCTAAAATTGACTAAATACATTTCAATTGGCTTGCTCAATACTATCATAAAGGCCTTAACCATGTCTATATAATAGAATGATAGAGGAAGCAAGGAATACAATATTTATTTAAGAAAATTGATGGAATGGATGATAGTAAACTGATAAAAACCCATTTCCCTGAATTCACATATTTATGGTCAACATTTAAAATTATACTTATTTTTGTAGAAATGTAGCAACAACCATTATGCAATAATGATTAACCTACATAACATTTAAATTTTCCTGTAATTTGGTATATTCTCATTTAAATTTATTGGGAAATAGGAGCATTAAGTACTTTCCTCCAGGATGTAGAAGAATATTATGTATTTTTAGTGATAATATACAATAGCATTTGCAAATGATGTCATTCAATTTTTGTTTGAAACTCACATTTGATATAATGGGTGGTTGCTCATAAATATTTTATCCACTTCTTAATGTTGTACATCCTTTACTAATGAACTATTTTCTATTATTATTCTTAAGGCTTTTGCCATCTGACATCTTCATTCGTGTAGCAGAATGGCGTCCTTGGTCAGACTCAAAGACTGAAGAGCCAGTGGCTGTTGTTGACGTAGCAGTTATTGCTATTGCCAAGCACCCATCATTTGAGCTCAACTCCCTATTCTCTGACCTGGCTGTCATCTTCTTAGCTGAACAGCTACCTTCCTACAGGCTAGCTATTGAACCTATCTGCATCCCAGGGCAGCCTGGGGCAGGAAATCCCATTGGAGGGAGTGCATCTCCTTCCTCTTGCCTGACTACTAGCTGGGGGAAATCAGCTCTCTCAGGTACAGCATTTATCCTGTTAAAAGTGCATGCCATTCTTAGATAATTGGTGCAAAATATCAACCTGGCAGTTTTAAGTACCTTTTAGGTTGCTAAAGTGAGTGTAGTGCTTGCAAACGGCATAAAAACCATAATTTCAAATGCAAGAAGGTACCTAATTAAAAGCAAATCAATTTAAAGGAAAACTGCATTTTCCTTCTCTATTTTGGTAAACTTTCAAGCATATTTAACAGAAGGCGTGTAAATTTTGAAAATAATTTCATACATCAATATAATGAGAATGATATGATAATGAGTTTACTTCTTATCTTGTAAAACAAGAGCACTCCAAATAATTTTTTTCATTAACCCATAGTGAATTAGAATATTTATTAGAAGTAAACATGATAACTGTGTATGATTATGGTACATAAAATTACCCAACAAGCAAAAGGATAGCAGATTGATATATGCCTCCAAGAAGATTAACGCAATGACTAGAGACATATGTTTATAGCCTGCTTGGTGGCATGTATACCTGAACAATGACCAAGTTCGTTGGTTCTGCTTTTATCTCTACTAGTAATATTCCATCCGTTACTTGCTCTTCGTTGACTTCACTTCTTCCTATCTGTTAATTCAATATTAAGGCAACCCCTCGCTGACTTTCCCCCATGATGAAGAATGTATTCTAATTACTTTTTGGAGTATTGAGATAGGGCTTGACGGGTAAATGTGTTTGAGGATAGAGAAAATGGATCAATTTTACCAGAAAATTAATTTTTATGAGAAAAAAGATGGAATAAAAGCAATTATGTAGTGAGTGATACGATAAAAGTAAGGCAAAAGGCATATAAAGTAAGTAGGCACTGTGGATAAGTTGAGATGGTACCTTAAAGTTGATCAGTACCTTTAATATGGCTCTCAATGATAGAGTTAAAGAGTAAACAGAGAAGTTTCAGGCGTGATTTGGTGGAATATCATGATTAATTAAAATTGGCAATTTTCCACAAAATAAAATTTTTTATTAAAACGACCGGTTTTGATGTTACACATCATCTTCTGAAATGATGTAGTTTCATCGAAACCGGTCGTATTGATAAAAAATTTCATTTTGTGGAAAATTGCCAATTTTAATTAAAGAGTATTATAAATTAACTTAAAATCTATTTTGATTCGGTGATTTAAGTCTTAAAAGTGGAAAGTATAAAGACAAAATGGCATAACTATCATTTATAAGTATCTCAGAAGCTTGTACCTACTGCTCTTCTCATGATGTGCCCTCATATTGATTTGACTGTCATCCATTGCCTCAAAATGACCAAAGCAGCCTAACACACTTCATACTTAATGATCACAAATGAATCCTGCCCACATACTTTCATGACCCAATATTTCCTTACTCTAGCCCTCTTAGCTGAACCCCTAACTTCAGAATAATAATAAATGATAATCATTTGATTCTTCCAAAATATATAAAAATGTCTGCTCAATCAATTATGTTGCCAGTAACAATTGCTTAGGTATCATTTCTCCCTCAACAATTCAATTAATATTGCGTGCTTTCTTTGCAATAATAATTAGAAATTAAAAAAAAGAATCATGGGCTCTATGTAAAGACATGACCCAAAGTTAAAAGTTCCTCGATGATCAAAATTTATTTCCTTTTTGTCATAAAAAAAATGGAAATGGAATTTCTAATAGTCAACACACTCAATAGTGGTCACCTCTAAAAACAGGGTAAGAAATACTTCCCTGAGCTCATCAGAAAATTTTATGAATACACCTCACACTTATGACAACTCTCAATATTGGCCATGGCCAGACAGTTATCACATGCATAAAGCCCCAATGACTCCCATTAGTAGTCAGTGAAGAGGGCATCTAATGGGGTTAGCATACTTAGCAGCATTAAAGGACTCTTAAGATTTAAGCACAGAAGCATAAACTTCCGAGATGTGGCCAAGTGGGCTTATCAGTGATAGGCATGAATTTACTTCCAAATCTTATGCGGATGCTAAAAGTGTGGACCTGGTATATTAAAGGTGCAAACACCCTTAGCTTTCAGGGTAGGTTAAAATAAACTTTGAAAAACAAAGTGATAATGATGTGCTTGAAATGGTACAAAAACCAGTATGGGGTTTTTACAGAAAAATCCTATACTTTTGTATTAAAATAAGTATGCATGAAAGTATCATCATATTTAGCTACTACTGTCCTTTCCTCATGATTATTACAAGTGGAAGCTTCACTACAACAGTAAATTCTTCATTCCCCATATGTAACTTGTGTGGAAAGATCCCACCGTGGACTTCATCCGTTCTCAGGTTGCGAACGAAAGTTCGCGACTTGGCAACACTGGTAATGCTCTGCTATCCGACATCTGGGATTACGATATCAACTATAAGCATACATATACACTGCCTAAGGACGTAACTCGCCTATGAGTCTTTCCTATGTCTGTTACTATTAAGTTTTATTCATTCTTCTCCTCATGCTAGTTTGTATGCATGCATGTAGCAGGCGTTTGTATTCCGCCTTAGTCCACCTGTATGGACATTATTCCAAATTCATGCAAAATCTTTCCAATTGTATGCCTTGTAATAGTTTTCCTCCTCCTAGTCTAACTTAGTTTCCCAATGAGCCGTTACCTGTCGGCTTCACCCATCATTGAATTAAATCCCAAAGCACACCTTGAGAATTATGATATTAGCTGCATGAGTTTATCTGTCACTAATTTTAACACAAGAATGGTTTTAAATCATATAACCAGCGTGTCCTTTTTTACACACTGATACAAACTGCCTACACTCAACACGAAGTGATTCTCAATCACAAAGCAAATGAAATTAATTCACAATAATATTTCATTATTACCTGCGTTTGTGGTTTCCTCATCTCCCCTAGGTTTTCATATCTCTAAAAAATATCATAAACTATAAATTTTTGTAGAATATTCAAATCTGCCAGGAAATTGTTCTCAAAGGATATTACTTTGGATGAAAAGGAAGTTTAATTCATTTCCCTTAGATTTTAATGTGTGTGCCCTTTTGACTGTGCATCATTTAAGCATGTTACATGGAAGGACTGTTATTATTAGTTGTGCTTGCCTTACATATAATTATTAGATAACTTATCCTAGCTGATCTGCTTATGTCACAGGTGTTAACCACAGCCCTCTACACAAAGTTGGACTCAACATTATTGGCCACGCACCTTGTGAACAAAAACTCAGGCAGACATATTTGGGTAAATTCTTCATCCTTCATGAGAGCTTCCAATGTGCTGTGTTTTACCCACCAGAGCAGCCATTGACAGAGGTAAGTTTGTCATTGTTCATATAGTTTTGTTTCTTTTACTTGATTGTAAATATTCTTTTAACATTTTACTACTAGCAAAAATAAATAAGAATTAGGGATATCATTCACAATTGATACAATTTATCGCCTTTTAGAAATTTGTGAATAGCCTGTGAGATTAATATTCCAGAACACAAAAATATTTTAAAATTTAATATAGTAAGATATAAATAAATTTTATTGTAAACATATACCATCTAATGATACTAAGTTGAATGTATCACTTGTTAAAATGAATGCTTTAACTCCAGATTGCTACATGATTCAAATTCAAAGGGAATACAGTGGGTAACATACTTAATTGAAATGCTATTATATTACAGGTGGATGATGGCAGTCCTCTTGTTTGCCAAACCAACGATGGGCGTTACATTCTGCAGGGAATCGGTAGCTGGGTCACAGGTTCTGGACCAAGCCAAACATCAGTTTATGCACAAATTGACTATGTCTGGATATTGGACACATTATCTCGACCAGTAGAGGAATTCCTTCCAAAACCAGATGAGCAAAATGAGCTAATCGACACTTCGAAGAAACCAGGGTTTTCTCAAGGCTATGGCAGGAAATGAAAATTAAATTGAGATTGACATTGCTGAAAAAGTGTGTAGCTTTGCTAATTTAGTTTTCCACATAAAATACTGCATATGCCAATGGAAACTCAGCTACACACATGCAAATACTATACTAGCATACTCAAATCAATGAGTGAACTGCAAGTAAAGCTAATTATGTGTCAATATTTGACAAAAAAATTCTGTTTGCCAATACATTCAATAATGTGGCAATTCCGAGTCTAAAATGTCTCCAATAAATGGTTATTTTACCGTATATAATGTACAATTATTGATGTAAAAATCTAATAGCTACATGCAAACCAAAACGCCTTTGCTGATCAAATCTATCATTGTACTTTCCTTAATCTGAAACAATATTTAAAATCGACTCTTTTAAGTAGCATTCAATACTTTTTTTGCATAAGATATCCAATGCTTCTAGTCTTCAGCTCAATATTTGGAACGCTTTGTAGCAATACTTTAGGGTAATACATTTTGGATAATTGTAAATAATAATGCTATTACGGGTGAAAGCCTAATTCACAAGCTTTCAACAAAATACAAAAGAAATTAACACATTTTCCAAAAGCTCACAATAATCCCAATTAGGTTAATTATATGATGAGATATAGTGTGTTCAAAAGGATGGATCGAAGAATAGATGATACAGACACACATAAATGGCCAGGTTATTAGCTTATAATCTTTAAATACACAGGGAAGTCATCCTTGCTATCAGTAGTGCTATGCCAATTGATAATGAAGTGTACGGCATAAAACTGAACATAACTTGAAAACATTAAAAATACATTAATTAAACAATACTATGAGGATAAACTCATGGAATACCACATTACTTTGCATGGTATGTTGCTAGAATATTTGTATCATAAATTCATTACTTACATCTTTTTAAATTAACTATCAGCGCTTTGTCAATGCTAATACATTAATTTCATACTATTATAACGTTTGTCATTCATTTACCTGGGTAGAAACAATTGAAACTTTAATTAGCAACTCATTATAGCCGACAAGATGTTTCATAAACCTGAAGCAAAATTGATTTTGTCCATTATGAAAAACGAAATGACAGTTTATTTGGTCTCAAAAGGCCAGAGCACCGTTCCACAAATCATGCAGATTCTTTGCAGTTTATCTTTTCTAATTGAACACTTTTCCAAGCAGTACAAACCATGAAATGGTTTACTACAGGAATAAGAAACTTTTAGCTCCAAGAATCTTCACACATGAATTAAAATGCTGGTACTATTAAAAACTAGTGTAATACTTTGTCATCTAAACTAGTGAATGATGAAAACCGGTTATGTACTATTACCTCACTGAAGCAGACTATTCGTGACAATGTGCCCGTTTCGACATATTTACCTCGAGTTAGAGCAAATAAATTTCATTTCACAGGGTTGTGACACATTAAAATTTCATCTTCACCATTACGTGTATTCCAAACTAGACGGTAGAATAAAAACTAACCCACAACCTGTAAACAATTCTCAATTTCTGCGCATTTCTGGTGCGCATTGTGGCACGCAAGGAGCGGGGGCGCACTCGCGAGCGGTAGGTGAAAGAACTACTGCAGCAAATGCAGATCATTTCTCAGTTGATGTTCAAAACTCGTAGTGTAAGCACGTGAGAACGTATTGTTCGTAGACTCCTGCACTATACGCTCCAGGGTGCCTTGTGAAATGCTTGTCTGTAAGATTTAATTCGAAATATTAATGATTCAGCGTCGCATCTTCGTATAAAAGAATGTGATCACTCCCGGCACGTTTAAAATGCCGGGAATCGTGGTTTTCGGCAGACGCTGGAGCGTCGGAAGTGACGATTTGGTTGTACCGGGTGTGTTTCTCTTTCTTCTCCACACAATATGGTAAGTATAATATTTCTTAATCTGTGGACAATTTCCCTACTTCTGTAAGCTCTAGCATTTTTTCTCAACAGTTGTGCTAGTGATGATTTTGGTCATCACAACATGACTACTGTTTTCATTGCATTCAGTTTTTTGGAGAAATATCGCCGAAAGTGAATGAAAGTTTTGAGTTTTAAAATTTGTTTCTCCTCTCTTCGATTTGAAACACCTACTATGATGCTTGTTCGCCGAAATTATTTGGAATAGTCTTAGATGGACCTTGATAGCCTAGGCAGTGGTGCATTGCCGAGCCCCTCGGCCTGGGCAGTGATTTATGGAACCCCGGACAAAATTTTGTAATTTTATGGGAGAGGGGGTGTAGGATGCTGCTCAATCTGCGGTGACCCATATCTAGCCACGGGTCATTATTAATTAACACGCCTTATTTTCACTCGATGTACATATAGCGTATTCTCTCGTCATTTATAGCAGGCGTTAAATATGTGTAATTTGAAGTTGTTTATCTCGGTTTGTGAATAGTTCTTGTCTTTGTCCATGACAAATGAGTGAAGACAGCGTTTGTCTCGATATTATTTATTTATTTACCGGTATAATTTTGAATCTCTTGATAAATCCCTGGCTACTTTTTCTGGCTTTAAATGTGAAATATTACTTCAATTAGATGTCAAATGTATGTTATACTGTAAGTTTGTCTCAAGAGTAATCGTTGCATAAGACAACTAATGCCTCGGTTTATTTTCGGAATATGAATTTCAAAATCTAGTGTTCATTCAGCATTTCAAAGATTTTGGTTAATCTCGTGTTCTAACATCTCCTTACCGTATTTGTTTTTTGTGTGATATATTATTGAACTATTTTTAGTTTATTCTAAGGAATAAAGGTATTCAGCCTGATCGGTCCCTATTTAATTGTGGTTAAAAGGCAAAATGTCAGAATCTATCTCCTCGAGGCCTTATTGACAACTAACAAATGACCAATATTTCCTGACTTGATTTATAGTATTGATAATAGCCGCTAAGGTATTTTTATAATACTTTCATTTCTATTGCTTATGGATTCGTAACATTGAAAATGTGAAGCATTATGAGCCACTACCAATCATTTTTCCACCCAAGATGGAGGTTTTTAAACTTTTTCGTAAATTTGATAGGAGGTTATGATATGAGTACAGCTAAATTAAGGATGTGATCTGCGAGTTTCGTCGCTAGTAAATTGTAAAGAAACGTCTGTACTAGGTAAGAAATGGTCGCTGAATGTTCCAGTAAAAGTAGTTTCCTTGTGCTTTAAAGCCATTAATTCTTGGGCGTTGATGAATTCTTCTAGATGTTATAATTTCAACTTCAACATGTTTTTCATGCGTATTCAGATTACGCGCTGAACAAGAGCTCCTTGGCGCCCCGTGGGAACGGCTATTTTATGCCACTGCCCTAAAAAGGTGTTATACACTGTTCGCGCCTTGGCCATGTTAGATATTTTTCGTTTTAGTTTAAGTTTTTGGAGAGGACAAAATTTTGACCTCCCTTGTCGCTTGTTAACACGAAGAGGTTTGTTGATTTCATGTTGGGAAGAGTTGCGTTTTCCTGAAACTTCGCGTTTGCTACGGTCTAATGTCTAAACTTTTTATTTTTCTAACAGAAGTTGTTTCCCTTTTTCATTTGTTTCTCTCTTTTCCTTTTTCCTTTCGCAGATCCCGTTAGATTTCCTCACTGCTTCTTACATCTTTGTTTTACTATTCTACCTAGTTGTCTAAGTTTAAAGTTATTATGTTGGTTCTCTGGGCATTTCTGCTGTTGACGTGTTCATATGTTTTCATAGATTTATTACGAGCCCCCTGATAAGGTTGATGGCGAAATCAATGCAGGAATTTGGGCGTAATTTAAAATATATCTTCTGTTAATTCAACTTTTCTCGTAAATCCTTATGTTCGAATTTAAGAAAACAGTTTTATCTTCATTAAAGAATGACAGTTATAATGGTATTCACATATTATGTGCGGTGTAATGACTGCTTTGTTGATCTTAGAGTGGAAAGAAAATTGCACTAACTCTGCATCTTCATAATGCCACTCAATTCCATGCGGTACCAGTGCATAAATCATGACAGATCGGTGTCTGTAAAATGGAGATAACGAATAATAATAAATCAATCACTCATTCTCTTGTAAAAAACGAAGACACAGTAATCAACCCGAAGGTTGGTTTGGTAGGTTATGGTACCCGGAAAATCACATAGCTTGGGTAGAGCTGCAGGTGCCCAGAGTGCCTTACCCTGGAATCGAACCCGGGCCCTCCGGTCAGTAGTCCAATGCTCTACCCCCTGGAATACCGCGACCCACATTATCATGTATGTTGAAAAAAATAAATCCTTGGCTTTATCCCTTAGTATGAAAATCCCGTTTCGCCATTATTTTCTGATCTCCCGATATAGTCCTGGATTTTGAATATTTCCTTGGTGTTGCAAGTGAAATTGTACGAGCTTGAATATAGCATCGATTCGTCAATAGCTGTACGTAGTGATCTAGTTAGGAATGTGTTCTCTCGTTGCTGCTCTCCCCGAGTATTTGGTGCAACTTGAATCTAAATTATTTTCAGATGATCCTCGAGTTCTCACTGCATATTAGATTTGAGTTTTAATTAACGACAGCTGGAATTTCCTTCCCGGTTAGCTTACATACTCGTAAATTCTCGCATAATTCTTCAAGACTATGCTTGTGCTTTTCTCTCATTAGTCTGATGTACATCCAAGTAACTTACAGAGCCGCCAACGCTAATTTTGACCTATTGTTTAGCATCTTTGGTCACCTGCCCTTTTTCAAAGAGGTGTATTACTGAATTTTTCATAGCTTTAGTTTCTAGATCTCATTTAGGCCATAAATCGCGATTGCGGTGAATATCTCTGTAAAGTCGACCATATCATCGACGGTGATAGTACGTATATTACAGTATCGTTGGCGAAAACTCAGTTTCTTAGGTTTGAATAGATATAATTATTGTGCTCGGAGAACAATAAAGACTCCTCAACACTCCTTTGGAGGATACCAGGGTTTAAGTTGAAGCAAGTCTGGTGCGATCTTTTTCGGTTGGAGAGGAAGTTGTGTATCCAGTTAATCGTTTCAATCATTCCACTCCAAATTAGCTTGCTTATAAATTTGGTATGTGAGGTTTTATCGTTAACTTTTCTGATTTCCTTAAATATCTAATATAGTTGGATGGGCCTTTCCCATTTTAGCCTATCCTACTTTAAAATGTACTGCTGTCTAACATAATGTTTAAAAAAATGTTATTGACTGTATAATATGAACTTGTTACTATCGTGGCATATGATAACTTAGGACATAGTAATGGTAATTCCTAACATTTTACGGTATGTAGAGGTTAGTTGAATTGGCCGGAAGTTGGCTGCTGTCTTTTTTTAATGCCACCCTTATGGTCAGGATTGATAGTTACTTTCCAATCCTGCACAACTCAAACCCTTCTAAAAACACTGGCTAAATCTTTACGCGGGGAACGGTGCGGGCGCCAGCTCTTCGCTGCCATCTCCTCCTTTCTCGGCTATTTGTTTGCTCTATTGCGCAGGAGTTCATCCCTTTACTCGATAAAATATTTTCATGCATTCGTGTGTTAGCTGCGAGGGGCTCTTCACTTACTTGGTTTTCTCATCCTGTGCTATTGATTAGTGGGAAGGAATCTTAAAAAAGCATTGCATCTTCTGTAGTCACAAGTTTCCTTGAGAGGCTTGACTGATGCACATCCTGAAATACCCAAATCCAGAATGTCTTTATCGAGGTATTCATTCGTCCTGTCGTGTCCTTAAAAGTTGTGCTAGGTGGATCGCAAGAATTTTTCGAGCTGTGTTTCAAACATATTTTTCTGTCTTCTCTTGAATCTATCTTTTCAGAACTTTAATGCGTTTATGTATGTAA
Source organism: Hetaerina titia (assembly GCA_037158775.1). NCBI lineage: Eukaryota > Metazoa > Arthropoda > Insecta > Odonata > Calopterygidae > Hetaerina > Hetaerina titia. The sequence goes on from CM073770.1 coordinate 106,452,325, forward strand.
TTTTAATGCAGTCTTCCTATTGCCTTCATTTTCATGTGGCTTCTCCAGTGTTCGAAACTTTCATGTCTCTGT